>LNAS01000243.1:23840-182357 GCA_001630605.1 Pseudogymnoascus pannorum | reverse complement strand
CTCCCCAAGCCCCCCACTAGCAACCTTCACAATCCTCGCCTCCATCCCCACCTCCTCCATATGCGCCAACAGCGCCCCTTCCCCCTCCCCCCTAAACAGCTGCGGATACTGCCACAAAAATGCCAGCGGCACCAGCCCCATCCGCGCCGCTACGGACTCGATTCGTGTGCGCTGGTAGGTACTCAGTATCGCGCCTGCACTCACCGCATCGGCTGTAGGATGCGCCTTCTTAATCGCAAGCAGCAACGGGATCAGACTCTCCGTCTCGTCTCCCCCTTCCCCTTCCCCTCCCTTCCCTTCTATCCCTACCCCAGAAGAAAGAGAAACAGGCGCATACGTACTCCCCCCAACCACCGCGCCCCCCACAATCGGGGCACGGAAAAGGGGTAAACCAAGCGCGCGTGCTATGGCGGGGATCAAGGCGTGGCCCGCCGTTTGGTACATGTGTGAATCTGGGTCTGGCGCATCGTCATCTGTAGCGCCGGTGGTGGTGGTGGTGGTGGAAGGAGACGTCACGTGCGAGGCGGGTTGCGGGTATAAGTTCCCTAATGCCAGTACGCGGTGGCCGAGGGAGAGGACGTGGAGGAGGCTGTAGATGCTGTCTTTGCCACCGGAGATGAGGGCGATGACGTTGAGGGGTTTTGGTGGGGGTGCCATTTTGGCTGTGGGTGGTTGTGTTCGTTGATGATGGGGGAGAGAGATTTTTGGAGGGGTTCGTGGGGGTTGGGATGGATAAGTGATGGTGGGTGGGTGCCGGAGCGGGCCGCTTTCATCGTCATCAGTGATCGAGGGACGGGCAATCGGTCAGTTCAGAAAAGTTCACTTCACAATGGCAGATGGCAGATGATTGAATGTAAAAATGTATACACATCGGTAATTAACTTAAGGCTATTTATCTAGTGACCAGCACATGACTCTTACTTCATCCCCTTCTCCTCCTAAAAAACATCCGCAAAGCTGAAAAGCAATAACGATCAACGCACAACGCGGGAAAGAGGGCGGGTTAGTGAAAGCAGAAACTATGGTTCCTCTTCAACTTCTCGCCCTCCCCCAGAGATTAAAACGACTGTAGGAAGTAATAAAAAAAAACTATAAAAACGAATGAAGAGGTTTTTTTCCCCAAAGAATCAAATTGTCCGCGTCCGAGGGCCATATCCCACGAACCCTTTACAATCCACCATCCCGTTGCCCGCCGCCGCCGGCCAGCACTACTAAAAGTGAACTTCTAGTAGACTGGATATTTTCTCTCTCCTCTCTCGCGCGCCTTTTGAAAAGCAAAATCCAAATCCCGTTAAAAAACAACCATCATCACGCTAATCGTCAGAAAAGGTATCGGGAAAAAATAGAGCCAGAAAACAAGCAAAACAAAACCAGATCGCGACAGAGAACTGAAACGGTGAACCTATTAAAAGCCAAATAATACAGTGAAGAAGAAAAATAAAAAAAATGTATAAACGACTTTTTGGTTGGAACTGCGCACTGTTCACTTCCCACCACCTGCACCGTCGTAGTCCGGAGACTGGAAAAAGCCCTATCGATCGCACATTCCAAAGATGGAAAGACGACCCATTATGAAGAATCGATAGTCATGATGATTCGTAGCTTGCGTTTGTAAATTCACCTCTCTCAAAATTTTGTATTTACTCGGAACGCTTCCTCTTCTTCCTCGACTGGCTGTCGGAATCCGAGCTGGAGGGCTCGCCGTCGCTGCCAGGAGCTGCGGCTGCGACCTGGTACAGGACCTTGCCGTAGTTGCGGATCTCAGGCTCACTGTCCGACTCCCCGTACTTGTGATCACTTGGGAGTTCGCCATCCTCGAGGACGCCCATGAGAATGGCGCCGCTGCCGTGTGTGCGAGCGTGTTGAGAAAGGTTGTCACTGCGGGAGAACTTCTTGCCGCACTCATGGCACTCGAATGGCTTGTCTTGTGTGTGGAGAGATCTGTAGTGACGCTTGAGATGTTCTTGGCGACGGAAGCGACGGTTGCAGAGCTCGCAAACGAAGGTCTTGGAAGGGTCTTCGGTCAGAGATTGCTTGCGGCCGCGTCTGTTGACGGGCGCCTGCTGAGTAGCTCCGGTGCCTGCATCAGAGCCTGGACCCGTGGCGTTGTTGCCCGCGTTATCCGAGCCACTCTGGCTTGCTGCAGTCGAGTTTTGTTGTTGACCCTCGCCAGCCTCTTGGGCAGGTGCTCCTTCCGCGGCGTCCATTGGTACAGTGAACTTGCGGCTTCGGACCATAGCGTCAAACTCGGTGCTATCGTCGTCGATATCTTCTCCCTTGGACTTGTTGTGCTTCTCAAGAATGTCACACTCCTCGCTTGCGGATGAGGGTGGGCTGGGCAAGCAGGCGACTGCAAATTGCTCAGACTCGTCGAAATCCTCAAAATCGTTATCGCACAGGAAGCTGTCGTCGGCGGAGAGAGTAGATTCGGTACGCTGTCTCTTGCTGCCAACGAAGTGAACGTTGTCGGTCGCAGGGAAGTTGACGAGACCGTTGACAAACTCGTCCTCCGAGTCGAGATCGGACAACTCTTCGAAAATTGGCAGACCGTGGTTAGAGGGTGCGGTGTAATCGAAGAAGTTGTTCACAGCAGCCTTGCGGGCGAGTTCACCCCCTAGCATGAGCTTGTGCTCCTCCTCGTCACCAGGGCAAAGAGTTGGAAGAGTTGGGAAGGCAACGGAAAGAGTCGGGTTTGGTGAATCGTTGGCACCAACGGTGAGGTTTCGTGGGTCGCAGAAGTCAAAGTCTTGTTGTTCTGAGATTGCAGATCTTGGATAGGGGGAAGGAGAGGGTGAAAGCGAGGGGCAAGCTGTCGCAGAAAGTAGCTCGCTAGCGTTGCTCGTAAGCGAAGGTGGGTGAATAAACACTGTGAGCCGAACTGTTAATATCGCTACTCGACACCACGCGAAATCGCAGGTACAATAATAACATTCTTGCAATAAATAAATAACAACGTACCAGGAGTCATTGGTGGCGATCCACAACGGGCCCAGTCGAGACCAGCAAGGTTCTCGGACTGAACCTCACCCTGGCAACCCTCCTTCACACCCTCGAAATTCTCAATTCCGAAGAAGGAAGTGTGCTCCAATGGAGTTGGCAAGAGGTCGTAGCTCGAAGGGCTGTCGGCGCTGCTTCCGGGCGATGAAAGAGGCGGGGTCGATGGGAAGTAGTAGGCATCAGCATCCAGACTCTCAGAGTCGTATAGCCTAGCGTTGTGCTCCTGTATCAAGATGGTGGGCTTCTGGTACATTGGCCTTGGGGAAGCCATTGGGGTCATGGAGGATTGCAGGGAAGCATTGAACACCTGCATGGGCATCGGTGGCTGGGAGCAGGAAGATGTCGGCCTCGAGTAGGTCGGGGTCGAAGGCACCGTGTGTACATGCTGGTAGGTCTGCTGCACTTGGATGTTGGGGTGAGGCGAGAAATGACCGTGCTGTCTGTTATCCGGCTTTGGGTCCGGGTTGTAATAGAAGAACGGCGATTGTCCCATCACTGGTGGGGGTTGAACATATGTGGAATCCATGGTTTTGTTTGTAGCTGCGTGGTTGTCAGTGCCTTGGATTCTTCATGGTGTCCACCACATTCCAGTGTATGCTGAGGACTCGACATACCGGAGAAGCTTGTTTTATTATCGTCAAATATTGTATTTTTTTTAGTGAGTATTGGTCGTTAGATTATATTAGGTCGAGAATAGTAAGTCTCGTAGGTATCGTAGGGCGTGAAGTGGTTTCAAGGCACGGAAGGGCCGAGAGACTCTATTTGCAAACTGAACTGAAAGGGAGTGACTGGACAACAGCTTGCACGAAGCAAAAGACTGTCTAATAGTAGTAGTAGTAGTAGCGAAGGGCGTGATGATACATATACTTAGAAACACTCCGAGGCCGACGATGATTGAACTTCTCTCAGTCGATGAAAGAAAAACAAGTCGTAGGAAGAAAGTGTATGGAAGTATGAGGTGAGTCGGGATGTATGAGAAGTTGTCGATAACGGAATGAGGGACCAAAAGAGGGTACAGGAAAGGGACCGAAAGGGCTATATAGGATAAGCACAATTCGAAAGAATTCCAAAAAGAATTGATTTTACAAAAGAAGAACCAGTGTCTCGGTATAAGAAGGATAAGAAGGAAGGGTGTTCGTGTGTTCAAGAAAGATGTTAGAGGGAGGGACAAGAGGTGACTGGGGGGGTGGGTGGTGGTGGTGGTGGTGGTGGGTGGGTGGGTTTGGATGGGGAGGGACAAGAGATGGACAAGGGAATGTACTAGTAGTAGTGTGTACTCTAGAAGAACTAAGACAAACGAACGTTAGGGCGGGTCAAGGAAGTGGTCAAGGTAGTGGATGTGATTGGGATTAGGGATTTGGGGATGGTTTGGAAAGATGGGTGGGAGGATGGGAGGATGAGAACAGACAACAGCAAGTACAGTACTAGTACCCCGTAGAGTTAGTAGAGTACAGTTGATTGTGGCTTAAGACCAGGGTGGAAGGTGTGGGATGCGCGGTGTGAAGAGAGTGGAGGAGGGTGATGGTGGTGGGTGGGTGATGAGTGGATATGGAGTGGGGTATTGAGATTGATGGCGGAAAAGGGACTTTGGGGTTGAAGTTGAAGTTGATGGGGATAGACAAGGTGCATGATGCATGAGGATGAGTGGAGTGGGTATTGTATGGGTTAGTTGGTGTGCAGAGTAGTATGTGGTGGTATGGATGGTATGGATGGTATGGATGGTATGGATGGTATGGATGGTATGGATGGTATGGGTAAGGGTATGTTGGTATTGGTATGGTATGGATAAGGGTATTGGATATGATGAGTATGGGTATGAACGGCGGTGATGGAGTGGATACGAGACGTAGTGTGGGTAAGGGTGCAAGGTACAAAAGTCTAGTTGGAGCAGTAGAAGTCCACGTCCAGAGAGTCCTGAATAAACTGCGCTGGACTGTGCCTTCCCTCCGTGCGCAAAAGTGCGCAAAAGTGCATAAAAGTGGTGCGTACTAGACTAGTAGCAGCCACTATAGTATTCCGATTGTATTATGTCTCCTGCGCAAGACGAGTATTATCCTGTATGTATGTATGTCTGTCTGTTATGTCCGCATGTACTGCACAGTATGCAGCTTGGACAAATATATGAGATGGTGTGTGGCAGTGAGTGGGTAGTGGTGCCAGGACGATATGCACACATATGCACACAGCAGAGAGACACATACGTATGCACATGCACACCTACACAGCCGTTTGGACAATTTTACAAGAGTCGTTTGTGCATGTGTGCATGTGTGTACAGTGACAGTCATTGTGACAGTCGTGCCTGCTTTCTAAATTCAGAACAGCCCATCCAATCATGCTTCTTCCACAGCAGGGGTGTTCCCCTCTTCCCGGGACATTATGGGTACGGGAAGTGTCCATAGTGGATCGAAGGGGTGTGAGAGCAGCGAGTCTTTGGGTCAATCCTCGGTCCAATCAAAATCTCATTCGCCCTCTTTCAAGTGGGATTGGGTGTCTCAGGTCACAGTCAACACTGCGCGCCGGACTGAACGATGCATGTACCATCTGTACGATGGTACCTCTAGCGCAGTGCATACATCCACTGCAGCCCGTGTACTCTTCTCACCCAGCTCGTCCTTGATGGCAGTGCACAAAGCGGCGAGTCCTACTCGCACACTCTCTCACAACTTGCTGCGGGCTTATGCATCATCGTCCCCGGGTCTGTGGGCAAAGTGCCTGCGTTGCGTTGCTGGTACGCTATCAATGCACACGACAGCTCATGTATACGAAACACAGACGGCAATCCCGTCAGAAATCTTTTTCCTGCAAACTAACACACAAAAAAGAAACGGCTCCTGCGCGATGGCGATAGCCAACTTTTCTTTTGTTGTTTGGGCTTCAAACTACGGGCGCAACTGGCTCGCCCCCCCCGCCGGTTCGTAGTAGTGGCTGTTCGTTTTTGAGCCATTCCGTCCGCTTTGACGCACGCCATCAGGGCGTAAATCTGAAGAGGACACTCTTGCAATTTTTGTCCACATTGTTGCTGAAGCCAAGAGCCCGGCTCGTGTGATGAGCACTTTGACTGGTTGATCCGTCAAGGTGGCAGCACCAACCTCGGAGACACCAGCGGCTCTCGCGACGTAACTGGGTGTGCGCTGTGTGCGCTGTGGCCGAAACAGTCAAGCCTCCGAACCAGGCACAGCCGTTCCTGTCATTGCCCCAACGTTGGGGTTTCATGTGCCGCGCTCATCGCGACATTTTTGGTGACAGATCTTCATATTCCAATCGTGTCGATGTGACCTCCTCAGAACCATGGGATAGGGCAAGCCAACTTTCGCCTCAGTGCATCCCCATTATTGTGGTGCTTTCCCACTCTCTCTAACGGTACGGGGCTCCGATCGTCGCTCCGTTTAGTCCCTATCGTCACAGAACATCGATCATCGCCCTTCGTCGCAACTCCACGTTGACAGATACAGGTTCTTAATTCGGTAGTTGAACCCTCATAATAATGGGTTTCTTGCTTTTTCCTATCGATAGCACTATTCACTTCACTTATCGTCTCATGATAGATAAAGTGGGTGTCCGATACAACGACGGGTCGAAGAATCAATGCGCCCAATTCATGCCACCCAGTCAATACCAAAATCTCTTGAAACATTATTGAGGCAAGCCAAATATTCCTGCGGGCGTGTTATATGCCGTCATGATCATCATCCATCCAATTGTTTCGTGTCCCCAAATGATTGTCACATCCATCGTTGCCGCTTTAACGAGTAGATTACCCACGGGCCACCTCGGCGATAATATGATGGAGTGTGGGTGTGCCTGGAGCCCACAGAGGCCACAGAGGCCACCAACCACTTTCGTGTTTTATGCACGCGCGAAATTTGGCTCCACAGTATAACTTCCCAACTGGGGCACCCTGTGGCCAGGATACGGATCCACCACTATCAATCGTATCGTCGATGGCGTTAGTACGCAATACTAAAGTTGTTCTGTACCTGGCTGCCAAAACTATTGCGAGTCCGTCAGTTGGGGAATGGATCCCACGTCCGTGTCGGAGGCGGTCTGGAGGGCCTGGAGTCAAGGCTATGACCAGAGTAGTACTCGCACAGCGTCGTCTGTGTATTCCAGTGCTGTACCTCGCCGTTAGTTGGTACGGCGGTGTTACCGCCTCTGTGAATGGGCCGCCTCTCTGACCGACCTGATCTTCCGTGGCTGCATGGTACCTGCAGCAACTTTCCTGTTGTGAGAGGTGAAATCCCAAACCGTGTTTTATGGTCCATGGGGAAGTGGGTACACGATACTCGGTAAGATGACAGAATCTGAAGATATTGTATAATAAGCATCGTTCGTGTGACACTGTCTCTCCTTCCGGTATCTCTGCTATCTCTGGTAATCTCTGGTGTCACGAAGCGCGGGGATGCAAGTTTATCGCACGGCTGCACGTCAAGAGAAAAAAAAATGCACTGTCTGACATTCAAACAGAGCTTGCACGCCAACACTTCGGAAATATACACGGTGGCGGATGCTTTGGTGGCCGTGCCCGAGACCCTTCACCGCGTCTCACCTCTCATCGTAAACATTTCACATCAGTGGAGCGGCCGGAAGCAATGTCGTGACCCTACAGGCCCAAATCTCCTAGACCCTGGCCGCGGACTCCGGGCGATATTTCCACTACACTTAGGCTCTTCCTAATGCAACGCAACAACGCCTCAATAATCTCAAATGGTCGACTTATGCCGTATCATAGATAGATCTGCACCCCAAATGGCTTAAGTTCGCGAAAGTTGCTAGGTTTCTTGGGCGCGCAAAAATGTACGTACAGTACTTTGCCTTGAATCCTCTCCACGACCCAACACCATGGGTTCTGCTAGCTTCTTCATTCTGGGTTTTGGGTAAACCCTGAATTTACACCATTTCTGGGTTCCCATGAACTTTTTTTTTTTACCTCTTGCGCGACAGAGTGGAGACGTGGCTTCCATCATGAGATGTTGGATTTCGCCAATCCTCTCACAGGATGATAGCACGGACACGCTGCACATCCTCATCTCAAGTCAGTGAGTTATGGCAGCGGAAGGGTAAGGTATGTGCTGTATCGATCGCATCATGAGCGGCCCGCCGCCGTGTGGATATGCCCATATTGCTTCGTTGAACGGGCCCTCCCAAAGCTAATTTTACCACACGCATAGAAATTGCACCTCAAGAATATGTTCGCCACAATGGTCTTTATTTGGTCTTTATTCCGCTCCATCTGGTCATCCCAAGGCCGTGCTTCAAATGAGTTATTGTTTTCCATACGAGCGGGGCCGGTGCCTTTCTCGTTGTATCTTTTTGGTATGGCTGTTCGCCGCCACGGGCTCGGGCCTCAGGCCTCCCGCCACCCAGAAGACCACCACCCCAGCCCGTCCCCGAAATGCCCAGGTTCCACCTAACCACCACTCTCAGGCGCGCTAAACCCCACAACTTCGGCGCCTGCTAGCTTCATTTGGCCGCCCATCTCCGAGGGCCCTCTTGGTAGATCCGTACACTGCTCCACTTGCCGCCGACCCCAGGTGCCGGACTTCGAGAATGTTTCAGCGCCTCGCAGCAGCCGCTCCAGCACGGCAATGCGTGCGCCATCTTCCGATGCGTCTGGTTTATGCGGGCACTGATAATGGGATGCGAGAGCCTCGCCCCGCGCTCCGGGGACCTGATGGTGTGCCGTGTCATGAGGTGATATCTGGGACTAGTGATCTGCAAGCTACTGTGCGCCGGTACAGAGTAGGATTTACCAGTCCCTAATGGCATCAATCCACTACGTATACAAACCGTTCCAAGAATCGGGTCTCTCACATGTTTCCGATATCGTCATAGATCGATAGCATCATTTGGTGGAAGCTACTAAAGAAGTTGACACATCGGATGTATGATCTATAGGCAGAGTAGAGGATGTGGGCGATTTGTCCCTTTGAATTTATTGATTGAAGATGCCTTCCCGTGTTCCCCACGAATTCCTACTCATGTTGTTCCACAGACCCCGCTGTGCTGACTCGTGTCAATGACTCCATCAACAACGACTTCTCGTACGGAGACACTTTCTTAATCCGCGCAGTGAACACATCACCTTCACCTATGTCGTCGGGTTCCATGCCTGCTGGCATATCCATCATGGCCATCAACCCCAAGCCATCAACGAATCCGTTCACCATTCCCCCAATCATGCCCAATACCCGAAACTCCCATTCATCCCTCCACTCTTTGCTCTGACCAAACTTCCACGCCCTCAGAACAGCCTGTAGTGCCCAAGAGCGTTCTGCCCCGCGCCTCCCTGCTCCAAGCGCCTTTTCCCTGCCATCCATCCTTGGAATGAGGCCGTCAACTTTGACCTTGGGGAAGGGGAGGTAGTCCTCACGTGAGCTCCCAACCAAGCTCTTTCCTGTTTTCGCCTCTTCCAATAGAGCAGCCTGAATTTGCCAGTGCGCGAGGAGATCCGAGTACCGCCGCAGCGGACTCGTGCACTTCGTATACATTTCCACGCCGAGCGCCACGTGTGGCCCAGGCACGCTGCTGGGTAGCACGGGACCTTGGGCGAGGACGTACGCTGACTGCACATCCTTGGGCACGCTTTCGCCACGGAGGACGTATGGGAGAACGTTTTCCCGGAAGTAAGCTCCTGGGTCAGGTTTGTCAGGGTGAGCTTGTGTGACTCGATAGACGATGGGGATGTTGCGTGCCGAACACCAGGCCGCGGCGATTTCACCTCCGAGTGTCATCAGGTTCGTTACGGGGCCGTAAATAGACGGGCCATCACTGGGAGGTGGGATTGATATTGAGATGAAAGGGTCAATGTGGACATGGGCTGAGTTGCGTGGGGAGTTGTAGCAGTCCAAATCGATGTCTTTATCAATCTTAACGATGACCGAGGCGCGGGCGTTGTTTAGGTCGATGCCGCCCCGAAGTAAGGCACGCCTGCGCCGTGCGTCGCCGAGTAAGGCAAGAAACTTTAGGTTCGCTTTGTCGGAGGTTGAGAGATTGTCTACAGACGCCATGTTACGGTGCATGACACCGTCATTGAAGCTCGTTATGGTTTCGCTGTCACCCACAGCTAGGACCTCCTCTGGATCAGTAACCTTGTTCCCAAGTAGTTCTCCAAGTGTAGCCGGCGTGAGGTAGACAACTTTGCGAATCATGCCTGGAGTAATCTTGTGTTCAATCACCTCCCCTTTCTCGTTCATTTTTGCGCTGAAGGTCAGCGTTGGCCTATTCGGAGCCAAACTGAGCTTCTCCTGAACAATGCTATCTGGCAACATGGGGATAACCCGGTCAGGCATGTAAACCGTTTGCATGGCTTCCTTTGCCATTCGCGCTGGATAGCTGTCGAGATGGAATAAAGACCCTGGATCAGCCACATGTATGTGGACCCAGTGCTCCCCTTCGGTTCCAGAAGCTTCAATAGAGACGCCGTCGTCGATTTCATGTGCCCCTGTATCATCAATACAGTAAACTGGTAGTTCTTTCCAGTCCTTTCTCAACTCTGCCAGCGAATCTTCATGTTCTCCGCCGCCCCGTTTCTCAGTCACTGTATGTTTATAGTACCCATACCCTGGTAGTCGCAATTCAAAGGATGCCTTTGTTTCCCACGGCGAGATGACGCCAATCTCCTGCAAAAACTGCCATCCAGTTGACCGATCCAAGGCCTGTCCGTGGTATCTCCCCGTAGCCCGTAATATGGCCGACCCAATACCATTCATAGGAGAGCTATGCGAGAATGTGTCCCAGGCTACCCAACACTTCATAAATCGAATATACTTGAGGTCGGGTGTGTCAAAATGCTGCTCGATAAACTTAATAGGGGCGTTCGAGTCAAAAACCGTACTGGCAGGGCCAACCTGGCCGCTCATAGTAGTAGGACGACTTTTCCGGCTAACGTCGATGGCCCGTCGAGCTGTCGCAAGAAAAGATTCGAGTTCAGCCATGAATTGGCCGAGAGGACGAATTTCTGATTCACCGTCGCGAGCCGAAGTCACCGTGCGTACCTGCCAACTCCTAACGATTCTAGTCACCATCTTGATGCTGTCGATTATCCTTTTTGGTGCAACCTCAAAGCGGCCCCAGGAACGCGAGTTTCCAGCCGTTTGTACAGAAAATCCCATGCCTTCATTCATGATAGTGCGGTATACCGCATATAATGTTGATGGTGCAATATCATCGGCCTTCGTCTTTGGTGGAAGCTTTAGAATCTCCTTGGTGAGCCTTGGCAGGCTCAAATGGCGCACTTGTTGTGGTAATGCCACAATGCTATATGCATTATCAAGGGCATCCAAGTTCTCACGATAAACAGCATCTGCCGCATGCCCAAAGTCGGCCATCTTCTGTAGTAGTGGAGCTCCGATAGATCTAGGAAGAGCATTTTCAAAGCTCTGTAATTTGTCCTGTACGGCCTCGGGGACATCCGCGTCAGGGAGGTATGCTATGAGAGGGTCGACTTCCTCAGGAGAGACAAAGTTTGGCACAAAGAATCTAGCATTTCGAGATGCTTTGTGAACCCATCGCCCTGACATGGTATAAAACTGGCATTGTATTCCCAGTTCACGGACGAAGATTGCGAGTTCGATTCGAATGCCATCATGTGTTCTGTATGATCGTAGTTAGAATCTTTCTCTGTATCGATATGCAAACTCCATTACGAACCGTAGCTCTACAAGGTCTCCTCGTAGCAAGAATGATCGCTCGCTCCCAAATCCCACTAGATCATCTCCCTCGAACAAAGGCAGAGGTGGATCTTCAGCCTGTTGTCCATCATCAATCTCCCGAATAAGATCCCCTTCGACCGGACGAGTGTATAGGTTGATAACCTCTCCATGTTTGGCATGATCCTGGTCAAAGGATGCGCCCGGGACAGGGACCTCAGAAACGTTTTTGGCTTCCCACCGGCGGAGTCGCTCACGGATTGGTAATTTCGGAGGTTGTGGAATTTTTAGGAATGGCAATGCATTGTCTCTATTGTCAGCTGAAGCTTCAAAGTTTTCACCTTCTTGTGTCAACTGTAATATATTAGTCGGTGATCAAAGCCGATCAAAATCACAGTGGCTTACTTGGGTGCTCTGAGATGCGGCGTTGGTGCTTGATTCAGTCTGTAGCCCCCTGCGGCAAAACGTCTTATTTATGGATTTGTAGCCAGCATTCGAAGGTATTAGATTATGTCTGCGATGTCGAATATTACTGGGTAGAGTGGCAATCCCCCTATTATTAAGAAGTGGTGCTGAATGAGAAAAAGTTGATAGTAGTAATGTCGTGGCAGGCCTGATTATACTGGCGGTCCAGTTCGCAGACCGCGAGGCCACGGTCTTGGCTACATTGCGAGAAACGTCCATTCTAATAGCTACCCGGCATTGTTGTGGCCCATTGGATACGGGCGCAAAGAAAGGGAGCGTAACAGCTATTGAGAGGCGGCACGGGCAGAGTGTTCTATGGGCTCGACTTTTTCCGGATAACACAAATAGCATTTCGCGCGCCATGACACGCAATCACGTGCAAAGCTAAAATGCAACTGGTATCCTCCGAACTTTTTCCGCTTGGCAGGCGAACTCTTCTTCCCACTTTCCCACAACGACAATGAGCTGTAGCGTCAGTGCAAGTCAACAGTTCAAGCAGGGTTCCAGCTAACAGGTAAGCCACTTCTATAAACCACACCCATACTTTACTTGCATGAGGAAGAAATATAGCATGTATTACATGATGCTAGTCATTTGGCTACCAGACGATTACTACACCAAGATCTCTGACAAGAAAAACCTAATTCAAATCCATGATACTATTCGTTAAGAGTTTATGCTAACTACTGTATCTTCAGATTACTTGCTCTCAAGTTCAATATGTCTAGCAAGACCACTAGTAGCAGCTTCAACCTGCTTTACTTCGCCTCCGCCAGTTCGTTTACTGGCAAAGACTCGGAGGAGTTTGAGGCTCCAGTCTCTCTGTCAAAGCTCTTCGATCTTATAGAAGCGAAGTATCCAGGCATAAAGTCTAAAATCCTAGATAGCTGCCTTGTCACCATCAATCTAGAATACGTGGATGTTCCGGAGAGTGAGACTGAAGAGGCAAACGTCACAATCAAGGCAGGCGATGAAGTCGCAATTATACCCCCTGTGAGCTCTGGTTGAGCATCACTAGATACCAGCTACTGTACAGCATTTTGACCCCTCATTTGAATGGACGATGTAATGTTTGAGACATGATGTAACACTTTCTTCTATGAGCACCGTGTTATTTCTCCAAACGTGTAGAATTGTTGAGCTATATTCTGCAGTTCAGTCTACTGTTTGGCTATACTAAAGGGCAAATCGTAAATACCGAATACCAGCGCGACGAAGAATGTCACGACCTTTCCAGAGCTTCCTTCAATATATGATCACGTGATTGTCACCGATTGTGTCATCGGAATGTGGCTAGCGCCGTAGGCACCACCCAAAAGCGCCTTAACGGACATGAACGGCGAACATACACGCCGACAGTCCGGCATCACAGCTATGAACCATATCCCTCAGATCGATCCCCGCCTCGCTGACATCGGTCAGAAGGTCGAAAGTCCGTATTCCCAGAATCCAACTGCATCCTCCGAACTGCTCTCTAACATTGTCAATCAAGCCGATCTTGAGCCTTCATCAACTCTTCCACCACTTTATCACCCTACTGAATACGATACTTCGCAGCAACCCAATTACTCGCCGGATACCCCGCAATTGCGTGATTTTAGTATTAACAACAACGACGATGGAGCCTCCGATCCAAACCAATACATGGCGCAGGCAGGAGGTACGCCGGAAGAAGGCCCAAACGACCTGAAGAGGCCACGGGCCTGCGAAGCCTGTCGGGGCTTGAAAGTCAAATGCGAATTTGACCCTAATAATCAAGAGGGACCCTGTCGAAGATGTACGAAGGCACGCCGAAATTGCGTGGTTACTCAGCCAAGTAGGAAACGCCAGAAGAAGACGGACAGCCGTGTGGCTGAGCTGGAGAAGAAAATAGATGCGTTAACAGCGGTGCTTCATGCCACGAGATCTGATACTGTCCCGCACAATGTTACCGATACTCCGGAGTCACTAGAGCGCCGCCCTTCAAATCCATATGAGCAGGTTACTAATGGCGGATATGGGACTCAGTTTGGAACGCGCCCTGAAGTGCGACACCCCGGTCTCTCTCCGCATACTGTAGCTAATTTCTCATGTGAACAGCCTCAAAGCTCAAAAGCAAACGACTGGGCAGTACCGGGCCGGCAGTATCCAAGAATGCCAGATGTCGATAGGGCTGAACCATCGCAAATGCAAAGGCCATCTATAGATAGGTCGGATTCTGGTTCGACCACCAGACCCCAGATTGTTGTTGCGGGTCAGAAAAGGAAATATCAGGAGGCTCGAGACTCGAGTGGGCAGAGTTCAGCAGTCGACACCCAAGCCTCAAGCCAGTTTCCACATCGCATGAATAGCCATATCTCAGGGCGTGATGAGGCAACTAATTCACCACTTACTACGCGGCCAAACGCATCCAATGAGTATGCCGATGTTATTGATAGAGGTGTCATAACTGCAGAGTCAGCAACGGCATTGTTCAATAGATATGTAAATGACATGTCTCCACACATGCCCGCAGTTGCGTTTCCGCCAGGCACCACTGCAGCTGATATCCGAAAATCAAAGCCTACCCTGTTCTTGGCGATTCTAAGTGCAGGTGCTTCAACTGATCATCCGGAAATTCAAAAGGTGTTTACGAAGGAAGTGATGCAGATTTATGCAGATAAGATTATTTGCCGTGGGGAAAAGACTCTCGAATTAGTCCAGGCCTTACTCGTTAGCACAATATGGTACTGGCCGCCAGAGCATTTTGAAGAATTGAAATTCTATCAACTCATTCACCTCGCCGCAGTTATGGCAATTGAAATCAATATAAGCAAAAAGAACAGCTCCAGTCAGGCACCAAAATCCATGGCTGGGCTGTGGAAAGATCATCAGTGGCGTCGAACTGCAGTTCCAGATGCCTCTTCAATCGAAGCAAGACGGACTTGGGTGAGTTGTTATTTCTTGTGCTGCAACGCTGCCATGGGCCTACGTCGCACAAATCTTATCCGATGGACATCATATTTGGGCGAATGCGTTGAAGTTCTTGAAACCTCACCTGACGCAGCGCCTTCGGACAAGATCCTGTGTCAGTGGGTTAGGAGTCAGCACATTGCAGAGGAAGTGGGGACCCAATTCTCAATGGACGATTCATTTGCGTCGGTTAGCATTACCGATCCCAAGGTTCAGTATGCGTTGAAGGGATTTGAAAGAGATTTGGAGCACTGGAGCAGCCAAATACCAAACGACATACAAAATCGTAAGACCTCCTTCGTCCACGATGCTCAATGCATCTCTAACGTATGTACTGACACACACAATAGCCCTATTGAAGATGACTGAACATCTTGTAAATTTGTATATGCACGAGGTTGCCATGCATGTTGATCATAATGTTGAATCATTTAATGAACCATTTACAGAGGAAAAACTGCGTGGTCCAGACAACCCTGATCAGCAAGCATCGCGGCCTCTTACGCCAGCCCATATTGCCGCTTTATCAACTTGCCTAACGTCAATTGACGGAATTTTTGAAGCTTTCATGTCTCTTGATGTTGATACCATCAGGGCATTACCCGTAATGCACTTCGTCCGCATTGCATATGCCGTCGTTGTGTTAATCAAGATGCACTTCGCCGCCGCTACTCCCGGCTCAGAGCTTGGCAAAGTGATTGACAAGAACAATATGAAAGTTGAACAATACCTTGATGGCCTGCTCGAGAAGTTCAAAGCCACCGCTGCGGACAACAAGTCCCGGCCAGGGTCAAAGTTCCTCATGATCCTGATCATGCTCAAGACTTGGTTTCACCGCCAGACGAATGGCAAGCCAAACAACATGCCAACCGAGGCTGATGGCCAAGGCAAGACGAACATTCCTAAACATCGCCAAACTCCCGAGCGCCAGCAACAGAATACTTTTAGCCCGGCCAACACACCGCTTCAGCTTCTTAGCGAAGTGGCTACTGGAAGCAGTGCGGCACAAACGCCTCGCCTCGAAACACGCACACAATATCCACCCATGTCTCAACGCCTTTGGGCACAACAATCAAGCCAGCCATTGAACTACCCCGACTCGAATGGGGCCCACGCTCCTCAAGGATACAACAACATGGGCTATAATATCGATCCTGCACTGGGCGCAGGTGAACCCGTGGATTATGATCCCACGGTGGGGGACGGCTTCGAGCAAGCCGTAGGGATGACCATTGGAGAGGGCCAATTGGGTCAATATTTCAGTGACGATGCATTCTTCGGAGTGATGATGGAGGGGTTGCCACCGATTGCTTTTGACGACTTTCAGTGGAATAGTGGTCCGCTAGATCTCGGCAATAAAGGCGGGATGTAAAATGAATATTTTTGAGACTATATGGATGTAATGGAAGGGGTAATGACTTGATGAGGTTTCGGTTTTTAACTTGCTACATACTACCCATTGCTTTACTTGTCAACATAATTACAACTTTTGTATGAAACATAAAAATCGGGAATAGTCATATTGAAATACCATATCAATATCTCCAACAGTAGATACACTACCCACCAAAACTGCATCACATCTCTCCACCAATCTAGTAAAGTTCTTTATTATAGCTAGAAATATATTGACACCAGTGCCACGCGCCACATTTGACAGCATTGTTTCGCCAGTTTTGGGTTAGGGCTCAGCATATGAGACTTCGAATCATAGAGGTATCATACTTTATACATGTTCAGCAAGTAGACCCTGATGGGGGTATATTGGAAGAGGTATGAAACCTAAAGAAATATGTCATGGTAGGTTCATTGTAACAGTATCTGAACGCCTTTTGAATTTTTGCTAATCATACATGTGTCGTACACGTGTGCTATGTGGTATCGTTATGCTAGTTGATGAAGTTGACACAGAAGAAATGCAGAATCAAGCTGCCAAAAACGTAGTCGGCGAATGCTCTATATTGAAGTCAGCGACACGTCTCATCACCAGCAACGAGTTTTTCATTACCTCTCCGGCGAAATACTCTCAAACTCTGCCTTGTTCTCTGCATTTGTCTGTATCCTTAACGAAGCTATCCATTACGTTAGGAGTGTTCTAAAACTGTGCCTGATCTGTACATACCAGTCAAAACGAACTGTCCGACAGTGGCCGAAAACCCCGATAGAAACGCATTGAATGGCTACAATTGTATCAGTAAGGTTTCCCTTCATTCGTACGGACTGAACGACACTCACATAGTTCCCAACGATAACACAATACACAAATTGCAGGACGCCCACCACCACCAAGAACGCCATAAACACGTCAATCAGCTTCGTACGCTGAGGTGTAGCCTTCACATAGTTATCCCACATCGCCACGGCAACCTCCTGCGCGCTCAGGTTCGCATCTTTCGATTTCGACGTAACAGTCTTGACGGCGGGCGCTGCCGTGGTTGGCGTTGATGTACCGGATTTGTTGATAGGAGGGGATGGAGTAACGTCACGGGCATTGCGTTTGCCGGCCATCGTGGCAACAGAAAAGACTGAGTTATGGAGGTTTTGGGGGTTCAATGGGTGTGGATTAAATTGTGGCCTTGGTAGGCTGTGGAGTACCTTGGGGACACGAAGCTCGATCATAGCCGCGCCATTAGGTCCTTCGAAGCGACAGCCGCGCTTATCTACCAGGAATGGTGTCACCAGCTTGGCACCTGGGACACCACTACGAACAATTATAGTCTGAGAAACTGGAGCCAGTTCTTTTGTCACAGCATTGAAACATATCATCTAAATATACACGCAGTAAAAAATGGTAATGAGAACTCTCCAAATTATTTACTCTTGACTAACCCATGCTAGGTCAACGAAGTTCCCGCTTATGTGCTTGCGGCTCTGACAGCTGGTGGCGGCATCACCGGATATATTCGCACCGGATCTTTGCCATCTGTTATTGCTGGCACTGCCGTTGGTGCTCTGGTATGGAAGTTTCCGTGCAGCATGAGATTCAATTAACCGTTTATAGTACGCCCTAGGTGGCTACCGCATTGCCGCAAACAGGCAGTATGGAATCGAGCTTGCCCTCCTTGCCTCCTTTGTACTTGCTGGCTCGTCCATTCCTCGCGCTATAAAGACCCAGAAGGGACTTCCAATCGGGTTGAGTCTCCTTGCCCTATACGGGCTGTTTACGTACGGCTCTGCATATAAACATAGACTGTAGTAAGAGAGGAACCCAGGTTGAAACAAATGTAGTCAATTGAAGGAGTTGTTATTCTTTTGTATTGTACAGTGCTCTGCACGTCGGGTCAAGACTGCTCCTTGCATCCTAGTAGTCTGGCAAATCCCATCGCTGCTTGGACGTTTCCCTTAACGCCAAATGAGACTTCCAAACTCCGCCCAATGTATTCGTACCATGGTCTGCCATCTCGACTTTCCTTCTTATCCCCAATTCCAGTAGCCTACCCATCATTCTTATGACTCCTCGTCAATCTTCGCCCAAATAGCCTTGATCTGCTCTCTCTTTATCCTCGCCTTTTCCCGATTTGCCGCCGTCCGCTCGATGCGCTGAGCGCGCAGGCAAAGAGTTACGTCTCTCTTCACACCATTGCACATTCCAACTGCCTTGTACAAAAACCCACGAGAATGGCATTCGTCGAGCATGTTCATGACGTCTTCGCAGGCTATCGTTCGTTAGAAACTTGAGCCATGTGTGCGACGGGGAAATTTGGAAGACGTACCCCTGTTATCCTCTGTGTGGAGATGAGGATGCATATTGACTGTGACGCAACGCCGATATTATGGTAGTGTAAGAAGTGAGACACACGATGTTCTGAGCCACGGTTAATAGTTGAGTTATCGATGTTAGGTAAATTGAGGACGGAAATCCGTGTTGTTTGGGGGGTGCGGCTAATTCCGCTCTGGGCGGGCCATTGAGCCTCTGAGGCTCCCTGTCAACAAAGAAACACCAACACCAAAAGATGGCATCACAGATAACTGCTAAAAAGCAGCAAGGTCAGCATATCCGATCTCATTTACCAAATAAACATTGCTAACTTCGGTGGGTAGAGCTGCAGAACCAATATTCCAGCTACAAAAACGGTCTCCAACAGATCGCACAGAAGATTGGGGATGTGGAACAGGAAGCTGAAGAGCACAAGTAGGTCTCTTTATTTTCTATATTGGATTTACTGAGAATATCCCATCGATTACTTGTCGGGCGACACTGTTACGTGTTGAGAAGGATGTTGAAGCATACTGGAGTACCCCGCTAACATATCCAGGCTCGTGCTCGAAACTTTGACCCCTCTTCCAGGAAACCGAAAATGCTTCCGCATGATCAACGGCGTCCTCATCGAGAGGACGGTTGAGGATGTGATACCGGCACTGAAGACCAACTCCGAAGGTTTGGGCAAAGTGTTAGAGGATCTAGTTAAGTCGTATAAGAGACAACAAGAGGAGATGGAGAAGTGGAAGGTATGTCGTTCTTGGTATCCACGCCCATGTCATAGCCGATACTAATTCTTTGAGTAGAAGAAGAACAATATCCAGGTTGTCCAGCAGTAGAGACAAGGGCTATTGAAGGGTGATGGGGCTTCTATCGAAGGCAGTGACCTGTTGAGAACGGCTATTGTGGAACCATAGCGACGGCGTCAGGAGTCAATACTACTAAAAACCGAGTTCATAGAAAATATTATGCACTATTACGAGCTACGACGAATTCTCAACCTGAATGCCCTTCATCGTATTGGAAGGTTTGTGAAGACCGCCATAAAATTAACCTCGGCCCCTCTTTCAAAACCGTGAAGGGAGCCTACTTTTCGAAATTTCGCTCACTTCCTCGGCGTATCAAACTCTTCAAACGAGCTGACCTAGATTCTCGCCCTCCCCGTCAAGAATAAGGCTAGCCAACAGCATTGATGCGTTGTCACTGTGCAGCCTTGGAGCGGCTGGAGCGTCTCGCTGCCCAACCACAGCCCTGGCCATGCATTGCTACCATATCACAAGGCTGTCATGGGCTCCAAAAGCAAAAATTTGTTGCTGTCGCAATCGTCATATTTTCACCTTGCATTAGTCTCACTCCTAAGCCACAGGGACTATGTCACAGCCTCGCATCGATTGTTTCTCACACCATGCGTTAGCCTTCTGTCCTTTCACCGCTCCTGGATGATGATTTGACGACAACAGGATGGCCCAAAAGAAGGAGGCGAGAGGACTGGTAGCCAATGCTATGGATGCCGGCGACTGGCAGCCAGTAGTCACGATGGGCTGGCCACCCATTCACCCTACAATCTCGGAGATGACGGCTTGATGCATGTTAGATTCCAGATGTACCTCCTCACCGTCACTCACGCACATAGAGTATATCCAACCTTCAGGAAAAGTCGAGGTACAGGCCATTCCTCACCATTTGGCAGCTGGAAAACTTGTACTCGGTACATCAAAAGGGCAGGTCGCTGGTGTTATTGGCTGTGTACCTTACCTCTCGAAACGACGAGCTACTATTATCACGCTCGTATTGGATCGTTGAGACCTCTCTTGTTTATGTTTTAGGAGATCGAGGTTCGTGAACAATGTATTGTGTGTACATGGCCACCATTTTTGGACTCAGTATGGTATGTATATGACGGTAAACATGGCATGGAGTGATATATGTAACTGGCATGAATTTGTGATCATCGCAAAGCGCATACGTCTCTACTATGTATTCTGACGCCAAAGCTTGGACCCCAATTCCCCACGCGTAGACGTCAATTCCCGACAGATCCATCGTACACTACTTCCCTACCTTACCTTAGTGGAACATGCTTGCTACCTCCACACTCGCCAACCCCCCCATTGTCATCAAACCCGTCCTGCACCTCTCCTCCCAGCGTCCAACGAAGCTTCACAATTCATCTGATTTTGCCTGGTTCTAAAAGGTCGCTGGCATCTGACCTACATACTTCGCTCTTGTCCGGGTCTAACGCGCCACCCCACGTTCCACTTCCGCCGTATTACGCTGCACGCAATATCGAAGCCTACATTGCGCCAGAATTGCGCCGGCCCCAACTACGCGCGCTACGATTGAATATCAAAATAAGCAAACCCAGGCCGCGTTATATGCTTTGACTTAGGTGAGCAACATACGGAAAGCCGTACCTTGGCCGCCTGCCCGTTGCCTCGTCTTTTGTTTTTTTTGCCGCTTCCTGCCCAAGACGCTGACGCGACCCTGCAGTAGGACGACTGCACCCAGCCCTCCGATCCCAACGCCATCCAAGCCCGAGTCTAGCAGCTTCTAGCCCACTTTCTAAACAACGGTGTAACATTTCTTCCTGCACAGAGGATACACGCATATAGGAATTGGACGCTGTGCGAGCTAAACCGCGACTTCGCCCGCTCCGCACCTCCCACGCCGACCTCAAATCAGCGTGCACGACAGGGTATACACGGCTCTCCTCTCGTGGCCGATCGACACAGCCCACTATTTCGTGCAGAAGTCGCGTAAGCCCTGTCTCCAACGTGTAAGCAAACACTTCAGAGCCAACGTGGCAACCAAGGAAATCGAAGGAAGCCAGAAGCCGAAGCCTGCAGGTATCCATATACATCATGTCGGCATCCCCTCCAAAAGAACCGGATGTTGAACAAGGAGTACAATCGCCTGGCAACGGAGAAGGACCTATGGATTCTCAAGACCCACACGCCGCTGGACTGGGCTACGAGTTTGAAGTGAAAGAGCAGGACCGATGGCTGCCAATAGCAAATGGTTAGTCACCCCCTCCTCCAATTTGATTTGTTTGCGCAGGGCATTTGTGTCTATACGTGCACGTTGAAGCTCGTCCTAACTATCATCGCTTCCATTTGTCATATTTCAGTCCTTGCGCATGTGGCCCCATATGGCCACTCGTCAAGCCTGAAGCGCAAAGTCTTGAGCTTCAGATGTGCTACCGCGACGAGGTTACCAGCAATGTCCCAAGACTCTTCTTCCCCAGTTGAGAAGGCGCGCCGCTCTTCCAGGTCTAAGAGAAACGATGGTGGATCTGACGCTGACATTCGTAACTTTGCACCAGTTGCTCGAATTATGAAGACGGCACTACCAGAAAATGCGAAAATTGCAAAGGAGGCCAAAGAATGCATGCAGGAATGCGTCAGCGAATTCATTAGCTTCATCACAAGCGAAGGTAGGTCCTAAATATTAGATGTGATCGGAGTGTGCTATACTGAGAATTAAATAGCTTCTGAGAAATGCCACCAAGAAAAGAGGAAAACCGTCAACGGAGAGGATATCCTTTTCGCCATGACCTCATTGGGCTTTGAGAATTACGCTGAAGCTTTGAAGATCTATTTGGCCAAATACCGCGAAGTAGGTTTACATTTATAATTCCTGCCCCTTTGTAATTAGTGTGAAGGCCTCATCTAATCCGTCCATGTAGACACAGTCGGCTAGAGGAGAGAGCCAGCAGAACCGCCCCGGCAGCCAAGGCTTCGGGTCAACTGCTGCAGGTGCATCATCAACCGGTGTGAACGCAACAGGGGGGACCTTCAACAGCACCGAGGGCTCGAACAACATACTCGGAGGCCAGCAGGCAGAATCTGGGGAGCATGACCCGAGCGGTTTTGGAGGCTTGTACAGCACCGGCATGCAAGGCGGTCACAATGGATCTGTTGGAGGAGACGGATACTAAGCTGTTTTTCCAGATGATGCGACTCAATTTGGCCATTGCGGTTCTCCAATATGCGATTAGGGATGCTGCCGTTATCATTGGCGTGTATGGCTACAAAAACGACTCTAGTGGTATGGATAGCCTTTGGCTGGTCTCGGGCTGCTGATTAAAAGGGGTCAATTATTATATTTGGACGCTTCTAGCTGTACAGGGAGCCGCAGGCCAAAAGTATGGGCGGCGGCGATATTTAGACTTTTCGCTCCTAATGAGCACCAGGAATGTGGGACTTTCTTTCGGGGGAGCATGGGATTGTATGTTCGAGGTTAGGTGTACACGGTCTACTAAGGATGGGTAGGGTGTGAAATGGTGGTTGTACGGGATGTTTCAAATGATACTTATAATTTCATAGTACTCAATGATGCAATAAATACATATAAATTTAAACATAGTGTACAATAAAGGGATTTCACACCAATAATGAAATTAGCTCAAGGGCTAAATTATATGGCCAGTAAATAAGATGACAACCAAAGGACAAATTCAATACAAGCAAGGTATTGATAAAGACTACAATAAATAATCCATATCATTGTTGCCTTTTTACTATCAAGAAGACAGGATCGTGGCGAGTAAAACTTCCCCGCATTACGCAGTCCAGCACGTCAACCGTAAAGGCACGTGCACCCCCGATAAGAGTAACGCACAAAACTCTTGAACATTTTCTGACGACGAATCTGCCTAAACACGCGACCACAAAACTCACCTCGACCTTTCTGTGAACCCCATACCGACAGGCGCGGCCACATACACTCAAAACAATACACACCCATGATATTTAACTGCTTTATGTGAATAAGGGGCTCTCAGGCTCTTATTCATAGGCTGTCGCGCTCCCATGGCGCCAATGGTTCGCCCTCCACCACCACACTTTCAACCGTCGGGCTCGTCGGCATTGAAGCCTACTCCAACCAAGACGTTATTGCGAAAATCAACACTCGCTGGAAAACGGAAAATTGACGATGCTGGCCTTGATATAGACGACGACATGTCTGCTTCTGTGAACCCTGCGAAACGCTCGAGGACAGTAACTTTCAACCCACTTGTGCAAGAACAACTTTTTACTTCGTCACCCGAGGCACCAACCGACCTGTATGATGTTAGAAGGCTTGTAAAGAAAGCGCTAGATGAACACAATAAAGCTGGAGGGGATGATTCACGATACGATAGCGTCAAGGAGGTTTTCTCATCGAAGAACAGGCCACAAGGAAAGGCGGAGAATGATCTTATGAGGGCGCATCTGTTGGCCTTGACCAACTGTGTTTCGCTGCTGGGGAAAAACTCATCGGGTCTCGTCAGGGCGGTTCTGGAGTCTGAGTGGGTTGGCAGAGACGAACCATACGTCAGGGCGTATGTGAGCTTCCTGGGCAATCTAGCCAGCGCACAGGGTGCTTATGTTGGAACCGTTCTAACCATGCTGGTTGGGAAATTTTCTACTCGTATGTACCACCTATTCGTCATGAACAATATAGCTGACAAAATCCAGTCCGTATCTCAAATGGAAGGTTAGCGGACTGTCCCATCGTCCACCGCAGCCAGCTCTCTGCTCGCGTCCACACTGCACTCAAATATCTACTGCGCCTGATCCCTTCAGCATCTGGGACCCTTGCGCCTATCCTAGCAGCAAAATTCCCTTTCTCCGACGAATCAAAGAAAGCTCACATGGCGTTCATCGACAACTTATTAAAGATCATCGACTACGCTCCAGAGTTAAAATCGGACATTTTTGCGCTAATTACGGAAAGGCTTGTCAAGATTGACGTCCAAATGCAAGTTGACCTGGATGATATGGATGACGATGTGGCAGCAGCAGTTGTCCAGTCAATGTCGATTCATTCGGAGTTAACTGCGGACGATGATTCCGAGGCCGACGACAGCGATTCAGATTCAGACGCGAGCGATGAGTCTCTGGGCGAAGAGGAAAACCGCGTCAAATCAATACATGAGAATGTTGAGAAGATGGATGCCATCCTGGATACGCTCTTTGAACTCTATACCCCGCATTTTGAGGATCCACTTAGCTCCAGTGCAATAGCTACGTTTGATACCTTGCTGTCTCACTTTCGCAACATCATTTTACCGACATATCGTTCACGCCATACCCAATTCCTCTTATTTCACTTCGCCCAAACTTCGGAGCACCTTATCGACACCTTCGCAGGAGAGTGCGTTGACCTGGCCTTCAAGTCTGGCCGTCCGGCTGTATTAAAGCAAGCTGCAGCAGCGTACCTCGCATCATTCGTTTCTCGTGGCGCCAATGTACTCCCACATGTTGTGCGTGATGTTTTCGACTATATTGGCACTAATCTTGATCTCATCCGATCCGAGAATGAACTGTCGTGTCGGGGGCCAGACCTTCAACGCTATAGCACATTTTACGCAACTACTCAGGCCCTTCTGTACATATTTTGTTTCCGTTGGCGCGACCTTGTTGTCTCTCCATCTGCCGAAGACGGGGAGATTGACGAAGAAGACTTTATTGGCAGGGATCTGGAGTGGCGCGCTGGAGTGAAGGAACTACTAGACCGTACAATCTATTCCAAGCTCAACCCACTGAAGATCTGTGCTCCATCAATTGTGGAAGAGTTTGCCAAGATTGCGAACCACCTGCGCTTCATGTACGTCTATCCGCTTCTGGCAACAAACAAGCGAATCAGGCTTTCGCAGTTTGCACTGGGTGCAGGGAATGCATCATCTGGTCTATTGAGAGATAGTGGCTTTTCAACCGGGGTAGCCGCAGAGGACGGCGAAGAAGAGAGCTGGCACCAGCTCGAGGCGTATTTCCCATTTGATCCTTATCAACTACCAAAGAGCCGGAGATGGGTTGAGAATGATTACGTGGCTTGGAGAGGCGTGCCCGGACTTCGTCAAGATGATGAAGAGGAAGAAGATGATAGCACTGATGCTGGGGATGATGATGACGGGGATGAGGATGATGATGTGGAGGTCGACACTGCAACGGATGACGAAGAGGACTAAACTTCTCTTGACGGCTGCCCGGCACCGAACAATATGAATTGACGCCAATCTACATTTACTGCATAGCGTACAGGGATGGGAAACACGGAAAAGTGTGGCGTTTTGAAGCGATGGCGAAAGTGGTGGTGGAGTTGGAGTTATACCTGATAAATACTTACAGCACTGGGTATATCCATGATATAATGATAGAGGTCCAGCTAGACGATTGCGTTTTCCGGGAAATTGACTATATAAGAATACAAAGCTTGTAACTACTTTCCTCTTTAAGGCCTTGAATTACCACATATTGTGACTCTGCTTGAGATAGTTCATTATTCTTAGATGCCTTGTGACACCGATTTCCACCGATTTAAAACAATAACTCCTGAAACCTAGGTCAACTAACATTATATCTAAATTTTCTTTCATAGTTGTTTATTAATGTGACATGCACCTTCCCGATCTGTAGAAAATCGCACATATGTATTCCGCAGCGTGGTACGTACTAAGTCGCTGCACTGAACATGTGTGGCTTTGTAGTTTCTTCCTTTCATAGGTTGTAGGATATCCTACAGAAGGTGTTCCTAGCAATGGGGTAGTAATAACGTACAATTTTTCAAATTATATATATATAAAACCTAGTTCACGTTAAACGACTAAACACTAATATTTTTCTGGAGGTTCCTCGTTCCTACTATATAGTTCTGAATCTGGCGCTTACGTGGTATCCCTAGCGTAAATTTAAGCGCTTGACGCACCGAGTCTGGAGACCCCACATAATGTAACTACGGTGATTGGCGGCAGAGTAAAACTTCCGGTTAGATTCAACGCTTATTTAAACGCGTAGGTTGGCCTCGACTACGGTCCCAAAGTCCCCATAAACACCCTGCATCATGAGAATCATAACCTAAGCCTTCACAACCAGAATTGACTTGTAGATGCATCATTTTGCTTATATTAACCTGCAAGAGATTTCGTTAAAGCATTATGAGCGCCCTGTATTAAGCAACAACATCCCGATGGCCTGCCCAAACTACGAAGGCTTGAAGAGCCAGTGCTAATGACATCCACGACGTTCGGGTATCCCAATTGTTGTAAAATAGTCAAACCTGTCTAGTCACTTAGCGACAAGCGTTTCTGTAATTCAGAATTTCAGTTGTGAGTCTACTTCCTTCTTTCTACAACACCGACCAACTACATACCCATCACGCCACCCACCACAGCATTCTCAAAGAGTATTGATGTTTACTTTGCTTTGCGTACTTCTCACATTCTATCAACGCTATTTGCATTTACATACACGGTACGGGAGAGCTTGTGGCTTAGGGAACACCTCCCACAAAACAATCACCATTGCTTCTCAATCTGAATTGACAACGGCACCCCTTCATGTCTGTCAACCGCCTAAATCAATCAACTGTTGCAAGTGCTTCACTCTCTAAAACAACAGAGTTTCTTGCGGTACCTCCGGATGCCATCCTAGTGGATGTTCATACCAAGAACCACATTTGCTTCCTCCTTCAGAATCCTCACCACCGCTATCCAACACACTGCAGTGTTGTTGCAAGGCAACAACTAACTGTCATACCACCGGTATCATCGTGGAGTTGTGTGGGTACGCTATCAACATCATGGGCGGAAATAAAACCCCCAGAGTGGTCGACAGGCATCATGTGCCTTCCGAGGAATGGACTCCACCACATCTCGAACTAATTCCTGCCCCATTATTTTCGAGGGGGATGAGGCAGCTAACACCGGTCGAAGCAAAAGCTTCCTCGCCGATTATAAATCAAACGGGCGCTGCCCCATCGCCTCCTACCTCATCTCGTTGGCTTGCGCCGCCCACACCTCCACTTGGCTTAAGCGATCGAGAACGTAGTTCCATCTTCAACAGGAGCGAGACTGTTACTCGATTGTTGAGTGGCAGCCGCCCACCTCGTTCTAATACCGCAAATATGGACTTCCTTTCAACAAAGTCGGCTGAAGTCCAGTCAACCAAGACCAAGGCAGTCGAGGATGCACGCCAGATGCAAGTCAGTGTGATCGAGGAATGCAAGAAATCCTCTCGGGATCCTCCAAATTACAAGTTAATGGAGTTGATTGGAAAAGGAAGTTTTGGGAGAGTCTACAAAGCGTAAGTCTATTCTATAATTCACCTGCCCAATTGTTCTGGTTTTAATTCGAGTCCACCGTTTAGGAAAGACTTGACCTCGACTGCGGTTGTGGCTGTTAAGATTATTGATATTGATGAGGGTGACACTTTGAACCCACGCCTTGCTGATACTTATTCGGAATTCATGAAAGAAGTCAACGCGCTTAAGCTTCTCAGTGAAACAAAGGCGCGGAACATCAATCATGTGATTGAAGCCCTTCCGGTCGGCAAATCAATGTGGATGATAACAGAGTACTGCGGCGGTGGAAGTATTTCTACACTGGTAAATAATTGTATGTGCATATACCAAACGCGAAGCTAACAACCCTCAGATGAGACCAACGCCAAAAGGCCTCCGCGAGCGTTATATTATTCCAATTTTGAGGGAGGTTGCAGAGGCAGTCTACTGGGTCCACCAAGCTGGTATCATACATCGAGATTTGAAATGTTAGCTGTTCTCCAACCTTTGACCCAATCATTATGCTAACAAAAGTTAGGTGCAAATGTCCTCATCACCGAAGAGGGTGGCGTTCAGCTTTGTGATTTCGGTGTCGCTGGCATGATGGAGACATCACTCGATAAGCGATCCACATTCATAGGCACAATAAATTGGATGGCACCAGAACTGTTCAACGCAAACCCTCATTACGGCAAAGAGGTCGATATCTGGGCCTTTGGATCGCTAGCCTACGAAATGGCCACAGGCCTGCCTCCAAATGCGAGGTCTGGAATCACTGACGGCTCTGAAATGGGAGACTATCTCAAGGAACACATTCCACGACTTGAGGGAAATCAGTACAGCGAAGGCCTAAAAAATATCATTGCATATTGCCTCGAAGAACGTGTCTCAGACAGACCAGACATTCAATCTGTGCAGATGCATCCGTATATTTGCAACAGCAACAACGCATTTCCAGCGCATTCTCTTGCTGAACTTGTCAAGGCCTTCAAACACTGGGAGGAATCTGGCGGCTCTCGCAAGTCACTCTTCATGATGGGAGGTGCACAGGGCCCATCTGATTCGTTTCCATCTGGCGAAGATCAGGATAATTGGAATTTCTCTACAACTGCCGCTTTTGATCAGGCCGTTGGCGATTCCACCAACTTACAGGATGTCATAAATGTTTATGGCAGCTCTGTTGACCTCACCACGGATTTTGCAGAAAAAACCTCCAAACCATCTCGCCAGCAACAGGCAAGAGAGCGTGGCAGGCGCCGGCCCCCTCCAGAGCTATTGAACCCAATCAAAGCGCCCCTTGAAAAACTGTTCGATCCTAACACAATATCCAACTATGAGGATAACTCAAGAATACATTATGGGCGAGATTTCATAATGCCCGTCTCCGATCTTCCACTAAGGGAAAGGGACGATACGGCTCAAATATCTATCAGAGATACAATGATCGATTTGGGCGGGCATGACATTGAAACTGGCCTATCAAGTTTCCCAGATCTAACTATCCGACCAGATCGAGATATTCGTGTCGGTGATACCGGCGATTCCGATGATATCGAGTATAACTACGATGATGGAACTATGCATGGTTTTGGCAGGCCACCGTTATCGGATTCCGCTGAAAATCCGAACCGTCGCACCCGTGACTGGAAATTTCCCTCCGCTCCAGCAGCGTCCTCAGACGTGGAAACTAGTCGCTTTCCAAATACATCAACTCCAATTCGGCCTCCTGTCACTCTTGGTTCTGGTGGTCGCCCCAAATTAGTGCACCACCCCACGGAACCGCTGGGCGCTGGATTTAATAATTTTATGGCGTCTGCACCCACTTCCCCGAGACAATCCATTCGGGAGTCTCTGATAGACCTTGATTTCGGTCTTCCCGATTCCGCACCGGAATACGTTCCGGATTACGTTCCCGAATACATTCCAGAGCCCTCGCGTCCATCTACCGCCGATTCTGCAACAAGCAATGAATTTGTTTCGGGAAATCCTTTTGATTTAGAACGTCATGCATCGACTAGTTTCCGCAATGCACCAAGAGAGCCCTCTCTCTATCTTCCAGGAGACGCCGGCTTTGCAGGCCATTTCCGCGCCCGAAGCAATTTGCAAGATGTAGCAGATATATCAGATTTCTCTGGATCCGACGCTGAGCAATATGGTCCGCAAGGTGGCCAAGGATATGGCCAGCGATCACAACAAATGTTCGAGTACTCTGACGCAGATTACTCACAGTCTCCGATGATGGAAAAACCGTTTAACCAACAATCAGCCCCATCCTGGAATGCACCCCAAGGCGTAGTTTACGGCATGGACCGGTTTCCACCGCTACCAGTTCCACCATCTATGGGAGCACTAGCGGGCACATCAACGAGCGAAGAAATGGCAGGCGAGCTACAACGTCTTCTTAGTGGCCTTACTACACAACTGGAGGCTTATAGGGACGTTGCCGAGTCTCTCCCTGCAACTCAAAATGCACCCAATCAGCGCAACCGAATGGAATGAGACGCAATGGATTGTTGTTTTATATGGATTCCCAAAGGGACTCAAGTACTATATTACCAAACTGATACCATGGATGAATTGTATTTTTTGTCAGCATTGATGCAAGCTTTTGCGAAACGGACTCGACACCTTATATACGTTGAGTCGATAATGAGTGCATTCACGAACTAAAAGATTTGAAGGCGACTATAGACTTTGTTGATTGTCTAAGGCCTATCTTTCTTTTGTGTCTCAGAAAACTCAACTTGAATGATGCAATAGATAGCGAGGGGTATGGCCCCATACCTGAGTCAGATGGAGCTTAATTAATTGACTTTTCACCCAATAGGCCACGGCCTGTTAAACTGCTGGCCTTTTGATAGAAAGTCGAGCTTCTCAGTGAGTGTGAAACGTTTGGAACGCTGCCTCAAGTCTTCTAACCCGTTGGGGTTTCTGTACAAATAATCATACATAGGATCACTGAGACTGAATATTTGCACTGTTTTATTAAAGACTCGCTCGCATATTCGCTCTCTTCAAAGATTAAGAGTCGATATTGATGGGTATTCTTGACCCTTTACAGGCAATATGATCCCCCACAGAACGGTGGCCTGCTCCTCCACCCCACTGGAGATGCATCCCATTGTCTCGCATGAATGGCAAGCCCAACAAGATATCCGTGTCCAAATGCTTTCCTTGAACAATCCATGCCTCACCCTGCGCCCGAATCGGTTCGCCCCTTTCTCCAATAAAAGTGAGAGGAAGCATTATTCGCTCATCAGTTGAGTCGCCCTTACCGCTGATCCCTGACGTGGTTATCCCAACACCGCGTGTCACCGATATTCCTGGAAAATATCGCCGCACAGAAGACCGCTTTATGAGCGTTATTGAGGCTCCAGTATCAATTATGCAATGGATCTTTTTGCCGGATGGGGTCAGGGGAAATGTAACGGGCGTCTCAGAGACCCTCGACCGGTCACGATCAATGCCGTTGCCGCAATTGCCGCCATTACTGCCTTTGGAACCGCCACTGCTTCCTCGCTGGTTGAGGCCCAAGTCGCCAAACGTGTCAGCAAAATCTCTTAGTCCATGGCCTGAACTATGACGAGGAGGAGGAGGACCACGCTGGAACCTACTGAACTCTCTATCATAGTGGTTTTCATCACCGAAGCCACCGAAGTCCCTGTCCGGGAATGGCCGCATCTGAGGAGGTGGGCCAAACCCGCGGGGCATGAAACCTGGCGGGGGATGTTGGGGCGGGGGCATTGGAGGCCTCGGGGCAAACATGTCATCAGGAGGCCCGCGATAGTGACCAGGTCCAGGTCTGTTGGGACCGCGTCTGGGGTTGCAACCTGGTCCAGAAGTCCACCCATCAACTGGACTCCATCCCATGTCACCCATGGCGTTGCCTTTCTGTTGCTGACGATGTTAATCACCTTTTCTGCGTTTTGACTGATAACAGGCACTAAGCATTTGGGCCCGCCCTTGGGAGGTTGACAAGCAGGGGATGCAGGGTTGGATATAAACCAGCAAGGAATGTGAGTGTGATAGTTGAACATGGAACAGAGCTCTAATAGAAATTAAGCAAAGCGTTTAAGGAGACATGGGAGATAAGCTGTTAATAAATATGCTAGTTATAGCGAATTGTATAGTTCTGCTTAGTTAAATCACCGCTATTATTCGCTGCATATTGTGAACAAGATCTAAGAACCCCGTCATATTATTTCATATGACACAGCTTCAGGTTGAACATTCACTGCCGGTCTTATGTTCGTTTTCCACCGACTCGAATCAGGCGCCCTTTACTCTGATCTCTACTCCGCCTGCCAACTAGGTATTGCATCGATGTTAATAGGGATTTTGCGCCCTTTGGCCATAATGGAATCAGGTTCCCCCTTGCTACCCCATTCAAGGCTCATCCTGTTTGCCCTTAAAAAGGGAAGACCAAGGGGACAGTCGACGTGAATCCCACTGTCACACATCCATGCCTCTCCTTCAACCAAGGCCTGGCCGTCGCCGAAATCAAATGTTAGAGGCATTGTAAATCTTTGATAGCTAGGGGTTCGACCACCTTCGATGCCACCGATATTCATACTTGTGTCTGTACGAATAGGAATGCCTCTAAAGTGCTTGTTATAAGCAGCAGAGGAAACTATCGTCACAGACGCCCCAGTATCGATTAGCAAGTTTATGCGTTGGCCGGTTGCTCCCAGAGGATAAACATAAGGGGATTCGTAAGTAGGAACGCCACCTCCACCACTGGGACCTCTAAAGTTGCCGGGCCCACTACCAGGCCATTCTGTGGGCTGTGGGTAAGGGTTAGGTAAATGCTGCCCGCCAGAGCCTGGAAAGTTAGTCGGTCCGGGGCCCGATGGTGGTGGAAGACCGGGAAGGTTCATTCCACCAGGCACTGGCCCTGGAAAACCTCCACTGCCGCCACCACCACCGGGATTCTGGCAATCGCCAGTGCAGCCAGGGCCACATGGCATAAAAGGAGGCATTCCAAATCCTGTAAGGGAAATGGGGGCATGAAACCACCCATTCCGCCGCCTGAACAGGCTTCGCACCGTGGGTCTCCACAGCCGTCGCCATTGCTGCCATATAGGATGTCCATTTTCGTTATTGCTTTGTTAGCACTGAGGGATAATGTGTAGGGTAATTGGTATGAGCGATAGCCTGAGAGGTACAAGATCCTGTGAGGATTTTTATGGCTAATATTGCGGATATAGACAGCGAAAGCAATATAGAACTCAGAAGAGGGCCTTTTATCACCAGTGATACCTGTTTCCATTCATATCTCTTAGTAGGATGTTCTGAATGTGCAGGAGATTGTAGACCACCATATTAACTTCGCAGATATTAAACCGATGGTAGAAAACCAGGCAATAAAGTTGAACCATGTTATACCAGAGCTCGCATTAACCAGTCATCAAACTTGACTGGTATTGGGAATCTGAATATAGTTTAATCGCTCATAGCCACCTGACTTCCATCAACACATTCACATATCGTAGTAAAGTTATAACCATCTCTAAGCAGTTGTTGGCGGGGTTGCTAATAGAAATACAAATTTGGTGTACAGTAATTGATATACCCTTGCTCTTACAAAATCTTAGTCCCAGTTCCGGCGGCCTGCCCCATAAAGAAGTGCTTCAGGGGACCCAGAGCATTCACGGCGCTAAGCCCAATGCTTCGTAGAGGCACTATGGGGCCATTCTCAAATGAGTACAACTTGTGGAGTTTATCCACCACGCCCATCATCACATGGTTTTTGGCATATCTATCCGCATTGTAGCTCTCCAAGCTCATGGTGACGCCTATATCAAGTCCGTGCGTAACGGAATACTCGATCGTTTTGACTAGACTCTCGACGTCGCCTTGCCCTTGATTCAGACCTTGGCCAGCAAGAGGATGGACGGTGTGAGCCGCATCACCAATCAGAGCTACACGCTCGCCGATATAAGTATCTGCATGGCGCATTTTGAGTGGGAAAGATGCTACTGTTCCATCTTGAACCGATAGAACCCGTTGAGGGATCCTATTGGCATGAGAAGAAGTATGCTGAGATCGCCAGTTATACTCATCGACCTGGCCTGACGTAAGGGTATGCATATATGTGAGATCAACAGGCGACAAGCGAAATGCAGCATTAACCATGGCTGTGAAGTCTTCGGTGGATAGTGATTTCAGGAGCGCGGCTCGTTCCGGAGTTGTTGACCAGACAAGGGTTGAGAACCGTCCGGGTAGTGGTAGCATAGCGGCTGGGCCAGTGGGAAGGAACCTCTGGTATGCGACCTTGCGATCCTCGCCGCCCCATCCATCACCCTCCAGCTCGACTGTAGCCACAACTCCATGCCTGTTATAATCCCACCCCGAACTGTTGATACCCGCAAATGCTCTAACAGGGCTATTGGCGCCATCGGCCCCAATAAGTAACCGCGCCGCAATCTGCCGGCCACCCGAGAGCTGAACAATAGGCCATGATCGGAGGTCTGCCGTCTCAGTTTCCTGGCCCAGTTCAATATTCTCTACCCTCGTGTTGTCAAATATTGAGACTCCAGACAATTCGTCAATCCGTTTGAGGAGCCCCGATGTGAGGTTCAGATTCTCATTCATATATGCTATCGTTTTGCCCTGCGACCCTTGTGGCCAGTCGAATTCTATCCTCGATCCTGTAATTCCATCCCACACCTGCATCTCCTCATATGGCTGCACTCTATCGCGCTTCACATTCTTCCACGCGCCAATTTTGTCAAGGAATTCCACGGAGGTGGGTGTGAGAGAGCTACATCGGTTCGAATATTGTGTTGACGGGAGCGACCACGATCGCGTTCGGCTTAGATCCTGGCTTTCGATAAGAGCGACTTTGAGGCCTGAAGTGGCAGCAGTTGCCCCTAGGAAGGAGTCAATTGGTGTTATAGAGAGGATCCCGAGACTCTGGTCATACTTAATGCAGCCAGGACACTTAGACCGGCTGGTCCGCCCCCCACACAGACGACATCATATACTTCCGGTGATGATTCCGTTGCATATCTTCGGCGCTGTTGAGGTGCTTGATGGGAGCAGCTGCGACAGATATATCTACCAACGCCCCGGGTTGCAGCCCTGGTCGCTAATTGCTTCATGGTGAGGTTTGACATGTGAGGTTGAATTAACTACACGAGGCTGATTGGGATGCTACAGTTTAAGCGCGACGCCAAGCGCCCATACCGAAGTTTAGACGCGACCTTGACGACAGCAAGGCTGGAAACCAAACTAGACGGCTTCTTTGCCGCGATATATCTCATGGTCTTCTGGCGGATTTTTTTTTCTCAATATATTTATGTTTTAAGAGATGTTATCATCTGATTATTATATTTTTCAATTTCTTTACTATCTGCCCATGCCCGTCTTTGCCATGAGGAGATACAATGTGATAAAACCAGGTCAATAAATATCATACTGTAATAATTTAAGAGACAATCAGTTCCTATATAAGGCTATGAAGTTCCATTTCGCCGAATAATGCGCGCTTTCATACTCCTAACAATGATAACTGAACGATGTCACCGAAACACCGAAACACCATAATTCCATGCATCCATATAACTGGGCCACTCTGGGCCTTCTCCCCATAATAAGAGAAAGCCGCAGAATAAAAAAACAACACCACAACTCTTCTGATTTCATGAAGTCATTAACATAAGGTCGTTGCACGTCGATCAAGCTTCAATGTCTGGGACAACCTGACTAGGTTCCCTCGGGTCAAACCATGCTACCCGGCGGTCATCTCCACCATATGCTCCAACAGTGACCCAAACGTGCTTGAACGGAACCTTGACATTGACAAGTTCTCTGTTCCCAAGCCACCGCAATCGGCTTTCTGGTTCCATTGCGCTCCGTCCAATTCCACCATTTGTAATCCACTCCCCGACGATGGCCTTGATGAACTCAACCTTGCGGCGGAAGTCATTGGCAGCCGGGATGCCCTGAATCATTGGGTCAACCTGGATGGCACGGCGACGACTGGTCATGCCATTGCGTGCGGAAGGCTTCGTCATGAAGTTTAAGAAAGCCTGTAATGGGAAAGAGAGATGTTGGCGATCATCCAGCGCAGCGCTAGGCAAGTTGCCGGTGAGTGCCAAATCGCGTGCTGCCTCAAGAGGAAGATGATAGAAGTCGCACCAGGTTCCGTCTGCCGAGAGGAGGATTTTTGTGTGGTCTGGGAAGTTGAACTGCAAGATGTGTTAGTGACGGAGCTTTAGCAACTCACTGTTGGTTTGGCTTACCTGGAAAGAACCATTGCAGAATCCCCAGCACCCCACATCGCCAAAACGCTGGTAAAACGTAACTACGTTGCTTTTATTGGGGCCCGAGGAGTCCGAATCGCCATCTAGCAACATTCTGTTGAGGGCATCATCGTAAGGGTGATCTTGATCCCGGCCAAATACTGTCATATAATTTGCGAATTTCCTCCAAAGAACAATCTTCTCTCGCTTCCTATCTTCCCACTCGTCCTTTCCTCGGCCAAGTTTTCCTGCCACGCCATATTCCTCGCTTGCTGCAAATTCACGGGGGTTGACCTTGACACAGTAGATCCCTTCGTCTCCATTGTTTTCGAAAAATTCGATGTCCGCTCCTGAAACTGGCACAAGCTGGTTTCTATCAGGATAGTTAGGGTTGCGTCGGTTTTGAAGGTGCTTCTCGGCATTTCGAACGATGACACAAGTGGGCGGAATCTGGGTATTCGAATTACCGGAGACAGGGAGAGATTTGAAGATACATCCGACACCCCCGTCATTCAAAATGTAGCCCAATCCAAACTTGTTTGTGTAGTCGACCCACTTAACAACTATAGTCGGATCGGAATCTGGCGCTTCCCGTGCTGGCCCAACGGATCTGCTGTTCAGCGCACGTTCGATTTCGGCATATAGAACTTGAAGGTTCTTAGTGACGTGTCTCGGCTTGGACCGGTGAAGAAATTCGGCATTTTCGGAGGGGCTGAATATGGAAGCAAAGGCTGGATCACGGGGTGGGGCCTTTATAGACGGCATTGAAGTCTCCGATCTTGATTTTCCTAGTTGCTGTACCATGTCTGCCCCTAGACGTGCCTCGGTTGCCACGACCGACTCCGAAACGGCCTTACCTTTGCTCTGAGACCTAGACGGCTCCCTTCTTGACCTGGTTCTCGTCTCCGTGAGGATCTCCTCTTCCTCAGACCCTTGATCATGAGGATTGGCTCGACGCGTGCTTGGGCCGGATTCGGCCTGTGCTCTAGGCCGGCGAGCTGTCGCCGATATAGATGGCGGCTGGTTCTGGGCGCGCTGCTGAGCTGCGAAGCTCCGTGGTACAGTTTTAGAGGCGGTTGCCACGGTAACTGGTCGATGCGTAAGTGGTTTCTGGTCATATTCCTTGGGCTTTGTTGCTACTATAGATTCCTCCCGTGCTAAAGTTGCTTTATGTTCCCGTACTACTTCATCAAATGGTCGGTACACGACGTTGTCTGCTAGAGGTACTGCCGGCGTAAGACCTGCCTTTTCTTCCGCTGCGACCTCCCTGTAAGTGCTCGAGTGTACCTTCTGGGTTGTACTCCAAGGCCCGACATCACTCTTTACGCAAAGTGCCTTTAGATTCCGGGCATATAGGCTCGCCCTTCCTCCACGAAGGCTTAGCGTAGCAAATTGGTTTGGATCGGGGGAATTTTCCCGGAGGGAAGGTGTCATTTCTTCCTCCTGTGGGACCCATCCACAAGAGAAAAATGGATGCTGGACGATCGTATCGCAATCTGGGCGCTCTTCTGGGCTTTGGAGAAGGAGTGCTACTAAGTCTTTAGCTTCTTGAGAGACATAGTTATTAGACTTGTCCAATGACGGCCAGTCGTATTCGCGCTCCCTCGCCTTTCTGTATATTTCTTCTTGCGTGGTGGATTGGAACGGTGGGCGGCCTGTAAGCATGGCAAAGCTAAACAAATGTCAGTGCGCATTCTAAATGTGTGGCATATTGTGGAAACTGACATGATAATACCCAAACTCCAAATATCGACAGCATGGTCATGACCCCCTTTCCCCTTCTCTAAGATCTCCGGAGCGATATAGTTGGGCGTACCACAGAGTGTAGTTCTTCGACACGCTGTCATGTCCTTCCCAGACATAAGTAATGCAGCAAGGCCAAAGTCTCCAACCTTGACGTTCATATCCTTATCTAGGAAAATGTTTCCCATCTTCAAATCTCGATGGATAATGCCTTTGGAGTGCATATATTTAATAGCCCCAGCAATTTGAATTGTGTAAAAACGAACTTCTGGCTCGGTGACGAATCTTCGCTTCTTAACCATGTCCATTAAGGAGCCATTGGGGCATAGCTCGAGTACTATGTATGTACTTTCTTGGTAGGTGAAAGCTCTGTGGAATTGGACGATGTTGGCGTGCCTCATCTTGGAGTGAATTTGTAGTTCTGTTTGAAACTATGAATGAGTTAGAATGCTAGTTTGGCTGTTAAAAATAACTGTGCTACGAAACGAACCTTTTGTTCCATCTTCTTTTGGGGCATGACGCTCTTAACAATCTTCAGCGCATACTTCTCCCTTGTGCCTGCCAGGACACCATCATGGCAGATCGCAAAGCCACCCTTCCCAAGCAATTTGCCAGTTTTATATGTTGCTCCATTTGGGCGATCAGAGCTCGGAGGCTCGCGAACCTCATCGGGAGGAGGTGGGGGGTGGTCTTTCTCTCGCGGCGAAACTTTGGTTGGGGGGGCTTTGGATCTTTCCTTGTGCGCAGCCTGCCGAGGCCTGAGATTGGCATTGATATCTAGGGGTGATAAGGCGGCCATATCTATGCCTTCCGGATACAGGCACTCCCAAGCAATATACGGCTTTACAATTGCAAACGCCTCTTTTGTGGTGGCTTCGTATGTCTCGTCTTCTTCAAGCTGGTTCTCTTCTTCTCGGTCGTGGAATTCAAAATCAAGATAAGCAAGAGTATCAAACAATTGTTTCTCGTTGGAATCGTGAGCGCAGTATATCTGTATAACTCGTTGGTTAGTAAAAAAGACTAACTGGTGCGCTTCATCTTCAAGCAACGGCCTGACACAGTCCCTGGGTATAGACAGGGCTTGGCAAAGTATAGACCCAGCTATGTGATGGGCCTCCTCGTCATCCTCCTGATAACATATATCGTGCACTGGCCCGATCTCCTGGTACCAAGGATCTCGTGGAGGCTCTAGGTCAAGCTCGCTATCTGAGTAGCTAGAAGAATCATATAGCTGCTCAACCTCGCGTTTCTTCTTGTTATTATGCTCGATAATTCTCTGTGGAAGTCGCATATCATCATATAGCAGCCACCCAACCGGTGGTAGGCAGGATTCCCCCTCCATGGTCGCGTGCTGTTCAAGGCGTATAGAGCATTGTGAACTTACAAATTTGGCTGAGTTTCCACGTCTTTCGAAGCGTTCGCATAATAAGCTAGGCGAAGCGTTAAGCAATTGCAACTGAGAAAACTTGGAGCCTTCGAGATGGCTGTCGTTTTATGTTGTCGAAGCCAAAAATTACTGAAGACCGATTCCAATACCAGCTGTTGATCAAAGATACTCTCCAAATCGGTCAAGTGCGGACGGTGTGGTTGGCAGAGCAACTGACGGTCATAACATATGCCGAGCTCCGATAACAAATGTCAGACGGCGACATCCACTGTGGAGCACTCTGAACTGGAGCAGATTACTACCGACACGACTGTCCAGGGTCCTTTCTTTACTATTTCTATATTGCGATGGAGTTGAAGTAATTGCCTTCTTTTACATGTATCGCGGGCGGGTTAAATTGCTTCCCATAGGTTTCACAGCACAAATCGGTTTCGGAGACCGCCCAAAATCCACGCCCAGGCAAACCTTGGCAGTTACCATTATCTAGACGCCATTAGGCCGTTATCCCATCATGGTGCCTTTACCATTGTTCAAACTTGCATCTTTATTTGTTAGGCATATTTCCAAGTACGGTGCAGTAAGTGAAGCTTTCCCCTGCAATGCCCCGTAGTTGCTGATACTAGGAATAGAATAGGATTAAGATCCAAGCCCACGAACACCCGTCACTACGGCGCATAGCAGCCAAATATGGACAAACAATACATCAGATAACCATGCGAGTCTCCGTCGCCTCCATGCGTGACGTGGCGGCGGAGAAACGAGCGAAAGAGAAGGCAGAGGCACCGACGGTGAAGACCGCAGAGCAGGTGAAGGCAGACGAAGAAAAGGCCGCCGCAAAGGCTGCGGCTGCTGCAAAGGCCGCGGCGACAGGGACAAAAGAAAAGGTCTCTTCTTATGATCCAAGCAGGAGCATATGGACGCGCAAGTTTAGGCCAATACCGGAAGCGAAGGCGGTCGACTTGTTTGCGGATGTCCTGGGCGATGCCTTTGTCTTGCTCGTGGCAGGCGGCCTCATTACGTACGAATACGTCAAATCTAAATCGAAACCCGATCAGAACTCAGTGAGGATTGCCGAACTGGCAGAGCTTTTGAAAGATGAGGAGCGCAGGGTGGCGGAGCTAGAAGAGGTGGAGAAAAAGCAACAGCTTCGTGTTGAAGTGCTTGAGAAAGCCTTGGAAGTGCTGAAGAGCGAAAGAGCTACAGGGAAGCTAAAAACGGCATAGAGCTTAGAAAGTATGCTTTAGCTACTCCAGTAGCATTTCGTACTATGATCTATGGGCTCTTACAGGACCTGGTTTGCTGCCTTATTTGCTCATTTATATAAGCAGTGCAAGAAGGCGTATGTCTATATGCTTTACTTGTTTGTATAATATAACATAGACTGTCCTACGGTTGGGGAAACCCGGCAAAGGGACCGGCGGGGTACCTGGAATGGTGCTCTTGGAGTTCGGTGATTGGGGAACATCATATTGTGTCCTCGTGTCTTGAGAAATCTCTCCTAGAAGACAACCCTACTCAAAAATATATACCCATTTTCTAAGAATTATCATCGTGTATTTGATTGGATTGATTACTGCTGCCCACATATCCCTAGATTAAGTATACGTATATATCTCAGCGCATAACCCTATCTGAGCGCTCTGTCCTGTTCCTTCTGGATACATTCTCCGAGAGGTATCGAGCCATGTTCTGCAGCAGCCTACGAAAGCGACCACAATGGGAATCACTTCCTTCCAATCTCCTTTCCGTATCTATTCCAAAATGGCAAGGTAATGCCTCTTCTCTGACATAGGGGTTATAGCCGCTGACTCCGAGGAGAGAAAACTCTCAACACACACGACATAGCTGTCCCGATCCACGGATCTGGAGAACATGGGAATTTTATGCGATTTCTGCTCTTGTCCGCATCAGACCTGGCTGCTTCAGAAGAGGTTGTGGAGAGGATAGAAAGACTTAGTCTCTTTAATGAAGGGCAGCATTCAGGCATTGTTTTCTTATTGAAGGAGAAGGACGGAAAGAATGGCTTCACTGCATACATGAAGCTTCAGACGATGTTAGTTACTCAAATCCCTACTTCCATAACCATGCAGATGAGCTAACTAAAACAAAGCTTGCTCGATTTGAGGCTCGAAATATCCATTATACCTCTCAATAGCTTCCGCGCTTTATCCTCCGCGATCTTCATCTGCCAGCGCCAGATGCTTCACGCAAAGCTAATAATAGGGTCTGTTTCCCCAGTCACTATACTCCCACACTGCTCTGCCCGTGCCCAGCTCCAGGAGCACACCAAAAACGTGCTGAGCGATATGTTCCACGGCTTCTCTGAGCTGGCCATGGCAGCAACGACGGCAAATGGTCAGAATGCCATCAAGGACTATGTCCCGGACAAGGAGCAAGCGGAGAATGCTATTCAATTTTGGCTTTGTGAATACATTGTTGAGTGAAGTCTGGCAGGGGTTTGATGTGATAGATGGTGGGAGGATTTGCATGGTCGAACAAATATGGCTAGAGGGAGATGCTCGCGCACTATCGTGTGGGAAGTCTATGATGTGCTTCTAGGTACATACAATATCTATCACTTGAGAATCATGGAGGATTATCGATATGAGCCAGTACCTTTTGAGAAGTGACAACGGGATACTCACATGGGGATACTCACATGGGGATACTCACATGGGGTTACTCACATGGGGTATTTATGAAGATGATGTCTAATGGTCAGTGTTTTTATCCTGCCAGTGAAGACGGACTCACGGTTATGCACCGACTGGCCGGATATGGTTCGTAGGGACTATGGTGGTATTTGCACCTGTAATCGAACCAGATAGGAACAGAAGAGCAATTCATCCTTGCCAGCAAGCTAATACTGACGTTGAGGGTCACTTCCAGCCTTTTATGGCGTTTTCAAATTTGGTCCATTTCTCACAAAGGGGGCAATAATACACCGCCCGCCGATCATCGTCAGCACATTGAAGATCACATCACGTCACAGACCGCTTCAAGAGAACCACTGAATAAGTGGCGTGGCTGGCGATACTGCGCTGTATTGACCATTCTCGCCTATGTTGACTAGCCCGTCCACATCGGTAAGACACCTCCAGGGTAGAGGGTCTGGCAGAGCAAGGGACCAATTAGACCATCCCTTGAAGCGCTGCAGAGGCACCAAAATAGCGTCAAAGGCACGTCCCCTCCCGCCCGCTCTTCGGATAAGAACGCCTGTGGCCCTTTTCTGTGTGGCAAGGCAAGGACTGTACTTGTACGCTATTGATCAATATCAACGAGGATCTGGTCACCTTACTTTAGTACTCTTTGGTACCCTTACTGGCGGTTCAAGGTCTCCCCTTAGCTAATAACGGCGCTGTAGGAATGGCCATATTGAGGCAGGCAAGGGATTAAATACAGAAATAGTATCTGCTGGACTCGAAGGATTGTGTTGACTTTGCGGGTGGCTTTGCTCTCCCCAAACGTGACCTGCCTCAGACCCAACTCTGCGACGTCGCGGCAAGGGTGGGCCGGGCTCGTGCGGCAACATCGGGAGGAATTAAGGTGGTGCCGTGATGTGTGGTGGTCAATGCGACGAGGGAGGGGGCGGGGAGAATGTCACATTTGCAATCCAGGGACAACAACAAAAAGGTACTCAGGAAAGACGAGCAGTCCCTTATTATTTGTAGTCAACGAAGGAGTAATATATTGAAGTAATATACAGATTGACGAAGAATAACATACTATTTATTTGACCTCTGAAGATGTGCATAAATTGTATACTAAAATAGTTACCGTATACTGGTACGAGCATTGTGAGGTTGGAGGACTGCCCAATGATTGTGGCACCTAACCGCCCGGCACATATCGGCCGCCAATCAGATACAAGACAAGCCCCAAGCTGTACCCAAGCTGCACGTCAAGCCGTGCCATTCTTCACGGATCCCCAGTATCATAGGTCACACCGTTAAAATACCCTCTATAGACCTGCATATCCCCAACGATTAATGCCCCAATCGGCGTCTTATATGGACAAAACGAGTAATCTGCTTCCGTCTTTTGCTTTTCCATGCACTCAATTATGGTCGCTGTGTGGTGCATGTTTAATTATAGCTCCCAAACCGCAATTGACCGCCCAGCCGTCTTTTCCCCTCCCGATTGGAGCTGGAATGCCATGGCGATGGCCCTCGCCATGTGGCCACGGCGTTTACTACAGTACGTCCGTGGGACGGGGGCGCATGGTGCGAGTACAAGGTATGGTATCCCGCAGGTTTGACTTCGATCTTCCCTGTCTCTCTTTCTCTTCTGTATGATCTTTGCCCCATCCTTCCTACATTCCTGGTTTCATTATCCTCATCATTCAACTCCGAGTCTCCGACATCTTCAACACCTCTCACGGTCCAAGTATCACCATCTACACACTCTAGACTCAGTCATCAGCGCCTTCATAACCTACCTCAGCACAGCCCTCGAGCTCAAACACTGTCCCAGTCTCAAGTCCACCGATACTACCGTCCTTCATCGCATCTACCGCATGAATATCTGCCGTTGACATCTCCTAAACCGTCCGATCGAAACCTCAATACCCACTCCGACCAGAGATCTAAACGATCGCGCGCCCTGGAACCGGAACGCCCTCGAAGCCGAGCGCACATTTCAATACCTGCTACAAGACTAGAAACACGGACGCTCCGCCTAACGCCCCGCTCGCTGGCACGAACAGAGTGATATAGTAGGGCGCATGGCCGGGTGAGCCAAGGGTCCTCTCTTCGTCGCCAGCTGCGCTGTCGCACTCATCGCCGTTGTTGTCCATAGTCTCTCTTTCCTACCGCCGTTTACTTCCATTCAGGTCCGCTGGTTCGGACACCTTTCGCTTCTTTCGCCTGCACCTCGCTAGCCTTCATATTTACTACCTTCGTATTTGGAGTCGAAGCCGCCGTAATTACGCCAGTTGAACTCTTCGCGCAGATCAGGCGTTGCAGGCACGGGACTGCAGTGAGAAGGATTCACATATAATTCACCATGGGCAAACTTATCAAGAACCACTGGGCTCGTCTCATCATCCTGTCGGCCTCTATATGTACGTCTCCCGCGCATACCGCAGTTTATGAATTCTACTAACTCTGAACCTCCAGACCAAATAGCAGCCGCAATCGAAGGCTTCTTCTGGCCCAAGATCTTCTGGGACTTCCTCACCAAGAACCTCGACGGGGCCGTAAAACCCATACCAGTGCTGCAATCCATTAACCTGATAATGGGGCTTGTCATCACAGCCTGGGAGTGGCCGCTGGGCATCCTCGCAACAACCGCCCTCCACCGCAGTATCGAGGCACGACTGGTCGTCTACCCGCTCGCAGCTCTTTCCGCAGCACTACTCTACCAAGCCACCAACCCGGCGATATACTACACCATCGGCATCGTGGTCTACTTCTGGGCATACAGTGAAGGCGAAGTGAGTTTCCTTGTTTCGCGCACATGGTCAGGGCAACTGCTAATGAAATCTAGGTTGTGGTCGAGAAACCGTGGTCCTTACCGCAGCGCGGGAGAACGGGCAAGGTATAGCGAGAGGGGGAGGGGTTATGAAGATGCCGGGCGTACATTTGGAAGCATGGGATGTCTATTGTGTGGGCATGACGAGCGAGGCGTTAAGCAGTCTTTTTTAGCTGCCCGCGGGGATGGGTACATAAATTCACACCTCACATACTTCAATGATGTTAAGTACGGGGATCCTGCGCCGCCGTTGTGGGGGACCTAGATGGGGAACTAGAGTAGATAGCATAATACCAATTAAAAAACTTCGGCATGTACGGTTCTTGGTGGCCCTGGGAGATTTGAATGAGTAAGGAGGTGTCTTAGCCGACCTTTCCAGCCGTGGAGATGAACGAAGACGACAGTTTTTTTTTGGGTAATACCAAGAAGCTTCTTGAAACTGCTTTTGATGTTACACTCGGCTTGGCTGGTACTTACATACAAGCCTCGCCCTGGGCATGACACATCGCAATTACCTCACCATCCAGCTGAGCGAACTAGCCGCTGTGATCATTATCGGACACGAGAATGTAACACAGCATCACAGAGCATCGCCTCGTTTCCCTAGGTAGGAGAGTACAAAGTGTCCTCCCGTGATATCACCAAGGAATCCAAACCATCATCAGAATTGGGACATCACTATAAAATTCCCTATTCCCCGCAAGAGGTACCGTAGCCATAATAAAGCTAAGCTACCATCATAGAAGTCCCTGTACCCGATGCCGTTCCAATCACGCCTCGTATGCACCGATCATCAATTGTTCCCTTCATCCTCCCCAGCCCCAATGGGGCCTTTAAGCCCTCCCAGAGCGGTACGTCCATCCGTTACAGCAACGAGTGCTCTAGAATGGGCCACGGACACCAATCGTCTCGTTGGTGATACCTTGCCTTGCGGAAGCCTGGGGAGCACTGTTAGTATACTTGTGTTGGGGTAGTGATAGCGGGGTAGGTGGAACGCATACCTCAGTCTCCTGGAGTGTTCCTTCCTGCAAGATCTTCTGGATCACCTCATCATCCTTCGACGTGCCGAACTCGTTCTCGAGCTGCGACTTAGAGGCGGTGTTAAGTTCGCCCTGTGCACCTTGCCTGTTGCATGTCATTAGTCTTTCATCCCCGGTGTGACAATGCTAGGTGTGTTGCGACTTACTTTCCGGTGGTGAAGATTTTGAATGCATCAACCACCTCGACCAGCGCGATGGACTTGTCATCTCTCCACTTCTTCAGCATGGCGGGGTCCTCGACGAAGACGACGTAGTCGTCGGCGCTGCCCTTGTAGTGGACCCTCGACTGTAAACCTTGTCCGCGAGCCATCTTGATATGTAGTGGTTTGAGGTTGGTGGGTTTGAGGTCTGTGTTGTTGGATATAGTGTAGTTAAAATTGAGACTGTAGTATCGAGTTTACAATGTATTGTAAAGTGTTTATGATTGTAAGTTGGAAGGAAAGGAAACAAGGAATTGTGTGAGGTTTTTGTAGCTGCGTGGTTCATGGTTTCGTCATCGAATCGCTACCCGGCACGCTCCCAGACTTCATGTTCCTAACTTGGCGCACTACGTCATTATTGAAGAGGGGCAGACAGGGCACGCTAAATACCCCACAGGGTCCACTACTCTACTTTCTATCAACTTCTATCGAGCATGAGACCGTTTGCACGACGCCATAATTGGAAATGTCTGGGTGTTATAATGCAATTGGTTGAGTATAACACGGGTATTTGCATCGCTGAGCCACGTTCTATAAATGTCTGTACAGAAAGCCCACATTAATGAACAGATGTAGAGAATTCATGTATGGCGACGGGAGGTATAGCTGTGCTGAAAGAATGTTACCATCCCATCCCCTATTCAATATCTCGCACACAATGGATACTGTTTTAAAATACGCATGGAGCGATCCCGTAGCCAATCAGACTGCCTTTACCGGAGTATGATTTTCACTTTCCCGAGAAATCTCGCTCAACGGAGACGCGGAGTGGCCACCAATACTGCCTCTTGAAGCAGTTCTCATAGTCTTCGGGATTAGACTGATTTTGCGTGGGGTAGTTGGTGGTGATACTAGGCGACAGTTTTTATCTGGTTGTACAACGTTCTTCACCCTCAATGCTGTCAGGCGCTTCATTGTTTCAATGGGACTACTCTCAGAAACAGGAGGCGCTGTCCAGCTAGCCACCTTCTGGCCAAATAACGAGTTAAACTGTAAGTCCAAGTCGTTAGAGGCGGCCGGCTGAGTATTTCCTGTTGCCGTTTCTTGAGCGTTAGGTTTAACAGGCGGCCCGAATGCGTTGTCTGAAATAGCAAATTTGCCGTCGCTATTATCCTCTCCGGGTAGCCTAGAGAGAGGCTGCGGGCTAATAGCGTTTCCTGAGCGTTTGGTGAAATTACTTGTGATACTTGCTACGCTGAGCTTTCGCATCATGGAGCTTGCTGAGGAGCGCACAATATGCTCACTTCGAGCCCGTCCAGTCATCCCTGGATATGGCAGAATTTGTTTTGTCCAAACATCCGAAAGTAAACGCTCCAGTCTAACTCTTTCAGCCCTTGAAGAAGCAAAAACTGGAATGCGGTTTGTCCCCAGTAGAGATTGTGATCTATTGACTGCTGAATTTGTCGACGAGACCGCCGCGCCTTTAGTAGCGCTTGTATTCTTGATAATGACTTGACAGAGGGGTGATTTCGGTCCAACTGTAGTGGCTCTTCGAATTGAAAGCCTCCTTGCAACAGTGCCTTGGTATATTTAGATTCGCTTTTTGTGAATTATTCAAGGTGAATGCTAACCTGGTTTCCCAAAAACAGTCCCTAAAGACTTAATGCCGAGTGAGACTGTTGTCATAAAGGCCTGGTCGTAACTGTCGGTATGCTCTCGGCTTGTACAAATATTGAGGCGATTCCTCCATTCCAATTCTTCTTTCGACGAACACGCGCTAAAGATAATCTCAAAGAGTTGATGATCGCACTCGAATACTATTTTCCAAGAATATGGTGCTGTATGGCATTGTATGCCTAGCAGAGTTAGTCGCAAGGCTGGTGGAAAATTATAATACGCTCCAGGATTCACACCTTTCCCATTGTCTGCTTCTTCGATTCGGATATCGTTGAAGAATATAATTGCACCAACAGTGTAGACGTTCTCCAACTTTTCAACAGTTGCAAGGACGAGGCAATCTCGATATAATAAAGTTATCATATGCTGACCGTCCACTCCATTTTTTGTTTGCCACGCAACATGCAGAACACCACATAGATGTACATGCCCGAGGGATCTAATCATAGTCTTGGATTGAGGACCAACCTGGCTTTATCTCAGCATTAACAGAATTTGAGTTGTAAGTGTGTGAATTACCATACCTGGTCGGAAATTAGAAGTCTATCCTGGAGAAGCCATGTCTTCTCCATTGTTGCCTTCATGAGAGGGTCCTCAGTCGCTTTATTGATCTCCGATGTCATTTCTCGTAGTCTTACGAGGACCTTTTCAATTTCCATGTGTGACTCTGGGCAATCACAAACAGGCGTCTGTCTAAGAAGCTCAGCAAAAAGCAATGGATATCGACAAACACGTTGAATAGGCTAAGTCACGATTAGCAACTGAGACCAATATCAGCTCTTCCGGTGTAGTAACTTCGCACCTTAACCAATAAATCACCTACAGTCAACGACTTGTTAGGCTGGCCGTTCTGTATATTAGTTGATTCTAGGGAAGCCGCCAAGGCCTCCAGACCTTTTTGATATTCCTCCCACTGCGGTAATGTCTTGTATGCTGACGCCACATTCTTGACCATCATCTCATACTTCGCTCCATATTCCTCGTACGCAAAAAAGCGATGCATCTAAGAGAAGTTAGTACTTCTCAATCCACACTTGTGTAGGAAAATGTATTTGCGCATCGCCAGCACAAGATAACTCCTTAACATACCCTTTTACCGAATACTTTCGCCACGTCAGCGGCGACTTGGGCTTCTGCTGTCATCCCGGGGATTTTCTGCACCCATGCAAGGTCACTCGAATGCTCGGCTACAGCATCCAGGCTCCGCCAGCGATGGTGCCCCTGCTTCTCGAGTTCTGGGCTAGATACATAATCCGGCTGCGTATATTCAGAGTGAGGTACAGCTCGATGCAGGTCGCCCAGGAGCCCGTCATGGAGTTCAACAATTTCAGACAAGTTTCTACTGATTGACGCCCGTAGACTTGGTAGCATTGGAACCGAAGCCAGAAGAGTTACATACACCTTTGAGTTTCTGTCAGACACCGGACCCACACTGCTAACTCCAGACTCACATTCATAAGAAATTTTACATCTCCGAAATAGCCCTCCTCAGTGCTTATAATTTCTTCGAGTACCCGACGCCGCCGAATAGAACGATTGGTTACCGCAACATCATTGGCAATGCCTCTCGCAGCATATGCACTGTCTTCAGAAGTGCGGGGGTCAATATTAGATGCCCTACTGCTGCGATCAGTCTTCTGATGCCTGGAGGAATGTCCGCGGTTCCGAGATTTCGCGGTAATGCCAAAGCTTGCGAGGCTAATGCTGGCACTTTTCACTGCTGTAACGAACCCAAGCGATGATCCAGATGCAGACTTCCGTAAGCGATGTCGAGTACGATTTTTAGACTCTAAGGAATGAAGATCGCTGTTAGAAACTCCGGTCCCTACGACGCTATTTGCTCTTCTGTGCCTAAGTGTTGCTTTTCTGTTGAAGCTTCTCACCCACTTCTCGAATGGTGGTCGAGGAGGCTGGATTCTGGGATGTGTATGTCCCGGTTCCATATCTTCCAATGGAAATCTCTTTTTTATCGATGAAGCCTTTTCGGGTGTATTGCTGTGGCCGAAGGCTAGCCCAAGAGCAGTAATATTGTCCACAGTATCCCAACCCTCTGCATCATCAAGTGTTTCCTTGCGGCTCGGGGGCATGGTGTGTACTTCTTTGATTTTGTCCGTAGCACCCAAAGCTTCTTCAGGTTGGTTTCGTGAGCCATGAGGCGAGGGCTGAAGCCTGCTATCAACTTTCAACGTGTTTTTAGGATTCGATTGTTGGGGAGAAATCGACGGTAAAATGGAATTGTGTTCCTGTAGAATGCCATGCTCCGCCATTTTTATGGCATTGATGAAGAGAACTAACACGAAGAGATACCAAAAGCATGTATCATGTATAATCAAAATGGCCTGGTTTACCAATGAGACCAGTTCCATCGATGAGGAGTATGCCCATGAAGTGCAGAAGATGATGTAAAGGACAAAGATGACTCAAAATTCTATAGCATCGAAATAATGAACCCGAAAAAAATGTCGAATAAGGAAAGCGCATTGGTAAGATATGCATATTGACCGAACCTGCCTTCTGGAGTGTATTTTTTCGTTGTTATGAACAAGGTCGCACCTGCCTGTGTGGCTTCCTTTCACATGATTATGTGAGAACAAAGTAGCTTCCATCTTGCTCGGAATCTCATGGAATTAGTGCATGACCAGCATATATTCACTGGGAAACCGCCTCCATAAAGTCATCATAGGATTTGTATATTGACGCATTTGTTTGCTTACTTGCCAGTGGCAACAATAATGTTTGAAACGAGGCTAGTCGCTGTCATGCCTCATATCTGGGGGAGCTTTCTCGATCCACTTAAATAAGCGAGAGTGACTATAAAATTAAAATAATTTCTTCCATGACACCTCTGGAGAATAACAATCGAGTAATCAACTCCAGATACCCCGGAAACCTTATTCACGATGGAAATGCCAGTAAGAATATTTGAAAGGTTTGCTTTATCTTTATTTAATTTGATGGTGTTTTGAGTTCTGCGAGTCCTCAAACTGGGACTCGGAGATCCAAACAAACTGCAACATAAGATCTTTCAGCATCATACGCTCCTACTCGACGAGATGCTGGCGTTCTCTGATCTTAGGATTGGGCGTTGCTAGACTAATTTCATAAAGCCGCGGGTTTGAACAGACCGATAGCTCTTTTGAGCGTTGATTGAATCTGTATAGGAAGCAAGGCACATCATTTATTTAAATCAATGCACATATCATACATAACAAACCGAAACAAGTGAATACAAGTAATCTCCGTTGGTGTTCCATAAGTCTATTGAGATACTACAGATGATGTATAATTACCATCCCCCGCCCTTCCCTCCGAAGCCGCTGCTCTCTTCTATCTTCTTCTGCCCACCACCACCTCCCCTGGTGGACTTCTGTTGTGCAGCCTCGTGTTTCCTCAGCTCTTCTGGCACCCTCGAGATGGAGCTCTTTGTCAACATCTGCTTCAAATCGTACATCACGTCCGAATCCTCATTACCCAGGAAGGTAATAGCCACACCACTCTTGCCCGCACGACCAGTACGACCAACACGATGGGTGTAACTCTCAATATTTGTTGCCATATTGAAGTTGACCACCAAACTGACATCAGGCACATCGATACCTCTTCCGGCCAGATCTGTCGCAACCAGCACATCTGTTTGTCCCGAGCGAACTGAAGCCAAGGCAGCTTCACGCTGTTCTTGCGTTTTGCTTCCGTGTAGAGTAACCGAATTGAATCCCATGTGCTTGATATCTCTTGCAACAGCGTCACAGTTGCGCTTAATATTGACAAAGACAATGATGGGAGGTGCGAACTCTCCAGAGGCCAGGATCTCATTGAGGCGCTTCTTCCTTTTGTCCTCGCCTGCGACGAATTCGACACGCTGTTCAACCGTTTCGACAGCTTCGCCAACATTTCCAATCGTTACGATTGCAGGTCTCCTTAGGTACTTCTTGGCAATCTTCTCGACTGCAGAAGGCATAGTAGCCGTGTACATCATTGTCTGTCGGTACCTATCCTTGCCTCCAAGGTGTTGTGTCATAGCCTGTGGATCTTCTGCTTCGTCCGTGTCCGGTTTCTCGTTCCCTACTGGCAGAGCGTCTAAGATCTTGTTGACAGATTCTTCGAAACCTAAATCGATCATGCGATCTGCTTCATCCATAATCACATAACAACACTGACCCAGGACAAGGAGGCGCCGCTCGATACAGTCCACGAGTCGACCCGGGGTTGCAATAATGATCTCTGCACCGTTGCGGAGGTTGTAGGCCTGTTCTTCCAGAGAATGGCCACCAACGATACTGACACAGGTGAACCCAAGTGGTGTCGCAAACTTCCGTGCTTCGGTCTCGATCTGCTGTGCCAATTCACGAGTTGGGGCTAGAATTATCGCATAAGGTCCATCATTTTTAGTGAACTCGTTCAAGGCCGGTAATTCCGATATATATACCAGAAGCGGCAGCAAAAACGCTGCAGTCTTACCCGAACCTGTAACAGCAACACCTATAAGATCTCGTGCTTGCAAAGCTATTGGTATGGCAGCTCGTTGGACTGCTGACGGTTCGTCATAACCAACCATCGCAATAACATCCATGAGCCGTTTAGGCAAACCAGATTCGCTCCAGTTTCGCATAGGGTTGGGTATCGCTCCACCTTTAGTGCTGATATTGAAGTCCTCCTTGAAGATACGCCAATCACGCTCTCGCATATGCTCAAGTTTCTTTTCACTCCAATGCTTGTCGAGGGAGTTTCTACCCCCAGCATCCTCTTTCCTGCGCCGCTCCATCTCAAGAAGCTCTCTCGCACGAACTGAACCCGCTTCCGAATCTCTTTCTTCAAGCGCCTTCGCATACTTGAAAACCCCGTTCTCAGGGTCCTCTGCGAAGCCACCGAGCCTGCCTCTTCCAAAGAAGTTAACTTCCGCTCGCTGTGCATAGATTGGATTATAATCCGGACTCGTATCTTCTTCAGCATTCCACTCAAAGTTGAACTTCTTCTCGGTCGTCCGCCTCCTCTTCTTGTTGGCCGAAAATGTAGACTGATTTGTTTCCGCACCCATGTATCTCACTCGAGTGAGCGCGGCTTCCGTGCTTTCGCCATTCGCGGGCCGCTTTTCCCCAGCTAAAGATCCCTTCCCAGAATTCGAAGGTTGTTTGTCAGGAGGGCCCATGTTCCCTTGCCTCCCGTTATTTCCATTCCTTCCCGTTGGGCCGGTCGGTGGCGCTGTATCCCCATGTCGCATCGATCTCGGGCCTGTTGGTACATTCGAGGGACCCCGTCTATCATCATCTCTGCGTCTATCGGATCCTCCAGAGCCACTCGCCACTTGTCTAGGGGCAATAGGTTGTCGCTCTGCTTCGGTTTTCCGTCGTTGCTCTTCGACTTCCTTCTCTCGTTTTTCTAAGGCTAGCTTCTCCCTTTGCGCTCTCGATAAAAATTTCGGCTTTGCTGCAGCCTGATCTGCCTCTTTCTTCTTCTGTAGTATCTCTTCTATGCTCAGAGGCTGCCTGCCTTTCGGTGCGCCCCAGCCAGCCTTTTTCTTCGGTTCCTGTAGCGGCGCAGGTGGAGGAGGGTGCGACTCCGAAGGAGGAGGCGGAGGAAGATCTTGGGGAGGAGGTGGAGCGAAGTTTTCTGGGGGTGGAGGAGGTATAGAATCGGACGGCGGTGGAGGTGGCGGATCGCCCTGCCCGTTTATGCCATTTGCTACCGACTCCGCCGTACCATTAAGAGGTGTGCTCATGGTGCCAAACTGCAATAGTGGCAATAATGTACAGAGCAGTTAATGGATTGACGTGGTATAGCTGGCGCTGTGTTTATCTTCCTGAAGCAACGCGCAAAAGGTTCGAGGTTGCGTTTTTGTACCTGTATGTTGAAGGCGAGCAAGGTTAGACAAGGCTGTAAATGCGCCTCATAAATGATCGACCACCGGAGCCGAGAACGTCTTAGCGCGCATTCGGCCTTCCTCAATTTATCTTGAACATCACTTTGAACATATAGAAAGCGCCCCAATTAACGACAGTGCTCACTGCACATTCACAATGGCGTCAACAGCAAAGCATATCCAACTTGCGCAGGCGCTTCCTCCGAGGCTGACCAGATTTTTCGCCCGTTACCCACCGGCCGCCATCCTTCCCTCCCAGGGCGAATCTTCATCACAAGCTCCGGCCACTGGGGAATCCACACAAGAAGCGGCACCATCTCCGTTCAAAGCTCACAAACACTCAATCACTGGCAAATGGCACGATCCGGTTTTTTCGTTAAGGAGACAGGCCGACCTGGTGAAGCTGGCGCAGCGCCATGGGGTTGAGGATTTGATGCCATTCAGCGTCAAGAGCTCTGCCGAGAGATTGAGGAGGAGAGAAGAGAATGGACTGCGGGTTAAGGGAACCGGTGTTGGAGAGCGTGTTAAGGGTAAAGAGAGCGAAAGACAGATGAAGGGACGGTACGTTACACCCAAATACCATCCTATGGGCTTGGCTTTCTAGGGTAATGGGAAGAACAGGGGAACAAGACGCTGACATATATATTTTAGATTGGAGAAGAGAAGACAGGCGATGCTGGAGATGCCGCAGATGATCCAAACATGGAAGGAGGTGAGCTCTATCATATCCAACACAAATCTTGAGGATGTCAGGCTAACAATAACCAGAGAGGACATGGTCGTGGATGGAAGAAGTGGCCCAAATAAGCTACGTGTATATCAAACTGAGGGAGTGGGAATTGTACAATATGTTTGTCGTGCCCTTTCGGGTGCTCATAGCAAGGAGGATGGCGTTCACAATACTTGTCAACTGAGCTTCAATGCTTTGATGTGTAGTAAATATCTGTATCAAATTCTAAATAGAATGCATGTTACCGCACCACGCTCATGGTTGCCAAATTCTCTTGAAACCTGTTTTATGCTACTATTTTTTAGCCCTCTCATCGTAATCCAAACCTATGCTCCGTTAAAAAATGAGTGCCTCAGGCTCTCATCTCACAAAGAGCGATTTTTGACAGTCACTGATGAGTTATCACAACACCAGCCTAATTTACCAAAATCACGGGGGGTGGAGCGTCAAAAGTGCTGTCTTCATGGTTACATACTACGAAATCCTGGGGCTCCCTAGCTCAAGGGACACATCAAGATTTCTCACCCCACAGCTACTGAAGGCAGCATATCGGAAATCACTACTCCAGCACCACCCAGACAAAGTCCAGCAAGTTTGTTCGCCAGAGCATGGTTCTACGAAGGCTACAAATAAACAGCCAAGTAGTGCTTATACTGTAGATCAAATAACCAAAGCCTACTCTATCATCTCAACGCCGAAACTCCGTGAGGACTATGACCGGGAGCTTGCGTTGCAGCCCCAACAGACGGGCGAGTTTGGAGCCCAACAGAAAAACGGATTCCGTACGGGCGTAGAGATCGTTGACCTGGATGATCTGGAGTTTGATGAAAGGGAACCACTTTGGTTCCGCAGCTGCAGGTGCGGAGATGATCGTGGGTTTCTGATTCGCGAGGAGGATCTGGAGGAGGCGGCGGATGATGGAGAACTTGCTGTAGGATGCAGAGGTTGCAGCTTATGGCTCCGTGTTTTGTTTGGGGTAGTGGAAGAAAGTGCTGAGACGGCACCGAAAGGAAATGGCAACGGCTAAGATAATGCAGAGGGATACGACAATCTAAAAAAAGCCCACGACATACCCGTCAGGCCTAGCTGTTGGCAATGATATATATCTATCATGCCCTATGTTCTGTTTCAAGACATAGTCCCGAACGGCCTTACCCATTATGGGGAAGTTGGATGCTTGCTCATGAATTTGTATGAGCAAAGGCAGGTAATCCCATACTGGGACATTTCGTTTCCAAGGGGTTCGTAGAAGGCATGGCAACAAGCAATGTAGGGAAGGATGAATAATGGATAACTGGAACAAGAGCGAAGACTGGGGCCCTTTAAAATTGGGGAATGTCCCATAGCAAATTAGGTGTACAGAAAGAATAAATATTGCTCTCTTCTAATTGGTGATATTAGTCCACGTCTTTTTTGTAGAGAAAGTGATGTCCTGTATATCTTGTACTCCCAGCACCCCACGAATATTAACATACGTGTGCCCTGCCATCGAAACCTCCAATTTTCCTTTTTACCACTTCATGTACCGTAATCTGGGATACACTTGAGCATTTTATCTGGTTTGTAACTGCCACAGGTCTTCCAAGAATCTACCAGAGAGATGGTAATTGCCTCACCCCCGAGGATGCAACGCGTCTCATGCTTAGAGTAGGCTCCCAAATCCGCCCCTCCTGCAGCAAAGCAAGCTCTCATACTGGACTGGTTCCACAAATCACTCAGCGTCCACTCCTTCAAGGACCTCGAAAAGGCACTTCCGGCTGTTGCCTCGATCAGTGGGATGGTAGTAAAAGACTACCTTCAAGCCCTCAGCGACGAAGGATTGATCAAAGTTGAGAAAATAGGAAGCGGCAACTGGTACTGGGCATTCGTTTCCGACGCGAAGCAAAGCAAGGAGAAAGTCCTCCACGGCCTCCAGGCCGAAGAGACCAAGTTGAAGACATCGATTTCCGAAATTAAGAAACACATCATTGAGGAAACGGCCCAAAGAGACGAAGACGATGAAATGTTGGAAGATAACGGCATGGATAGGCAGGCACTATTGGAAGCTCATGAGCGACTTCTGAAAGAAACGGCATCACTAGACAAGGAACTGGCTGCGTATAGCGGAAACGACCCTACAGAGGTGCTTCGAAAAAAGAAGGAAATCCAGAGTTTGAAAGATGATGCAGAGGGGCTCACGGACAGTCTCGAGTGCATCCGAAGCTACATCCTGGACCTTACCAATGACAGAGAGCAGGTGGCTCTGGTGATGCAATCAACATGCGGTGACGAATACATTCCTGGTGAAGGGCTAAAGGAACTCTAAACAGGGAGGGAGAAAAAAGGAGTGGAAATTGTGAGGAAGATCGGGAAATGTGAGGGAACAAACCGCACTACATGTGACTGCTGTTGTGCTGATATTAAGATCTTGTAGGAGCTTCCTTGCATGCAATGATCAGCAGTACCTTTGCCACTCGAAAGTCTGGAGAGAAATCGACACTAATAATTTGAGCTGATGGAACCTGTCTCTTTTACCTCTGCATATGAGTGACTGGCTTCTTGATTGCAGCCCAGAGTGATTGAATGCCTTTACTTTTATAACAGTTGCTTTGATAGCTGCTGTTTTGCACAGTGCCACTTGAACCTCTGACAGCCCCAGCAATGTTCGGAAAGCTCAATTTGGTGATGAGTATAATTGAGATCGAATCCTTAAGAACATCACATTGGACGCATTTATTGGTTAGATGCTTTAACCATGACGGAGAGTCATACCTTGCCGTCTATACAAACCAGCCCCAGCGACGCGATTTGGCTAACCCTCTGACAGCCCAAGCCAGTGACGATTAAGCTTCGTGAGACACTTCGACCCCATCTTTATCCCAACACCTTGTTCGCCTTAGTTTCGCCGTGCCTTGGGCTAAACTTAGATCGCTCCCTCCCAATCTCGCCAACTGCACCCTGACAGGGTAACCCTGCTACCTGCTTCGGTGAATCGGGAATTCTCTCATGTGCAAGCATGACATTCACACCTCCGATATGGCAATTTGAGCGATTTGGCGCCAATTCTGCTGCCTAATATTAAACTGCACTTTGCCAGTGGTTACATGCGTGGGCACGGATGTACTATACAGTGCTTTGTACAGCCGAGAACAGTTCATCAAGCAGGAAGCTGGAACAGGAGTTGGCGGGTGTGTGAGGGCACATCTGTTGAACCAAGATCCTTGTGTGCTGCGAGTGCGATGGTTACAGAGATAATCCCATTCTCCATTCCCCATTTCAACATTTGCTGGGTTAGGAGTAGCTACGAGGAGAAAGCTGCTATTCATCTGGGATAATCAATAGAGAAAAAGCTTGGTCGCCTGGATGCATATAGCTAAGTTAAAATGCTGTACGGAGTGATGTACGGAGATTCTCAGCGTGTGGGTGAGCCTGGTGGGTTGTACTGTACTGTGTACATACTTTCACCCCGACTTCGCAAATACTATGTATGTACAGTACATTTGGAGCATCACCACAGTATACTCCAAGTAACGATGAGCGGGTTGCCGCTTACTCCGCCACAATTGGTTGTGGTGCAGAAGAGAAGGAGGGGCAGTCTCCGCTTTATCCCTTATGTGTGTGTCAACACGCACTGGATAGCACCACACACGACTCTGTAAATGCTCCAGAATGTGGTTGACACGGCTGGGAGTAAGATTGATTTGGCCATGTTTCGCTCCGTCTGGCTCCGCCTGGCGCTCTGTTTGAACGTAATAGCGCACGTACAACCAGCATATAACATGCTACTCTATTGACTTTGTTGGGTTTACTCGGCAGCGCCCTCGGCCGGCCTTGGTGGAGTAACATAGTATACTATTAGATCGCCCGCCCAGAAAACACGTCCTGAACTTTCTTACACTACTCCATCCAGCCAAGGTGTTGCCCACACACAAGCACCATCCTTGACCACCTTGGCCTCCTAACACATTGACCATGCGATTATAATAATAACGATAAGCTTTGGTTACATTGGCGCCGCATATCGCGCATATTTACATATATATATATCTACCTGAGCGTCGGATCTTCTCGAAACCGTGCGGTAGCAGGATTCAGGCGCCGGATAAGAGTTTCCTCCCCTGCTGGTGTTGGGTTTGGGTCGAATCCACAGTCGTGTCGCATGGCCAGCACGTTTAACCTACACCACTCCTCTATCTAGGTAGCCAAGAATTCAAGAATCTCTTGGCAAGCAACTTACCTTCCATCTCGACTTGGCATCAACGACAAAACAATAGCATGTACTCGGATGTCTCGCCCACGACTTCGTCTTCGAGGCTAGCATCGAGCGGTCGGTCAATCCTTTCGAGGTTGACTTCGCCTTTGCGGTCGCGGACCAGGAATGCCACCGATTTTCACATCCGCGCCAACGAGCCGCATCGCCAGTACTCACCGGGAGACATCGTCAAGGGCATCGTCGTGCTCACCGTCGTGAAGCCGATCCGGATTACGCATCTAACAGTAGCTCTTCACGGCTTTGTTCGCGTCTTGAAGAAGCCGGCGGCAGCCGGCGAGGTTATTACCAGCGACCATGTGGTCGAGATTACAAGCAACAAAAGGTCCCAATACACCGGTAACGGCCATGTGTCGTTGTTCCACGATGAGATTACACTCTGTGGCGAAGGCCGCCTCGAGCCTGGGATCTATGAGTTCGAATTTAACCTCCAGTTCCCATCCCAGGGCCTGCCGTCAAGTATCGACGTAAGTACCAGAGCTGCACCTGTCGCATGGAAATATACTCATCGCGTCACAGTTTGAACGCGGCACTATATCCTATATGATTCGCTCTACCCTTACGCGTCCTACATCTATCGCTGCTACGTCGACGTGCGAGCGGAAGATATCTTTGGTCGAAACGGTCGATATTGGCCCCATGAGCGTCCCGAAACCACGGATCATTTCTCTTGAGCCTATAGCGAAGAGCTCAAGGAAGCATATTCGATCCGCCGCCAAGGCAGACCAAGCGGCTGCAGATTCTGGAAAGTCGGTACAGCCGAAGCCCACCGAATCTACGGCAGCTGACGAATCTGCCAGCCAGCGCCTATCCATCAGCCACCCTCCTAGCTCACCCACAAGTCCGCTGCAAAGCGATTTGCAAAGCGAAATCAGCGAGGGTAGCGTAGTTAGTAGTAGCAGTACTGGCTACGTGATCGGGCACTCAACACAATCGAAACCCGTCAGTAACGGGCCTGACATGGCCTCAAATAAACCCGCTTCTAATAAAACCATCACTGCCAAAATCGAGCTTTTGAAAGCCGGATGTTTGCCAGGAGATAGCATACCAATTACAATATCCATCCAGCATACGAAACGAATCAAGAGTTTGCATGGAATCATCATTACCCTATACCGGCAAGGCAGGATAGACTCTGCGCCGCCATTATCACTATTCACCGATATAAAAGGCAAAGACTTGGAACGACTAAAGCATGAAGAATACTACCCAAAGTCTAAAACGGGTTTGGGCGGCCTATCTTTAACCTCTGCGGGATCCAGCAGTGTCTTTCGCAAAGATTTGTCTCAGACACTCGCACCGATAATGATAGACCCAGTCACACTCTCAACGGTGATAACGACATCATTACGGGTGCCTGAAGATGTCTTCCCTACAATTACTGGGGTGCCAGGCGAAATGATAAGCTTTAGATATTATGTCGAGGTTGTGGTCGATTTAGGAGGTAAGCTGGCTGGCCAGGATCGACACCTCCCACGTTTGGGCATGGTTAGTTTGCCATCTATCACCAACCCCAACGACCCAGTCCTTGGCACGGACAGCTCGACAGCACCAACACTGGCAGCTTGGGGTGGCAACATTGTCAACACAGATCGTATTAGGCGCGAGAAGAGCGTTGTGGCTTGCCTGTTTGAGATTATTCTTGGAACAACGGATAGCGCTCGTATGAGAGGAAGGGGTAATATAACTAATAAGGGTCCTGCCGATGATGTACAAACAGCGCTCCCAACTCCTGTTCCACCCATGGAGTCGGAGGAGCAACAAAATGGCCATGCGACTACCGCACCAGGTGAAACAGAATACCATTACGACGAATACGGCCCACAATGGTCCCAATGGCCGCAAGGTTCACACGATCAAACATATACTTATAATGACGAACACCACACTGTACCGGACCAGAACCAAGTTCCTGAGTATTCCCAGAGTACAGTGCCACCACCGCAAGTTTTGGCCTCTGAAAACCTTAATGAGAAAGACCGCATTCGTCTTGCCGAACAAACCTTGTTGCCAAGCCAGCCTCTGGAGGAAGCGGGCCCTTCGGCACCCCCCCAGCTTTCTCCTACGGCTCCTCCCGATCCTGACGACGATCTATACAATGATGACTACCGGCCGGCAGCCCAGCCATCCCAACAACGGCCGCCCGCTATTCTAGTCGAAGGCGTTGCTCACTCATCTAACACAATTACACCGACAGCGCATCAGACCGAGGCCCCACAACCGCAGTTCACAGAAACAAATGTCGATGATAAGCGTGAACTAGAACGACGCCGCCTTCAAGCAGAAGCAAGCTCGCCTTCAGACTTTCCGGACCTCGACGATACCGCAGGGGAAGGGCCGAGCAGTAGTGCGCCACAGCCGACTGCACCGATTTTGGATGAAGACGACGAATTTACTGGGCAATATACCAGTGGCAATGACGGCCTTCCGAGATATGAACGTTGAATATAAGGGTCATGTCCGATCTTGTTTCCTTGTATACTACTTGCCAGCCATATACCCGCTTGCTGTATAGTACAGTAGCATGTAGCACTATAGCTACCGCAATCGAACTTATGATTTATGACTATTATAATTGGCTGCCCTTGATAATTTGCTCTCGTGTTTGATGTGCGGTGATGTGGACGGATCACGAAAGGGTTGTGGTACCAATCGGGAGAGGATAGGGGCTACGACAGGGGCTATATCACACGAACACAAGTTAAATAATAAGTGAGCATTATGTAGCACTATATATATTTAGGACACCCGAGGCAATCACACGTAGAATTTGCTGCTAACCCCTTCTAATTCTAATCCATTGAAAACCTCGTGATTGGCCAAATCGTCCCTATTCCAACCCAACAAGTCACTTCCAAATTTAGACCCAGACTTACAGATGGAAGTTGAACCACTGAACAGCCTGCTCAAACGCCTGCTCCTTCGCCCACTTCTCCTGTGGAATGTTTGGGTCACCACGCACAGAGAAGCCATGACTAACTCCGGAGAACAAGTTGATCTGGTATGGAACCTTTATCGCGGCCAAGATCTCCTCCGACCTATGCCTCTTGTCCACTGGGAAAATAGTATCCGTCTCTGCCGCCGAGATCGATAGAGGTCCCTTAATAGCTTCGAGCTCCGCCTCGTCCACAAACGACGGGTGGGCCACGTACCCCACCTTGATGCGCTTCCCCTTCTCCTCTGACATGAAGCGCGCCACATACTTTCCGCCAAAGCAGTATCCTACTGCTGCTATGTCCTTGTAGCCCTGCTCATTCAGGTAGTCCAGCGCTTTGACGATAATCGGGTCGACTTCTAGCGTAGTGTGAGGGTTATCACCCTTCATGCCGTGCTTGACCCACTCCATGATGTTGAAGTTCTCGGGACGCCATGGGTTGGAGAGCGAATCCTTGTTGAATAAATCGGGGATCAAGGTGTAGTACCCGTTGGCGGCGAGCTGGTCGGCGATGAGGTTGGCATTCTTGGAAATGCCCATCACATCTGGGACGAAGAGGATGGCCTTTCCCGGCTTGGGGTCGGTGGGCTTCGCGATGTAGACATCGAGGGAGCCATTGTCGATGGTGGTCTGAGTACCAGTTTCCTCGCCTCTGAAATGTGTGTTAAAATAAGGTTCTAAAGCTTATGTTGAGGGGAAGCTATGACAGGCGGTACTTACTGATGTTTCACACCAACAGTGCAGCACTTGCCTGGAGGGTTGGACGCCATTGTTTTTGGCTGTTTTTTTTTCGCTCAAAGTTCACGCGAAAGTTAGATAGTAAAGTGACCGTCGAATATGAAACTATATATCACTATTTATTATCAGTTGTAAGGAATTCGTAATCATGCTACTGTGGGTGCACTTGTCGCTTCCCTCTGCCATTGCGTCAGTCATCGCGGGCCTAACGGGTGTAACGGGGTTAATGGGTGGTGCCGACAACCGTTCCAGTACATGCAGAACGGCGCCAAAAGTTTCCGTACCGATCTGTGCTTCAAATTGTAGTAAACGGGTGTCTTTTCGTATGGGAAAAAAGCAAAGACTCGTACGGGAACTTATAGCGCCGTACTGTAGTATATATAGCGTGTTATCGCATTCCGAGATAGCCGAAACACTGTAGACTTTTTGGCTCAGTGAGATGTAGCTCAAGCGAGCGTGTGGTAACCATACACCATTACAGTGCGTCCTCAATGGCGCTATTAGGGGTCCCTTGATAGGCCATGCCAAGACTCCTTGTCCATAAGCGATACCCCGCCATCAGGCTGTGGCTGCGCGTATACCCTGACCAAAGCCTACAATAGAGGTGCTCTATAGCTGCATACGCCACGACCACTTTACTGATTAACTTTCGCTCAGAAGTGAAGCTACTACTGAATATGGAGAACCTACACGCCCCCACCATTCCCTCTGGTCCCACGACCTCGAATGGAGCCGGGATACGGACTGAGGGCCTCACACTGCCAGAGCTTCAGTTGAAGAAGGAGGGTATGGAAGCTGAGCTTAGAGCTCTTGGGAGCGTCCTCGAATCGGTGAGTCTGAACATGGTTTATGTTTGGCAACCTCCCAGACAGCTAATGGTGTTCAGCATGGAGTTGATATGAGCACAAGTCTCATAACACCAGATGGTTTCCCACGGGCGGATCTTGATGTCGCGCAAAGTGAGCAGATTAACCAGAGCCAGCTTTGGATCATTTTCTAATATTTTATACAGTACGGACAACCCGCTCGCGCATAATACATTTGAAGAATGACTACAAAGCACTCATGGAAGTAATCGAGAAGGCAGTCCACGCGCACTTCGAGTTCCTCCAAGCGAACCCTCTGCCAGAGTCCGATTCACCGAAGCCCGCAACCACCAATGGTGTACACTCGACAGAATCGGCGCGGCCGCGACCACCTGTGATGGGGGCCCCGTTTGCAAGGGTCAACAGTGTTGAGACAAATAGCCCAGCCGAACAAGCGGGGATGAAGGCGGCGGACTTGATTCGTAATTTCGGATATGTGAACCGCGAGAACCATGATGGGCTGAAGAGGGTGGCAGAATGCGTGCAGGGAAATGAAGGGGTGAGTTTTTATTGTTTTTGTTGCACTTTTCTTGAACTCTGACGACTGCCTCTGTCATATCGCATTGGGATATTCTGCCCAACAAACTGTCTCGGAACTCCCTTCAATTTAATTGGTGGACTGACATATGTGTAGCGGAACGTTCTGGTGAAAGTTTCGAGAGGTTTTGGTGCCGACACACGGGAATTGGACCTGACGTTGGTTCCACGAAAGGACTGGGGAGGCAGAGGACTATTGGGGTGCCATATCATTCCTCTTTAGGCTCTTGCTCATCGTCTCGGATCAAGTTTTCAGTTCTGTAGTGCAGCGAAGGGGGTTTCGGAGTTACGGACTTCTTGGTTATCATATAGTGTTATCATGAGGGCTGGAGTTGTTGTTTTACTGCAAAAAAAAATGTACCACCAGTCAGAGCCCAAGACATCAAAATAGGATGAATTCAAATGTTATCCAAACTGTATAGGATCGGTGCAGATACTGCCAGTATTCTGGTTCAGATGTAAGTGCGACAATAAACAAACGCCTGTCGCGAAATCCTACCCCGAAGGGATCAGAAATATCAGCATCAGCCTGAAGAAAGAACGGCAGATTGTTTAAACTATCATTCTTCTCTAGACTACCGTTTCTTTGTCTTTTGGGTAGTACTCCGGCGTGTATGGGACATCTCCCTCCTCTCTTCCCACTTCTCCCAGCCAGATTGGGGCAAGTCTTCTTCCACCACCAAATCCCTTACTCTAAAAAGCCGTACCAAAGGAGCATCCAGGACATATTCCAGAAGCCCGCTCCTCCTAGAAATAGTTGTAATAGTGAACCAGCCAGCAGCACTTACAGCCCCTGCTGCACATCCGACAAGAACTTGCTTTGGCGTGTGATAGTTTAGATATACCCGACTTCCTGCAACCAGCCCTGCACAAACTAGTGCAGTGATGGATAGCGCTACTCTCTGGACGAACGGCAATGGGGTGTGTGAGGGTTTCGTAGCCTTAGGTGGAGTATGTCTTAACAGCAAGAAGAGAGCTAGGTGAACCGAAAAGAAAGTCACAAACTGGGCGTGAGACGATGGCATCCCGTACCCCTTGCCGTGCATTTGCTTTGGTCTCTCCTCCTTAATGATCCTCTTGAGAGCAAAATTGACCGCCTCACACGCCATTTGACCGGCAAACATGAGAATAATCTCGATCTCACGCGTAGAATAGATCAAGGTTGCGTATGCAACGCAGAGCCCTTGGGGAACAATGGCAAGCCATGCACAGAGGTACGAGACGCGGTCATTAGGATTCTACACACAAAGCAGGTTAGTCTTAACGCACGCAATGTCATCTATAAGGCCTGATTACATAATTGACATGCGTCAAAGAGAAGGACGTATAAGCAGGGGCGTCCATATTGGAAGGTCCACCACTGTGAGCGTGGGTTTGTGTCAGGACGTTGCCGTTTGAAATTAGGCTGGTAAGTGAGGTTGCTATGCCATGTAGTGCATGCAGATGACGATAAGAGCTGCCTTTGTTCCGTCCAATCACGTGATGTTATTACATCAGTTCTTCGCTCTTCGCTAAGCTTTTCCACCGCCTACTCATCGCAACGAAACATCAGACAACCAAATCATACAAGACCACGTCCACAAGTGAACTTGCCACCACGAGGTATATATCACCAGCGCATCATCTCCAAAGAGCGGTGGCGATTTTGCAATAAATAAAGCGTCGGTCGCAGAGAACTGACTTCCTTTACAGATCTATAGATCGCCAAAGTCCTCTGTTTACATCACCCCACACTTTACGATTTCAACCGCCAACATGGCAGAAGCAGCTCCCACTGTGCCAACCTTCAAGCTTGTGCTTGTCGGTGATGGAGGAACCGGAAAGGTCAGTAGAGTTTGCTTTGGAAGGATGAACTGCGTTGGCGCCTTTACCCCTCATTCTCGGGCGTCAACCGGTCGTTACTATCTAAATCGGACAATGAAATCTAACTGAGTCTCCAAAATAGACTACCTTCGTCAAGCGCCATTTGACCGGCGAGTTCGAGAAGAAGTACATCGCCACATTAGGTGTAGAGGTTCACCCTCTCGGCTTCACCACTGTATGTCACACCAAACCTCGATCTGGGCAATCAAGCCTTTGTTGGCTGATACTGACGAACTACAGAACTTGGGCCAAATCCAATTCGATGTCTGGGATACCGCTGGACAGGAGAAGTTTGGAGGTCTCCGTGACGGATACTACATCAATGGACAGTGTGGTATCATCATGTTCGATGTCACCTCCCGCATCACATACAAGAACGTGCCCAACTGGCATCGTAAGGAGTCACCCGAGCTCAAGAACCAAAGTCACCGTATTCTAACTACCCCATAGGTGACTTGATCCGCGTTTGCGAGAACATCCCCATCGTTCTCTGTGGTAACAAGGTCGATGTGAAGGAGCGCAAGGTCAAGGCCAAGACCATCACTTTCCACCGCAAGAAGAACCTCCAGTACTACGATATCTCAGCCAAGTCCAACTACAACTTCGAGAAGCCATTCTTGTGGTTGGCCCGCAAGCTTGTTGGCAACGCCACTCTCGTTCGTACCCCGCCATTTTTCTCGCTTTCTGGGCACCCCACGCTAACTGAATTAGGAATTTGTCGCTGCCCCTGCTCTTGCCCCACCCGAGGCCCAGGTCGACGAGGCCCTCCTCGCCCAGTACAAGCAGGAGATGCACGACGCTGCCCAGATGCCGCTTCCAGACGAAGACGATGCCGACCTATAGATAGTTGCACGGAACATGTTGGCGGTCGCCCAGCTGCAGCCCTGACGAAACGCATCTGTTGTTCATTCAGCATAATATTAGAGGCCGTCCTTCAGCGAATATAAGCATCTATTTCCCCCCGGTTTGGTCAGCTTGCTAGATTCAGGGCTGATCCGATTTATCACGATTCTTCTTTTTCTTTGTTTACGTCTAAAGTTATCCACGTGCGGGGATTGACGCATGCCGAGGCGGTGAGGAAATGAGTATCCAACTACGACCAGGCAAAGCGTGGTGAATCTGGGCCATGGGAGGTTTTCGACACTTGCTGCAAAGCAGATACTGTAGGTAGACCAAAATAGCATTCTGATGAATCTACTATGAGCTTCTCATACGTTGTGACTGTGATTATGCGCCAAGCCAGACAAGCTTCAAACAACAAATGTGCATTTCTATTATACTGATACATACTAACTAAATTATTAATCGTACAAACTAACTGTAATCTTACATATTACCTTCATCTTTTCAGTTCCTCTAACGCGAGCTTACACAACTCCTGATACTTCCCTCCATCCCAAGGCTTCCGCTCCTCACCCCTTCTCTTCAAAGCTTGGACTCTCGTACGCCTAACCCTCCGTACAACTTCCTCCTTGTCAACTTTCCACTCCACACCATCCGCACACCCCGTGCCATCCCTCAGCTCCTTGATACTAAGCGTTTTCACGGGGCGCCCCTCACCCTGAAGCGCCGCCTTTTTGAACTGGAAGCCTGCAATCATCTTCCGCACTTCCGTCATATGATGCTTTATACGGGAGTGGAACTCCGGAATGTGTGCGTTATAGCGAGCTTGAGATTGAGAAAGAAGAAACAGCGAGATGGCTTCTACTGCTGTCTCTGGTGAAGTTCTTGGGGTAGGCAAAGGCGTAGCCACTTGACGGGGCTTGGAGAAATTGAGCTTACAGCCCGGAACTTGCTGACGAACAGACAGTGGAAGTGGTGGCAGAGGCCGACGGAATGGGATTGTTGCGGGAGCCCGGCTAGGGGCCTTACTCGAAGTTACAACGAGCAGACTGCTGGGTGCTTGAATATCTCCACCCCAGCTGCTTTCTGCCTCCCTATCGCTAAATATTAGGGTCTCGGAATTGATTGGGGTGTTCTCGACAGTAAGTGATAATGGAGGTAATGGGCGAGCCTGTACTGGATAACGCCCAGGAGAGGAAGCGCTGGAAATGCTAGAGCTGTCACCCATAGCGGCCACAGCGATGCAGCTATCGGATATGATGGTGGGAAGCGAAGGCGCAAAACCGTTCCTCTTCCGTGGCCGTGATGGTGCTGAAGGTTTTAGAAACTGTGGAGACGGTGGCTTTAGAAATGATACGGGTGTAATATCCTGGGGGGCTTGCTGCCGGATTGTATTTTCCGTGGTCGCCTTGCTGGCTATACTCGTGAAAGACGATGCAGACGACCGACGTGAGTTTGCATCCCAAGGAAGTGAGAAGTCGAATTCATCGAGTATAGAATCGATTGAGGAGGTTTTGCTGTGCGTTGATGACGATGATCCAGATCGTTTCAATTCCCGTTCGGCTGGAAGTAAATGTTCTGATGGTGAGAGAGGCGGTGTTGCTGCATAGTGCTTTATGTTATTGTAGAACAAATTCTTATAATCTTTTGTGGCAGGACAGTCAGATGTTGTCGAGTCCATCGACAGGGTTCTGGTACGAGTAGGTGGAGATGGAGGTTTGAATTCGTCATCTGAGCCGTTGCCTGATTGAGGAAAGCCTAGAATTGTGCTATGAATTGGTGTTGATGTTGGCGATCTAGCTGAAAGACTCCTGCTCCGAGGAGATGATTTGGAGCCCCAGCGCTTGTGTTCACGTTTTTGGGGGGCATCATGGGGCGTTATCTGCTCATTCCTCGCCTGCATCAGGAATCCTTCAGATCTTTCATAAAATGACAGCGAAAGCTTCAGCAGTACTAGCTTTCGAGGATTTCGTAATTCTAAGCACTGTGCTTGGACGGCGATGCATAATGCGGCGTAAAATGAGATATATGTGAGATGTGCTGGATGCACCTGGATCATCATTAGCTTGGTCAATCTCACCTTCTACGCCGAATGGCAAAAATTTATGCCTAATAACCAAGCTCAGGGTAGATGGCTAATAGCTCGCCATTTTAGGGAATATAGCAAGACGCCTCGACAAAAAAAAGCGGAGGTCATCTTACCGGTCCTCTCACTTGCTCGAGGGCTGCAACGCAGCGGTCTGAACACTCTTTATACCGCCCATGCTGGAAAAGCTCCTTTACATCATCCAGAAAGCTTCGCCATTCATCATTCCCATATGGAAGGAAAGTTGACTGTGTTGCCTTGGCCCGCAATATCTTTCTTGGTGATGTAAAAGATGGGGTCGACGTTGAACTGGAACAGTTTGTGACGGGTATGGCTGGGGCTTTCAACGGTGCCGGTGTTGTTTGGGCCATCGGTTGATGTGCATCAACTGGCTTCAAGGCCGAGACCAATTTCAAAGGTATAAGTCCCATTTTAATCCAAGTTAGATGCAGGTAGAATTATTAATTCGCGGGGCTATGAAGCTTTTGTCGTGGAGCCAGAAGGCAGGGACGCGCCGCTATAGAATGCAGCGCATTAGCTATAGAGTGCTGATCTGGACATGCGTTTGCCATGAGACCATATGTTGGTCCAAAAACACGAAACAAGGAAATATATAAAATTGCCAATAGCTGTCGTGTGGTGGTGGTTGAAATTTTTGAATTGTTGTTCTTTTGTCATCGAGTTGATGTTGCTGTTTATCACCGCGTTTTGATTATAAGGTGCCCGCCCTTGACCACTATGATGTCTTAGACTTCGAGACCAGCCACCGTCACCTTTGAAACAAAAGGCTGGCACACCAAGCGACGCATGACGCGCTGCAAAAGTGATGGGGTGGTTTTAAATGCAAAGCGCCAAGCTTAGTTGCTGTTTTTTGTGCTCTACGCTCATTGTGCCCATTCTCTGTGACGGGGGTGGATTTTAATGTAATAGATAGAGTACCATTGTTAACAAGAAAACTAACTTCCTTACTCGCCTAGTGTACCTTTTTTTCATCTAAATAGGGAAATGAAATAATTGGAAGTATTAGGATGTGTTGATATAATCTTTGATAAAGTACTTGAAACATATCTGATATTTATTCCTAGAAGTGTAAAGTTGTAGCAATAAATATTTCCTATCCTTCAAAAATTCACCAAATCTCCCATCAACAGTGCCTGGTACTTCTCCACTACTTCTCGGATCCTGTAGAGAACCCCCGCCGCCAATGTCCTCGCCCTCTCCTCTTCCTCACCACCCTCCCCAATTGAGCCAAATATGGCCTCAACCCATCTCTGTGTTTCCAATAATTCTCTCCCATGCTTTTCTGACAGCCGCCTCTTGTCTCCATTTATCTCTAACAGAGTCATGAAGCCAAAAAGGACTGATTCTCTTACAGATTTGTCGCCTACGGTATGGCTTCTGACTGCTAGTAGCAAGTCCCAGAATTCACTCGTCATCTGAGGTAGCTGAAGAGTGCTGCTTCCACTTGCGTGCATTACCAGACTGAGCGTTTTGAGATAGCTGCTCAGGAGGAAAGACTCGAAAATCACATTGTTGCCACCATATGCTTTTAAATGTGCGAAAAATCGCCCAGTTAGGGGGAAAAAGAAAGATTCTGCAACTATGGAGGAGAGGGTGTTGACGGTAGGAGGGGCTCGTCGGGATTCGACGGCAAGTCGCGAAGAGAAGGTTCTGACTTTGAGAATATTAGGGCCAGTAGCTTTATCTGCTAGGGACACAGCCAATGGTCGTATCATAGTCATGGAAAGCTGGGATGATAGAGAGTCAATGGGGCTTTCTTCTGTAGCGTAAATATTATGCAGCCGATCGGGAAGCATCTTTGATGGAAAGCTGTTGCTGGAAGCTAGAGCCGTCCTCGTAAGTGATTCATCTTCTTCTTTGAAGCCCCCTAATTCTCTAGCAGAAATAGAAATAGTGGAGAGTACCGAAATTCTCTGTGATATAGAGTAGTCGCCGTCAAAAAAGGTCTTAGCGAACCACCTTGCCATTCTTTGCGGGTCGCAGAGTAGAACTGAAACCATGCCCTGGAGACGCAAGTTGTTGAAATCGTCAATGTCATACTTATCCTGTAGACCCATCAATATGCTTGCGAGTTCCTCTGCATGGTCTTTGACTTCAGTGCCAAAGTTGGATTTCCGTCTGATTAATGAGGCTGCGGTCGACAGAGCTAATCTTTGGCGGTCGTAATTTTCTGTGTCCCTAAAATATGAAATAAGATCCCGAATATATACTGGCGCGGTAGGCTTGTTCCGTACAACAAGGGTGGGATCTTCATCTGAATCCTCCTCGTCAGAGCCGGGTTTCGTGTATGGGACTAGATCACTGTCCTCTTCTGAATTCTCATCATCAAGTTCTTCAATGGAAATAATCTTAGACGAGTGCTGAAATGGTCGAGTTGGTTTCTTTACTTCGCGAGGACGAGCCAGTTGGCTTGGCTTGGCCCCTGGAGCGATATGTTTCCGAAGGGACTCAACTGAACCAAGGCTGTCCACAACATTTACCAAGCTTTTGTACCATTCCGCTTCGGGAGATTTGAGTTCTTCCATCTTAAAATCCATTCGATTGCTAGTGGACTCTACAAGGCCAGATATAGCCTCGCCGACTAGCATCCCCAGAAATCGCGCTCTATCCGAAGAGGCCGATAAGCGATTTGATACTGCGTTGAGATAAACTCCAGATCTCGCAAGAATCTTTAGCTTCATAGGGGATGTTCGATGCACATATCCAGCGCAAAGAAGTAAAACTTGGGCATGAACTAATATATTCATTAGCACACTATCAAAATCAAGACGTCGTCTTGGATAGGAGTGTTCCATACCGTCTTGCTGCATGGAAGGGGTATGCTTGATGTAGAGTTGGTCACCAAACTGTTGCATGCTATTTTCAAGAATGGCCTCTAAGTCATACTTGGAATGAGAAACGGCAGCTATTGCTGCACGCCGGATACTTATTGGCTCTCCAATACCGGCACCAGGCAATCCAGTCAACCAAGACAAAAGTAAGTCCTTTCGTGCTGCACTGCCATTGATAATCGTACTTAAGTAAGCCGCTCCTGCAGACACTCGAGCAGTATCTCCTTGCCACCAGGATGCATCGCCATAGTTGGGATCATTTGACAGATGCCGCTTGACAAGTAAGCGCAAAGCGCAGTTCAGGACAGATTTTTGCTCGTAAGTAGGAATAATGTCTAAGAGTTTTTGAAACACCTTTAAGTCCTCTTCGGATCCAAGAACCAAATCCAATACCACTTCTAAGATAACATCTTTTCATATTTTAGTCAGAACACAGGCGTTAATCGGGGGATGGTTTCTTACTTGGATACCCGAGACGCAAACTTTTAGAAAGAAGTTCTGCGAGGTGCTTCCAGGGCCTGTCGGACTCCAACGTTGAATGCTTTGCCCAGTATTGAATGTTCGATGCAATCCAGCTGCTATATTTTCCTCCATCTGCAACCCATGTAGTCTCTCCGAGAGTATTGTTAGACTCCTTGATAATACTATGAGCCTCGGCAGCAGAATTCAGCACCCTGCTGCCACCAATCAACGCGGTTACCTCGCGCCACAAGGCTGCTTGCTTGGAAATAGGTTCAGATTGGAGGTTGCTCCAAAGACCCTGGAGCACGGTGTCACCGTGTAAAATAGCCTCCAAGACATTATGGTAGTCCGTCAACGACTGCAAAAAATCTGGGCCATCGCCCTTCTTGGTTGTGATCTTGCTTTGCTCAATCAGGGCGTTTAGTCGAGCTGATACAGCACCAAGTCCAGTAACATTCCGAAAACAATTCAAGAGCAAATCTCTCTCTTTTTTATATTTAAATGTCTTGGATCCATTGCCTTTTTCTGAGAGGATTGCCCAGTAATTTGTGACAATATCAGAGACGAGAACATTGATAAGTTGAGAACTTAGTGGGCTTGGAGAAGAGAGAGAAATGTCGCCGGTTGTGTCCAAGTACTTCAGGATTGATATAAGATTTGAAAAGTCAGGTTCATTTTGGAGTATCTCCAAAGCTTCTCGTGGGCTTCTTGCTTGAAATAAATTCCTTTGAGGGGCCTCCCGTCGCTCCTTCGTTTCAACCAAAGCATTCTCTTGATCGTCTTTAATATTCTTATAAGCTGTGCTCATAGGTGTGAGCAAATCCTCCATTTTCTACATCACAGCTCTATCGCGGATGATCTAGAGCGTTCCTGAAAGCAAGAAGCTGTGATGGAGGGCAACTGGGTAGTATGTGGGAAGCGAGCGGTGTAACATGGCAGTACTCGCCGGTCGTACGATAACGCTTATTGAGCTCTTATCGGGTAGCTGCCTTGTCTCATAGTATTGACAACCCCGCCTCCTCTCCTACCACACCCGTCGTCTGCTCTTTTTAAAATAAATACTCCTCAAGCCATTCGTGGCAATATGGCAACGGCCGTGGCATCTCAAATGTCACCTTCTGTGCTTCCTTCAAGCAGCCACTCGGATGGACGATGGTTGGTCACCTGTATACCGTGGCATTTGGACTTCAGTTCGGAAAATGCTAATACTGCCTGCTTTTAGGAAGTATCTCGACAACATTAGGAAGAGCCTTGGCGGTTTCACTGATGAAAGTTATGAGATTGATGAAGATGGCAATAGTACGAGCGGTGGTAGGATTGATACCCAAGAACGAATGAAGATATTGTAAGATCCACGTGAGACATGACTACTGCAGATTGTAACTGACATTTTATATAGGGTAATGTATGCTGGATGATATCTCAGTTTTGGGGCATTGTGGCTCACGCCCCCAAGAGGTGCTGGCGGGTTAGGTTGCGAGATCTTAAAGAACCTAGCTTTATCGGGGTTCAAGGACATTCATGTCATTGATATGGGTGAGTTTCAGTTAATCCTGCTCGGATCAAATGTCAACTAAATCTGCTTCAAAGACACAATAGATGTCTCTAATTTGAACCGCCAGTTTTTGTTCCGCCACAGCGACGTTGGTAAATATAAAGCCGAGGTCGCTGCGAATTTTGTCATGAAACGAGTAACGGGCGTCAGTATCACGCCGCATAATTGCATGATTCAAGATAAGGATGATTCCTTCTATATGCAGTTTGGAATGGTCGTCTGTGGGCTTGACAGCATTGAGGCACGACGATGGATTAATTCTCAGTTGGTAGAATTGTTTGATGAGGAGAACCCAGACAGCCTCAAGCCATTGATTGATGGCGGGACAGAAGGTAAGTTCAAAATATTATCAACTGGGATTCCTTTCTAAAACCTCCTAGGTTTCAAGGGGCAATCCAGAGTTATAATACCGACTATGACTTCTTGCATAGAGTGCCAGCTTGATATGCATGCCCCTCGCGCAGCAGTGCCGCTTTGCACATTGGCCACAATCCCAAGACAGCCAGAGCACTGCATCGAATGGGCCCATATTATCGCGTGGGAGGAATATAAGCCATTCCCGAAACTTGACAATGACGATCCAAATCATATCACCTGGCTCTACAAGAAAGCCCTTGCTAGAGCACAAGAGTTCAACATCAGTGGCGTTACGTATTCCCTCACTCAAGGGGTCGTTAAGAACATCATTCCGGCGATTGCTTCCACAAACGCAATTGTCGCTGCAAGTTGTTGTAACGAAGCATTCAAGCTCGCAACCTCGGCTCCTCCATCGCTGGGCATGGAGGAGAATTATATGATGTACAGCGGCAACGACAGCATCTACACGTATACATTCAAGCACGAGAAGAAAGATGACTGCCCAGTTTGTGGGAATCTTCCGCGTGACCTTGAGGTCGACAAAGCATGGACATTGCAAGAGCTTATTGATGCTTTGGCGATTGTTCCCGGCGCACAGTTAAAAAAGCCGTCTGTTCGTGCCGAGGGCAAGTCACTGTACATGCGGAGCCCAGCAAGTCTTGAGGAAGCCACAAGACCAAACCTTGACAAGAAAGTCAGCGACTTCCTTAACGAGGGCGATGAGATTGCGGTTACTGATCCCGCCTTTGCTCGTGTTAGTTTTAGATTTCGCATTAAATACACATAGAGAAAATGAAGAAAGCAGATATTTGTCTCGATATGACGACCGAGAAAATTGATTCACTTAAATTGAGCGTGATAGGACGATGTAAAAAACCAATATAAGGCAAGACTCAATCATAGGTCCGGGTGCGAATCTATGAATGTAATGATTGCATGTTATACAAAATCTACCTGCCGAACGCCAGCTTCCTTAACTCCGATAAATGCTCCTGGGGAAAAGGCACTCTTTCCACCTCATGCGAGAGTATTATTTGGTCATTAATGAAAGGTTTTGTTTAAACCTTACACATTTTTGCTTTAGAGTCTTGATCGACTCAAGAAAGAGCTCATCGCTGTCCCACTGTCCAGTGCTTTCGATCGAAAATATAAAGTGATCCCTGACACGGCCAAGCTTGACTTTGCCTTGGAATTCTTCATGTCGCAAGCATTCCCTGCTCACTGTGTCTTTCATCGTATCCTTCACAACTGCTTTCTTCTGGCCCGCATGGCCCTCGTACCCGCTGCCCGGCGTACTCGCCTCCTGCTTTGTGACCTTCTCAATCCCAATAACTCCCTTTGGAAAGCACTTTGCGAACTTCTCGGCGTCATCCCCAAGTATTGGCTTCAAGATAGTTATGGTTGGTAATAATCGGTACGAGGCTGTCGCAACAGGACTGAATTTGGTGTGATCGGCCCCGATTCCCTTAATCGCGTGCATATCAAGATCTATGCACTGTCCGGGACGTAGTTTCGCAATAAGTATATCTGGATTCGTAACTGTGATGGCGTCGTCACCAGAAAAGTGCTCTGGCTGTCTCCCAACAGGCTTGAAGACGATGTCGCTGGCATGAACCGCTGAGTTTATGTATAGTTTATTTGGATCGGTTTCTCCTGCAGCCGCGTCTGGATTCCGTGTGCACTCAACCTGGAGAGACAATGTTATCGTGTTGTAGTCGAATGCCTCCCCGGCTTCAATGCCCTCTTCCTCGTTCGCCTTGCTGAACCACTTCATAAACTCTAGTAGCCCCTTTCTGCCTCCTTTAAGAGGTACCAGCCCTAATCTGTGTGCAAGAACTTCATCCTGGATGACCGAAGTATTGTTGTTCATGTAAACAAATTCAATGGCGAGCGTGGGAATTTCGGCGAGGAGAATGCGACGGAAGGCATTTGCAACTGATGCATCAATACCAGCGATAGAAAACGAGGCATCAAATTGAGTATTATGGTGGAATTGTATCTTCAAGTTCTTCTTGAAAAGGTCTAGGTTCCAAGAATGATCTTCCCCGGCGTAATGGCCTGGAAAGTCGGTGGACGTAACATCATCAACGGTCTCCAAGTTGATGCCCACAATCTGTTTCAACTTAGCACTTGAACCTCTTTCTATGGGGAAGGTAAATTACCTTCCGGCGCTGGAGTTCTTCCTGTGACGGAGTATATGGAGCCATAGTTGTGAGATATATTCACAGTTGTGGCGGGGCTTCTATCGCGATTATCAGTATCAAAAATAAAAATGTTTTGTACTCGCGGAATAAGCCGACAAATATCCCTGTCCAAACCGTTGGCCAATGAGAAGCTGTCGAATTTAGACCCAATCGACCACACTTCATCGGCATACAATTGGAGGCTCACATACTACACCTCGAATTATCCATCCTATCCTGCCGACGAGGAGTGAGCCTACCTGTGGGATTGATCACCATGACGTCCTCCTTATATAGGCTCGCCGGCCAGAGCGCAAAGCGTCTGTGTATGGGCGCATCCCCTGCGTCCAAGCTTGTCGTACCTGCAACAACACGGTCTTTCGCAGCGACATCGCGGAGGAACGCGGAGCCATATCAAGCAACACGACTGGTAGCTGTTGGGAACAATTTCACTTCTCCGGCGCCGCAGGATGCCGAAATAACTGCCAACATTACCCCAGAGGAGACTCACCGAGAGGGAGAGAATGTGGAGAACAGAAAGATCAGGCACTACACGGTCAACTTCGGGCCTCAACATCCAGCCGCTCACGGCGTGTTGCGATTGATTCTTGAGCTCAATGGAGAAGAGATTGTGCGATCGGATCCGCACGTTGGACTGTTGCACAGAGGTACTGAAAAGTTGATCGAGTACAAGACATACCTTCAGGCACTGCCATACTTCGACCGTTTGGACTATGTGTCCATGATGACCAACGAGCAGTGTTTCTCCCTGGCCGTCGAGAAGCTTCTGAATGTTGAAATTCCAGAGCGTGCCAAATGGATCAGAACCCTCTTCGGAGAAATCACACGTATTCTCAACCACTTGATGTCTGTGTTGTCCCACGCCATGGACGTCGGTGCCCTTACACCTTTCTTGTGGGGGTTCGAGGAGAGAGAGAAGCTCATGGTAAGATACTGGTCTATTTTTGGTCTTGTCTAATGTCATCGCTATATATGAATGACACTAATATACTATTTAGGAATTCTACGAAAGAGTGTCTGGCGCCCGTCTCCACGCTGCGTACGTTCGTCCAGGAGGTGTCCACCAAGATATCCCTATCGGCCTGCTCGACGACATCTACCAATGGGCAACACAGTTTGCCGATCGTATTGATGAGACGGAGGAGCTTTTGACTGATAACCGAATCTGGATTGGCCGCACGAAGGGCGTCGGAGTTGTCTCTGCTGCTGATGCCCTGAACTTGTCTTTCACTGGTGTTATGCTTCGCGGGTCCGGCGTGCCATGGGATATCCGCAAGAGCCAGCCATATGACGCGTATGACCAGGTTGAGTTTGATGTTCCAGTTGGTGTCAACGGTGACTGCTACGACAGGTATCTCTGCCGCATGGAGGAATTCAGGCAGTCCCTTCGCATCATTCACCAATGCCTCAACAAGATGCCAGCGGGACCAATCAGAGTGGAAGACTACAAGGTCTCACCACCACCTAGAGCTGCTATGAAGGAGAACATGGAAGCCTTGATCCACCACTTCTTGCTCTTCACAAAGGGTTATACCGTACCACCAGGAGAGACGTACTCAGCCATTGAGGCACCCAAGGGAGAGATGGGAGTCTACCTTGTCAGCGATGGAAGTGAGAGGCCATACAGGTGCAAGATTCGCGCCCCAGGATTTGCCCATCTCGGAGGATTCGATCAGGTTTCGAGAGGCCATCTTCTCGCTGATGCGGTTGCGATCATTGGAACGATGGATCTAGTGTTTGGAGAGGGTAAGTTTTTGCATACACTTGACTGTACAAATATGCTAACAACTCGTAGTTGATCGTTAGGAGAGGCGTGACGTGTGGAAAAGGCTAGCCGGCCACGTTTGTACAGCTGGGAAATAGAAGGGGGCGATAGTTTGAGAGTATTTGTATATATCTGTGCTTGTTAGGTCATCAGCCAAGCAACCCAATCATCACATCTGCATGGTTTCTGTGCACTTACAATGTGTCCCAAACTCGTGCCTTCAGGTATACCCTGTGTTGGCCATGTCACTTCTAACTATGGCTGGGCCATGATATGGCCGATTTGGTGGGGAGAACTCATTTTGACCGTCAGAGGCCCGATGGTTAATAGTTCGAGGATCCGTTGGGATGGCATGGACCTCGGGTTGCCGTGCGACTGCGCTTATTTCTTCGGGTGGTGTCGATTGACCGGCACGGAAATCACCCACAGGAGGAGCGTTCATTCCGAGAGCCAGGACGTCGAAGTTTGAAGACGACATTTGTGAACTGAACTGCTGAGTAGCACCCTGAAACCGAACGCCTCTTTCCCTATAAGCAGTCAGTAAGTAACGTCTTTCTTATGTATTGTGCGTACAACCTTCGTAATGCAATATATTGTGGATTGGACTTACTGCTTGGCTCTGGAGCCCCTGGGCACCACGCCACCAGGTTTATATTTGGCATTAACAACGATGTCATCCCAAGATGCGCCTCCGTACTGCTCCTGCCCTGGATAGTACTTTGTTGTGCCGATATAATTCTGCACCCCATATGTTCGTTCACCAGACAGATGATCTGCGTGCAATGGGCGACCTGAGTCGTTTTCTCCCTTTGTACTGTTTGAAATTGTTCTTTTGGGATATGTTCCATGTCCAGCTGCCTCATTGCCGAATTGGTAAGCGATATATGCTCTGCCAGGTGAAGCCTGGGGCTCAAAATGAGGGGAACTGGCGTCGCTACTGGACAATGTATCAAGCCCGGGCCTGTTCCTGGGGTTCTCGTAATCGCCCATCCGGTGGTTCGTTTCCATTTTCAGGACACTGGGGCGATCTGGAAGATTATGCTGAGCATGGAGTTCGGGGTCATTGTCTGAGTGACCAGAAGCTGCCACGTAGGCTTCCCCTTCGCTGCGAAATGCACCTTCAATTGCCGCTCGTCTGCTTGATTCCGTGTTGATGGCGGCAAAACGCGCTTCTATCCTTGCAATCGCCTCTTCAATTTCTCTGCTGCTTTTTCTTCGGTCTTTCTTTGATAGTTTGTGCCTCATGCTTGCGGCCGCTCCAGCTACGCCCTCACCCCTCTCTGCATTTCCACCGGATGTCTCAATCTGCATTTGCCCTGACACCAGCACTCTCTCATATCCCGAGTGCCGAACCTGCCGTTCACCACCACCCCGTTCTCTCTCAATATCAATATCAAACCTCGTCTCACAGCCCCCTTTCTCACCTTCAAATACACACTCCTCCCACCCAAGTCTGTAATGCATCTCCTGATGGGACCGCTCGTTAGCCAGTGTGCGCTGGTTCCAGACCACTCTTGCACATGAGGGGCAATTTTCAGGGACTAGTATGGGGCGCTCAGCAGGGAATCGACAGTAAGGGAAATATGGCGATTGAGAGGCGATGGGACAGCCATGCAGTGTAGGGATGGCACAGTGGCCACAGTTGAAACCGATAAATTTTTTAACGCACATGGCGGATTTGGCACTTGAGCCGAGGGATAATAATGGGTGGTATGTCTATATTCCTGAATTATGTGACACAAAAACTGCTGTCACTGGGGTTGAACGAGCTTGACTTCAGTCTGAATACAGTTCAGGTTCTTTTCGGATTTCCTGTAACCGTGTCAGCCTGTATTCTTGCCTAGTTACCTTCTTCACGCTTCAAACCTCTTCAAGGGTGTTCCAAAAAAGTATGGGGGGGATGCTGTGGTTCAGCCCTCATCCAAAAATCACACCTGGATGTCAGATTCACTATCCTTTCACCGTTGGGGTGGTTCTTATATTGTGGTGGGTTGTCGTCTGCTGCTCACAGTTTCGTCTCTTGCTGTTTTTTGGGATCACAGTCAGCCACAGACGTTGTAATAAGTGAACCCCTTCACCTTCTTTTAAATGATGTTTGGTTAAGTCTGTTATTGTGAAACTTGTTGTTTGTGGTGACTGTAACTGACGATGCTAACAAGTTGATGAAACGAATTGAGGTATTGGAGATGAATGTTGGATGGAAGAAAAATCAAAAAGAAGCCGGCAAACAGATATTTATGGGAGTCAGGATGTAGTGATTCACGGATCTGGACTGAATACGGCACTATCGGATGGAGGAAAGAAATCCAATAACGCATAGTCATATTCTCTCGCTTTCCCCCTTTATGAGAGTATCTCATGTAGAAATATGCTCAACTGAGCTCTGCATGGTAGTTAGAATGGGGGGAAGAGTCAGAACCGTAGCACTGAAAAATCATCGCATGCCACAAGCCATTGGAAATACGACTGGTGTCCTAGGAGTAATAGGCTGGCCTTTTATCCGCGGATATGGTTCAACCTCATGTCGCGGGCCCCAGAGAAACCAATCCATAAATATATCATTAAGCAGACAGTTTAATAATCAGTCTTGAAGCCATGTGTTCTTTTCTTAGGGTTGACGTGCCGTTGCATTCAGAAAGCGTTCAAGTTTCCCAGCGTTAATTCAACATCCCAGTTACATGTTATATGAATTCGTATCGTAATTTCGTCAAGTCTAATAGAAGACGCCTAATATCTTGCAATACGTTAATGCTGAGGTTTGAAGGGACACCAATTATGCTTGCTCCTGCATGGCGCTAAGCACAAATACATTCCTCGAACTCCTCCCATAATATACACACATCACACTTGGTTATCATGATAGATATAGCTGACATCCCTCGCAGTTTGTCTATTCGTCCTGACAAACTCCTCATCTCCAGGCGGCCGTTCTGGCTTTGTGTTGCCAGTTAGCATGCTTTGGATACTCATGCAGATGCTTTGCACATTTTGAACCGGACTCCATCCCTGCTTTCCGAGCAGATCTAAGCATATAAAGCCGTTCGAGTAGATGTGGGGATGCACTGGGATCGGGCGGTCTGGAGTTCTGACGAAGGTGACCTCTGGGGCTTCTGTAATGGATATGTCAGTCCTCGTTATAAGGTGGGGTTGGCGGGGGCGCTTTGGGCGTTGCGCACCAATTGGATATGCATCGGTAAACTTGAATTTCAGTCGGAATGTTTGATTTATATAGATTGGATTCGCATCGAGGACTCGAATATCCATAAACCACTCTGCAAAGCCATCGGCAGTGACTAAACTTATTCCTGGTGGTAGGCTCGAGTGGATCTAGACGAGCACAGTTTGATTAGCAGTGTCTTATTTCGCGCGCATAGAACTGTCATTACCTTTGGGAGCTCCTTTCCAAGGCGCTTAGAAGCTGACAGCATCTTTGAAAATCCGACGTTGTGGATATTGTGTGTATTGTGTGAATTTCTTAACTGAGGGTGGGGAGAAGTTCAGGTTGTTGAAAGCGGAAGGAAAGAGGCGCAAACCAAGAAAGCCAGGCGCAGCTTTTATACGCCAGAACAATCAGATTCAAATATCCTGCCTAGAAAAGTTTCAGTATTAGATCGGGCCCTGAGTAAACTACAGATTTATTCAGATTCCGAATAACTCGCAGAGTCAGAACGGCTCAACAGAGGCTATTAGAGAAGGCCATGAAGCAAAATATCTGAAATTATAAACTCACAAGGTAGCAACCTAGACCCTCTGACTTCCTCAAGGCTGACATAAGCAGACATTATTTGGGGCGAATGGAGCTTACCTATTGGCTGGGCAGCTCTCGTGTAAACAAATGACATGTAGCGCTTGAAAAACTTATGCCTCGTATAAAGCCAAATATATATGAGATATACAATTAAAACCAGTAATTTTAAGACAGCCCAAGTTGCTCATCGATCCCCGTTATCTCACCATTCAATTCCGCCTTGTGGAGTTCCTCATCGGCGTGTTACACGGCAATCATTGGAGCATCAAGGCCCCTGTTGGAGCGACCCATCACAGCCACATCCTAACCCCGCGGCTGCGGCTGAGCACTTGCCCATCCACTCGTATATACAACCCAAACACGACAAGAAGAAATTTGGGTTTTCTAGCTCTGTTCAGAACAGTTTGACTCCTATATAACCCCATTTATCATCTCAGTTTCCCATCTTATCTACCGTTGTGCTTGCGCGCTCAGGATCGGACTGTTTCTGGAGACATTGGCTTATCGCAATCTCGACCCCTCCTTCAAACCCTCTTGTCACTTCACACGCCATTTAGGCCTCACTGCCCAACACCATCCAAAATCCTACAGCACACGCACGCACACACCCTACAGCAACAGTCGCAGTTAACATTATACGTTTGATTCGTCGTCGTAACTACTACTAAAGTCAAAATGAGTTGTGAGTTGCATTCCTTATCCTTACTCAACCTGCGACTCCAACGATATGTACTTGTGCAACTATAAACATATTCATTCACGCTGTATCAACTTGGAAAACAAATGTTTCATTTTGCTTGGCCAAAAAATTTAATAAATGATTCTCTGCTGACCATCACTGGCACAGTCTCGACTATGTTGAACAAGATCCAGGGTCAACCTGAGACGTACGATAAAAAGTAACCCAACCACAGCTCATATTTGGTTGGTGCTGACGACAGACATAGGTCCAAATACAAATTTGGGAAGACACTTGGTGCTGGGACTTATGGCATTGTTCGAGAGGCTACATGCCAGGATGGCACGAAGGTTGCGATTAAAATAATTCTGAAGAAGAATGTCAAAGGGAACGAACAAATGGTGATCGACGAGTTGCGAATGCTTCGAGAGATGAAGCACCCGCATATTGTCAAATTTGTCGATTGGTTTGAGTCAAGAGTACGCCATCAGAATTCCTTCATTGATAGTCATTGCTGACTCGGCGGGTAATTAGGACAAGTACTACATTGTAACCCAACTAGCGACGGGGGGAGAGCTCTTCGACCGTATCTGTGAGCAAGGGAGATTCACTGAGAAGGATGCATCGCAGACCATACGCCAGGTAATCGAAGCGGTCGACTATTTGCATGGGAAGAACGTCGTTCACAGGGGTACAATAAACCGAGTAGCTCACGACTTGCGACAAAGCTAACGTGGAAATAGATCTCAAACCAGAAAACCTGCTCTATCTCACTGCTGATGCGCACTCAGACCTTGTTCTTGCCGATTTTGGCATTGCCAAGATGCTTGACACGAAGGACGAAGTTTTGACTACCATGGCGGGCTCGTTTGGCTATGCAGCTCCAGAAGTCATGCTCAAGAAAGGCCATGGCAAGCCCGTGGACATGTGGTCGTTGGGGGTCATCACATATACTCTCCTGTGTGGTTACTCCCCATTCCGCAGTGAGAATCTGCAGGATTTGATTGAGGAGTGTTCAACTTCGAAGATTGTCTTTCACGAGCGATACTGGAAGGACGTCAGCGATGATGCCAAAAATTTCATCAACACCCTTCTCCTAGCGAACCCTGATGCCAGAGCAACAAGCTCCGTAAGTCTTACGCCCATCTATCTCTCGCCACCTATCCAAGTCCGAGACTGCTTACACTGTGTTAGGAAGCGCTCCGTAACCCGTGGCTCAGCGGTAAGAACGCCACCGACCACAATTTGTTGCCCGAGATCCGCGCCTACATGGCGAAGGCACGTCTCCGCCGCGGTATCGAGATTATCAAACTCGCAAACCGTATCGAGGCACTCAAGATGCAGGAAGACGAAGAGGACGAGGCACCGGCATACTCCGACTTGCCCACTAACGCCGAGGCAGCTGCAGTTGCCGCTGTTGCCGGGCCTGCCAGTGGTAACTTGGATGTCCCTGGGTCCCGACCACCAGCGTCTCCAGAGGGTAAGAGGAGTCTGAGTGCGATTGCGAAGCAGTCGATATTCAGAGAGGTAGTGATGGCAAAAGTAAGGGAGACGAAGGAAGCGGAACAGGCTAAAGCGATTGAGGCGGAGGTGAACGAGCAGGAGGCTAAGAAGAAGAGCTTCTAGAGTACTAGAGTGGGAGTAGGCATCTGGGGGCAAGAGAAAAGGGGGGGGGGGGGGGGTTCAAACTGGATAGGAAACATTATGGGAAGGTAAGAAGGAGCGGTGTTTCGTTATGGTACATGATTTGCATATTCCTTGTTTATGTACGGTTATTTATACCCGTGTGCGCCGAGATGAGGGCCTCATAGCATAGTAACCTCTTAACTTATGGGTTTATTTCGGACATGTACACTCAAACGTGGTGAGTTCCCTTGTATGTAGCATATAAATTAACAGACTATATCGCAAGCAAAAGTTCATTAAACAAAGACAGGCCGGACTCCATTAAACTCAAACATGTTACCTAACCGTACCAGCTATCCAGAACACCACCGCCAGTACAAACAAGAACCAAACATCAAACCTCCATCCAACAAAATCCAGAGAATAGCATATCGCTTCGTTACTACTTCGTACCCAGCGCTTTACCTCCAGTTCCCCTGGCTCAGACTGAGAAGCCCTTGGATGCAATCCAAGTCCCCCTTTTTACTAGGACTAACTTCGCCCCTCATAAACTTCTCTACTTCCACATCAACAACCTCATCCTCTGGATCTTCAAAAATCTCGGCTTCCACAGACTTTGTTGCTTTAGTTCTGTTTCTGCCAACATTTGAACTGTTCCCTCCAGTGGATGACTTCGCGTTCTCCAGTGCCTTTGTGCGGCCCAGTTTTGGACGGTGGTTTGGCAGGGGTCTTCTAGTCTGGCTCCCCTCGTTGCCCTCGCCTGGTATCCAGTTCTCCTTATCGCTCTCTCCACCTGGGCTCTGGATGAGCATCACACCGTCCTTCTCCTTTAACTTAGTGGTTGCTTTGCGGGGCTTGCCCCCTGCAGATTGCATTATGGCCAGACTACTAGCTGCCTTCACCAGCATAGGCTTCTTGCCACTTCCATTGCGCTGCTTCTCGCTATTTCCACTTGGCGCATTCCGCTTGTTTGCATTAGACTTGAGAGCCGTGGAACTAGTTGAGCGGATCAGACTGATGGCAGCCACTGCGCTACCACTACTCTCATTCTCGGCTTGTGTGGTGAGCTCGTCACGTGCCTCAGCGTCGGCGCAGAACTCCCAGGTACGCGCATCGCGGGAGCGACCAGTAGGGAGGCGGGGGACAAAGGGTGTCGATGGAGCGTCGCGGGGAGAGACGGAGGCGAACGGGAGGGCGCTTTGGCTCCGTTTCAGGCCGCCGCTACGACGACGAGCACTGGACAGTGCAGAAGATAGGCGGGGCTGCTGAGGACGCGGTGGGGATGAAGGGAGCTCGGTCGAGACTAGCTCAGCTTTGCCGTCTAAAGAAAGTGACAGACGCACATTCGATGAGGGTGTCGAGATTGTTGAAGTATTTAGACGCTCTGGACACGATGATGGGAGCTGGGGTTCAAAGCTAAAAGAAGGTCAGTTAGTTGTTACTATAAAATGCCAGAAGTGAAGGTTACCTCATGGAAGGTGTCATAAACGCAGGCGTTTGCGAGGTTGGCGGTGTGCCGAAGGAGCTTCCTGCATTCCAACGATTGGAAAGGTAGCCCAGGGTACTGGGTACAGATTGAGGAAGCCCTTGAGAAGCAGAGAAGGAGTTATCGAAAGTTTCTGACGACTGGAAGCTGGTATTCGCCTTAAGAGGAGTGATAGTTGGCTGGGAAGCCTCCATAGTGGGACCTTTGCCGTGGAGGCTATTATCAGGACACGACGGGAATGGCGTCCCAGGGGATGCTTGATCGGGCCCCTTCACAAGTGTTACAGAAAGAGCATTTTGTTCCCTCTCAGGGCTGGCTGCTACTTGGTCAGAGCCCTGACTGCTTCCAAAGCTGCTTCCAAACGTGCTGGCGAGTACAGGATCGGATGATAGAGCCGCCATACCACCAAGTCCAAACGCAGCAATCTCATGTGGCAGAAGTGGACGCGACTTTCTTCTTGTGTTTTGGCGTCTATTTTGGAACCAAATCTGTTGATGTTGTTAGTTGCTGTCTCAGATTGTGCCCGCCGGATTTGGACATCAGCTCAATCTCCAACTAACCTGTACTTCTTTCTCGCCTAGAGCGACACTCTTCACGATTTCAAGACGCGCTGCTTTGTCCGGCTTTGGGTTCCTCTTGTACTCCGCTTCTAAAGTTGCTTGATCTTCTGGGCTTTAGAATAGCATATTAGTAGATATCCCAGTGCGTACCTTTTAAACAAGGCACATATGCCGAGTTTGGTAGAGGCTGTAAACATACCTTGTTCGCCTTCTCTTTTGGCGCGCTAGCCTACCATTGTCGACTTCTGGAGGCCCTCCATTTGTCACCGACTCCTGGGAATGCACAAGAAATGGGAAGACATCGTTGTCACTGGAAACGCGCTCGCATGCTGCTGTTGGTAGAGCATCTTGTCCTGTGGCAGATGGGAGCTTTGGAAGAGTCGTGTCGTTCATGGCGAGCGATGTACCGCCTTTGAATAGTGATAAGAGTTATATTTATTAGAGGCAATGCATAGAAACGGATATCTTATATGTATTGGGGGTATTGTAAACGATGTTGTGGTGTAAAGAAGTTGTGTCTCCACGAAACTTAAATTACCTATACTCTCATGTACTCTAGGCGCGTCGTGGAGCTTTGGCACTCCCTCCGTCACGCGAAGCGAAATCGTTGACAGTCGCGGTAACCCCACCTTTAGGGGCCCAAACCTCAGGCTACAACCTTATCCATTGGGCGTGCATCAAAAAAGTATACACAGCCTTGCAGCAGACCATTCGAGTCATAAAAACCACAACGTTTAAATGACATGATTCTCGAATGAAGTGCCTTCAGAACCCCATCTCACGATCTTTACGGCCTTTTATACGACACAGGATTTTGCAGCAAGCTGCTTCTGTTACGGTTGCGACTAGCTATTGGCACTATCGAAATTCTTCATCAGCACTCTTCCAGGAGCCTATAGACATGGCTTCCGAAACTCCCAAGGCTCCCAGAGCCCCCAAGGCTCCAAAGGCCCCCAAGTTTGAGCTGAAGACACCAAAGGGGACAAAGGACTGTACGTAAAGATGCCTTTACCTACCATCTTGTTCGTGCATTAATATCATACAGGGCAGGGAACTGATATGGTCATTCGCGACAAGATCTTCTCCACCATTACGGAGGTCTTTAAGCGCCACGGAGCTGTCACAATAGATACACCAGTATTTGAATTAAAGGAAATCTTGTCCGGCAAATATGGAGAAGATAGCAAGCTCATCTATGATCTGGCCGACCAGGGTGGTGAAATCTGCTCTCTCCGATACGACTTGACGGTACCGTTTGCAAGGTGGTTAGCGATGAACAGAGAGATCCAGAACATCAAGCGCTACCACATAGCGAAGGTCTACAGACGCGATCAACCTGCAATGACCAAGGGCAGAATGAGAGAATTCTACCAATGCGATTTTGATATTGCTGGGACATACGACTCAATGCTCCCTGACGCGGAGATTGTAAAGATCACCACTGAAATATTCTCTGGCTTAGGATGGGAGGGCCGCTACACAATTAAATTGAACCACCGTCAAATTTTGGACGGGATTTTCCAGGTGTGCGGTGTTCCAGACGACAAAATCCGTACCATTTCCTCTGCGGTTGACAAACTTGATAAGCTGCCCTGGGCCGATGTACGCAAGGAGATGACGGAAGAAAAGGGCCTCGGTGGAGAGATCGCAGACAAGATTGGCGAATATGTCGTATTAAAGGGACAAACCGACTTATTAACTAAGCTCAAGGCTGATGAGAAGCTAATGGCCAATGAATCCATGAAGGCCGGTTTGGCGGATATGGACCTCCTATTTAGCTACCTTCAGTCTTTCAATGCGCTTAGCAATGTTTCGTTTGATCTTAGTTTGGCTAGAGGCCTAGATTACTACACCGGCGTCATCTTTGAGGTTGTTACAGAAGGCTCCGCACCTGGGTCTGCACCCGTCACCTTAGCTACAACGTCTACAGCCACGGCAGCACCTCCTAAGCCGTCCAAGAAGCCAGCGAAGTCTAGGGGCGCGGATGGTGAGGAGGACAGGTCAAATGACCCTAGCGTGGGCGTCGGTAGTGTTGCGGCTGGTGGGAGATATGATAATCTCGTCGGCATGTTCTCGGGAAAGACTCAAATTCCATGTGTTGGCATCTCTTTTGGCGTCGACCGCATTTTCTCAATCACCAAAGCCCGGATGGAGGCGGAAAAGAATGATGTTCAGGTACGAAACAATGAGGTTGACGTCTACGTCATGGCATTTGGCGGTAAGGGCTTCACTGGCCTCCTGCAAGAGCGTATGGCCATCTGCGCTCAGCTCTGGGCTGCTGGCATCAAGGTATGTAACGAATATCCACGAAGTATAGTTCCCCGTCCGCTAATCTTACAACAAGGCCGAATTCCTTTACAAGGTTAAGCCTAAGCTACAACAGCAATTCAAGGCAGCAGAGGTTAATGGTGTGCCGTTTGCCGTCATCTTCGGCGAGGATGAGGTCGCGAAGAAACAGGTCAAGATTAAGGAGATGGGACTTCCGGATGGACACCCAGAGAAGGACGGTGTTGTAGTAGAGATCAGCAACTTGGTAGATGAGGTTAAACGCCGCATTGCGAACCAGACGGATGTGGGAGCTTTGACAGAGAAAGTTGAGGGCCTAAAGGTAGAAGCTGCCGAGGTTGTAGAAGCGCCTGCAGAAGCTGCGGTGTAGGGAAATATAGAAGCACATATAAATACCAAAAATATCGATCTAGTCAGCTATACGTGCAACTTCAATTGACAGCTGCGCTGATCTAAAAAATGCCATATTCTTATTTTAAGTATAAATAAATACGAACATTAAATACACAAACTAAGACGATAAATTTACTACATTGATGCCAGGTTTGTGATGGCAAGACCATTGCCTACTACGATGATAATAATGAACAGTAGCTTAGGGGCTGTTATAGATAAATTTGAACTTATATGAACGATATTGACCTAACAATATACGACATCTGCAACTCCAACCTAGTGTCCCGCTTGTTATGATGCGCTGGTCACGATCCCAAACTCCTAACTAAACAATCCACCTAGCCTAGCCAGACCCTCACAACTCCATATCTACACCGACAGCCTCCTCTTTCTCTTTGCGGTAGTCCTCGTCCTTGTCTTCACGATTCTCCCGTATTTCATCTTCAACTTCATCCCTCAGCCCCGTTAAATCCGGCGGTATATCCTGCATTTGTACACTCGGCGCATGATTGACGAAGCGAAGTTCTTCATTAATACTTGCCACGATCTCCGCTATGCGCTTTGGGGTATTACGGTTCAAGCGGCTCTCCGTGAGTAGCTCGTCTGGGGTCGGAAAGAGCGTCGTTTGACGGAAATGGTTACGGTAGGGAGTGTGGTTCGGGAGAATTGGGTTCAGCGTAGCGTCGCAACCGATGGCGATGCTGGTTTCATTGGTCCAGGCACGGGCAACGTTGCGAGGAGTGTACCCGCCGCCACCGACAAGTAGGAGGGGTAGGCGTAACGACTTGCAGAAGGCGACGCAAGCGCCGTGGCCTTGGACTTGGAGATTAAAGGGTCCGAGGCGGTCACCGGCGAGGGAGTCGGCACCGCATTGTAGGACAATTGCAGATGGTTGAAACCGGTCGACACAGCTCTGGATAACGGTTTTGAAGAGGGACGTGTACTGCTCATCATCTATGCCGTCGTTGAGGGGGACGTTAACTGTGTGGTGAGCGCCAGGGTTATGCTCATCTTCTGGGCCTGTGCTATTGAGAGGGCCGGTGCCCGGAAAGAAGTTGTCTTTGTCATATTTGTGGAATGACACCGTCATAACTCTATCAGTCGAGGAGAAAGCCTCTTCGACGCCATCGCCATGATGGACATCAATGTCGATATACAGCACACGGGGGTGGTGGCGCAACAACTGTAGGATGGCAAGAACTATATCGTTCATATAGCAAAAACCAGAAGCTTCTGACTTCTTTGCGTGGTGTAGACCACCTGACCAGTTGATAGCAATGTCTGACTGATGGTTGCAAAGTTTCCTGGCGGCATCTATGGATGCTCCAGCATACATCGAGCAGTAATCAAACAGGCCCTCGAATATGGGACAATCGTCGCCACCGAGATTGTGAGGATGAGTTGGGTATGAGACCGGTTCACACGGCATGGCCGTCTTCAAATAGTCCAAGTAGTCCTGCGTATGGAATTCTGCGAGCTCCTCCGGCGTGGCCTTCCTTGAGACGTACGAGTCCATGGCATAGTGCATGCCGTATGATGTGATAAGGCCCTTCGCCAGCGTTAACCGCCATGGTTTCATAGGATGCGAACGTCCAAAGTGATGCCTCTCAATCTCGGGATTTAAGTGCCAAGACACGGTGTATCCTTTGGGTTTCTTGATGCCATTCCTGATCGCTTCCTCCTTGATCTGGCGCGAGAACTTCAGGTTGTCCACATCACCATGTACTGCAAACGGCGGGCCATAATTCTGCACAATATTGTTCGTTGGCACCACCATCTTCTCTCCTGGGTGAGGCTTTCTTGATCTTCGCCGCCACCGCCAGATCTATGTACCCCACGTGATATTATATTCGTTCTGTGGCGTCGGATTCCCCGTGATCTGTCTGATATGATGTCGCTGAGAGGCGTAGGTGCGTGGGTATGGTATGGCAATATCAAGATGTAGGGAGATTCAAGATTATGAAGTTCTCCTGATGGCAATATAGTTCTATGTATGTGCAACGTATGTAGCGCGTGTCTGCGACTCGTCCTTCAATCTCTTGAACTCTGCTTGGGTGTAATTCCACAAGCGGCTAGTCAATGCCAAACTTTAAGTTCTTTAGCGCCGATTGATTAGCCCGAAACCTCCAACTCGCTCGTCGCTCCTTGTGAGCTGAGTGAACTGTCCCTAGTTCACTGGAGATATTGTCAGACAATTAGTTAGATAGGGATCGAAAATACAAGCTGAAAAACACGTTATAGGAATTATTACTCCAGGTGTAAAATTATTTTCTCTTCCAAGTCCCTCCTGGGACTTATCGGCACCAAGTGTAAGCTTGACAGGCGCTGCAACGTCCCGTGATCATAAGAGCCTTAAAATATAGGCATAACTTTGTGTAAATATGGGGACGGTTCACTCGGCTCCCCACCCTTGCCATCGGCAAGGCTGATAAATCCAGAGGTTGTTCGGTTTGACTTCCATACCTCATCCCTGGTGCTACTTCGCACCATCGTCTCTTCCTTCTCTTCTCCATCAACTCCCATCAGCAGGCAGTCGCAACTGAAGCCAAAGTGAATCTACTGTGATATACTCACTATTTATACGAACCCCTCCTAAATATTTTGATTCGAGGTAAGCACACCGACTTTGCACATGAGTCTCCCCCCAACGGTCACCCCACCCCCACTGCTACAAAAGGCCGCCCGAGCGCATTATCGCTATTAACACACTGTGCCTAGAGACGATCTTTCGATCGACGCCGACTTTGACAATATGCCACCAGGGCTTGGGCAAGAGCAGCAAAATGACCCGATGGCTGTCCTCGAAGACTTCGTAAACCGCGCGTCCAATCTTCCCGCTGAGATCCAGTTTTTACAGGAGGAGACAGCCGATAAGGATCGCCAGATTCAACTGTGCATGGATGTAATCAATAATCGCGACGCGAGCATTCAAAAGTGGATAAGAACCAATGGAAGTCTGACACCAAATCCGAAGGAGGCCGTTCTCCGGAAGCAGATACTCGAAAACTACGATAAAGCCCAGGTATTACAGGAAGAGAAATGCGCGCTCGCATTAAAAACACAGCAGACACTGGATCGACACATCCGAAACTTTGATCTGCAGATCTTGTCATTGCAGGAAAAAGGTGAATTTCCAGCGGACCCCAATATGCCGTCACTCCTACGCCCGCCCGCCGAGCCAGCTGTGAATCGACAAAATCTAAACGCGGTTTCGGCAGCTCAAGCTCAGCTGCCCGCCCCGTCCGCCAACGGTGGGCCATCTCGTCCCACTGCTCAACCACTTGGTGCACAGAGGATGGGCTCGGCGCAAATGCAGGCCCAGCAAGGGATTTCTCACATATCTTCTTCCGCGCCTGCAACTCCAGCTGCTGCTCTTCTTCTCCAGAGGCAGTCGCGGGAGTCGTCAGCTGGTGCTGCGAACAAGCGCCAGCGAACCACTGGAGGACTAGGAACTCTCCCAGCAAATTCAAGCGGGCTAGCTCGACATGCATCGACGGGTCCGGGCACGCCAAAGGCCGGGACTCCATCAGCAACAAGGGCTGGCAGTGTAGGTCCTCGAGGAGGGCCGAAGGCACCTGCGGTTGGAAAAAAGGTTGCCCCTCATAAGCAAGGTATTGCACCACATAAATCAAAACCTGGGAAGTCGGGGCTCAGTCGCGTTAAGCGCACTGGCAATAAGAACTCCCCGTCTTCCACAAATGATAGCGAGCTGAGTGATGCCGAAACAGGTTCGTTGGTTGACGAGGACGAAGTTGCCACACCACCTCCTGTGAAGAAGCACCAAGGTGCCGATGAGGATTTGTTTGAAGGAGAGGAAGATGAAGGCAGCGATGACAAAAAGTACTGTCTCTGCCAGAAGGTTAGCTTTGGCGATATGGTGGCTTGCGACAACGATGAGTGTCCTTTCGAATGGTTCCATTGGCCGTGCGTCGGTTTAAAAAGCGAGCCAGTTGGAACGTGGATATGTCCAGTATGCACGAAAAACAATAAAAAGTAGGCATCGACTTTCTAAATAATGGCATGAAGGGATGTTTGGTTTGGGTGGAGCGCGGCGTTGGTTTTAGGTTATCTGATAATCCCAGATAATAAGTGGTGGGTAAAGGAGTATTGCAAGTAAACAGCAAAGGTACTGTTTGTGGGATCAATAGCCCAAAGTTGGCCTGGTGAGCCTTTGTAAATAGAAGTCAATTGATTAGTGACTATGTTCCTACTCCACCATCATCTGATACATGCTCTCCGATTGTGCACGAGGGGAAGTGGGCTGGATTGGGGCGAGGCTGAGAGTGCGACACACCGCCTGCCTATTCTGTCCAGGTTGGGCGGAGAAATCACCCATACTAAATCAACCTCAAGCTTCGCAACAGCCCATCTCAACCACTCTCATCACCCTCGGACTCGCGAGGTTCTGCCATACATCACCATCCCGCCAAAAGAATCGCATTGCAGTAAACTAACCGTATCCTCAGTGATGTCGGAGTCTGGTTCGCAATCTTCGTCGCAGTCTCCTTCAACCGCGACACCTGCGGCTTCTGCGAACAATAACAGCAACTTTGGCACGAACCAGATGCCACCAATTCTCCTGTCGTTGCCACCCACAATAATATATAATTCGGAAGATGAGTTATTTGACGCCATACAAAGCCACGCAAGGAGTACTGGCCAGTGCTTTGTTAAGCTGAGAAGTACCACCCATAATGACCGTAAAACCGTCACCTACGCATGCGACAGATGTAAAAAGCCCAAGCCACCTCAGCCCAATCAAGATGAATCCACGCCACAGAGGAAGCGCAAAGACATGAGCCATCGGACAGACTGCCAGTTCTCGTTTTTGGGGGTCCAATTGAAGGATAATGCAGGCTGGGAAGTTCGATATCGGCCCTCCGAGTTTTATGGAACCCATAACCATCCGCCAAGCGATTCAACGTCTGCCCACTCTGGACATCGCCGGCTAAACCAAGAGGCGATGCAGAAAGTTCGCGAGCTTCAGGTTAATGGTATGGTGTATTACCCGCGACATGCCAATGGAGAGACTAATCGTGCTGTGCAGGTGTCCATCCGCGTCAAGCTGTAACCATTTTACGGCAAACTCTTAATCCGGATCTATTACCCCACGATATATACAACATCTACTCATCGCTTAAACGCGCCCAAGTGACAGAAGATGGCACCGTTATACCTCCCGCCAGGAAACGGCGATCAGACGCCAAAACTCTTGTTGCTGGCGGGGAACAACAAACTCCAATACGACCCACCGCAAGAGGGCAGCATAACAATAGCACGATGGGACGAAATGGCCCTAATCGTACCACGCTGCTAGCTAACCCTCTCAGTGTTACAAAATACCGCGAGATAATGATTGCATCGGGCTACTCAAGCAATCACTCTGTAATTGAAGTGCGAAACCTTACCAGCAATGCCCTTGTTGGGACGGATATCTGGGGCGGAAAGGATCAAAAAGGCCGATGCAACAGGTTCCAGCCAATGACACTCTCTGCGAAGATATCATTGCGCAATAGATTTGACTATGCGGCTCAAAACGACAGGCTTGATGACGGAACTGTCAACTATAGCACGCTGAGTAAGACAATATTGAAAGTTTTGTCAAGTCGCGGGGCAAACAGAAACGATCCGGGTCCCCTTGCAGGTTGGCCGGGGTTGGAAATTGATTGGAATGTAACTGACCTTATTGACTGGATTTTCGTATATCTCACCGGACGACGCGCCAACGGAAGCGTCCCGGATGCTGCGCTCGCACACTCATATATCAGAGGAGGCTGCCCGTGTCTGGTGGATGGGCCCCTATATGAGCGGCCCCTGTTGAGCATGGACACCCTACAAGAAATGGAAATTACCTTGCGACTACCAAAGGGTACTCTCCTGAGCGAAGGTGTTAGCATCGCTATCACTGCAGGGTATCTTCCTGGCAATCGAATTAACCTGTCTGCACCATACTCAGCAGTTTTAAAGCTGGAAAATATCAAGATTCCCACTTTGATCGGCTTGAATCCAAATGAGCGACTAGCGAAGCAAATGGTCATTACAACAGTTGAAATTGATCCTTACGTTGTGGTAGGCCAAGATCACTATAACGAACTAGAGCAGATTGTAGTGAAGGTATGTAACTTGATTTTCTTGGTTATTTCGAATGCTAACGGTTTTACCAGTCTATCGAGGAATCCGCTTTTGAGACTCTCGAATCATTGGCAGCACATCTCGTCAACCGGATCATCAAGCATTTCATCTTCCCATACACGACACGAGAACCTTTCAGCGATGTTAGAGTTTCACTCGTTAAGCCTAGCGCAACAACATTTGCGGAAGCTCCAATTGTGACCGTTAGCCGAAGCTCAAACCCCGCGATTGACAGCACTTCCAAGACCCTTTGGGAAGAGTGGCTCTCGTGGAACACAGGGGTCGAGTCAAGGGTCCCTTTTCCGTATCAAGGCAGACTCGATAGCTGGATTTTGGATAACTTTCCGGGCGATAGCAGTGGTGCCCAGGCTGGAGATCATCCAGGAGACCATCAGATGCAGGGATGAGCGGAAGCAAGTTTACAAATAGATGCTATTCGTAGATGGCATGCCGGACCGGATCCACGTCATGTGGAGGCTGAAACCTAGGAGTACAGGCCTCGCTGGTAACAGACTATTAATATGAACCGAAAGAGGTGCCAACAGAGCATATACAATGGATGGCCAGTTTCCATTAGGGCAACGGCGGGTCGCATATGGCATTATTATAAAGGCCTGGAGTTGGACGGCCACGGAAGTCCAAAAGATGGCCGGGGCATGGTATTATTATGCGAGATCTTACATAGTTCTGCGTTTGGATGTGTTGCTGCTTCCATATTTATTTTGTTTGAGGCCACAGTACTAAAATGGTCAAAAGTTGCCTGCATCGTTCAAAGCAGAGGGGTTTATTTACTGCTTTGGTATTCATCCTAATGCCAATCTATGCACGCCATCTATACTTAAACGCACCTTCCATCTTGCTCTCTTCGAAGCCCTTAGACTGTCTCAGATAGTGGCACGTCCCCGCCAGTGATTCTGTCCAGGAACTTTTGGTCTGCATTGAATAGCATGACATGGAAATGCTCGACCGAGTGTACGCTTTTAAGACTGGCCCAGTTTCTGAACCATATAACCTATACTAATGTCAATATCATCTTCAACAATTCATTCCATCGCCCCTTCCTAATTCATCTAATTCACCAAACGACCAGTGCTCGGGAATGACTCACGTTATCCTTTCCACATTGAACTCTAAACGTCTTCTCAACGTAATCGTCGATCTCCTTCCTCTGCCTGTCCGTCAAATCCCCACCCATCTCGGGATCTTCTTCTAACGCAAACTTCGTCCAAACAACAAGATGAGAAATGCGTTCATCAATGCCATAAGGCCAATCATTCCGCTTGACAGAGAGATCCGAGTCCTTCTCGAACGGCTTTCCGTCTGCCACAATAGGGTGTTTCCAGTGCAACTTCTCCCCGAGCACAAAGTTCATGACGCTGCCATACTTCATCTTAATCTCGTAGTTAAAGGCGAAGTACCGCCGCAGCTCAAGAGGTGTGCGTTGGAAAATGTCAAGGCGATTTTGGGATATATGTCGTTGTAGCTCAGGCCAAGTCATACGCTGATACTCCGAATCAGGGGTTCCAAGGATCTCCAGATCCTTTCCATGGGCGCTCAGTAAATATGGAGGACATTTTTCCTCCCTTTCCTCGGGAGGAACATTGACTTGCCAGAAGGGCAGGGTAGATGCCTCAGCTAGGCTACCCATTGGGGGCAGAACGCGGATAGACGGAATAGAATGCAGCAAGGTAACTCGAATTCCAAGGGCGTCGACTCTGTGGCCAGAATATAACGAGTGTTATAAACTTAAGTCTTGGGCGCGTTAAGTATCCCCGTCCTCGAGCCTTATAATATGAGCACGACCCTCGTCTTGTGGATATAAGCTTTTGATATGGAAGATCGTTACGAAGGCGGCGGCTGGATCAGATGTAAAGTGCTTCAAATTCTAAAATAACGACACGCCTATGATTTTATACGAGAAACGAATGTTGTTCCGAAGATGACAAAAAATGGGAGTAGATGCAGCCTGTCAAGGTAACGTTCCGTTTCCACTGTCATCAAAACGTCGCCACAAATTCCCGCCTTTCCTTGCGGACCTCCTTTTAGCGCCAGTACAGTGTACAAGACATTCACCGCCCGAACGGAAAATCGTAGCAGCCAGTGCCTGGCAAGACATTTCGTTTTATTCAAAGTCAAATGGTCTTCCGCACCGAGTTCTTCTATCTTTATTGGCTGGAAGAAGAACATCTCCACGTGATGGACACGAAGAATTTGGGCATTATTCAGGAACGTATGTAGTTTCAGTACTCGTACCTTTGTGAGCAAGACTTAGCGTCTGATAAGGCTACGATAAGGCCCAAACGTTGACCGAAGCCTCGCTCCCTTGGCGGATAGACACACGACATTACAATATTTGGCACCATAGTTCGAGATATACATAAACGCGTTGTGATATGTTGACGAAGCATATTCTATCATCCATCGCTAGATCCAATATTGTTAACGGGATTGCTGCCGAAAGGCCTGTGGGGAACAAGGGTGGCGTGCTTGCATTGTTGCTGTCTAAACCCCTCCGATTAATGACACCAGAATCGTCAGAATCTCGAACGGACTAGGGGTCTATGGGATTTCATTTATCGATTCAACAAATAATCTCTGTTGAAGTAATTACTTGCCACTGCTATCTATCCTATCAAATTTCCTGCTAACACAGTACCAGTCTACAGCATTGCGAGCGAGTCGAACTTCATAAAGGCCGATCTCGAAACTGTATTTGAACATTGTTACTCGGCACCGCTGACGGTACCCTCAGGACACCATACACAACAATCTTCTCAAAAGAAGCACGTAAATTTTGAAGACAAACTCCGTGGGGCCTAATGACTAGCGAGGCGGAGCTTCGAGCCCGCTATCAGACCAGCAGGTTTAGGGAGACTGGAAGGCAAGCCTCGCCCACACAGGCTGACGAAGGCCCAGCCGATCCGCCTCAGACACCAATTATCGGTACTGCTGAGCCAAATATATTGAAAGAGGAGGGTCCGAGGGGCCTGATGGCCGGTCAACATTCCGGTGTGGATGAGGAAGATGGGGCGGCTGCCAATGCAGATACTAGGGCGTTAGGGGTGGATGAGGAAGATCTAGCGAGTGCCAATGCAGATACCGAACCTGGAAGTGTTGGTACTGGGCCTAGTAGTACAGCAGATGCACAGAACGATGATGGCCCCGCCTTGCATAGGCCAAACCCGCCAAACCCGCCAGATAAGATCGTGGAGGTCCAAGTCGACCCAACACCTCCCACAAGCCAGCCATCGACTTCGAATGTGCCATCATCGACAGCGCCATTACCTAACGAAGAGGGGATACAGGCTCAAATGGCTACAAATAATAGCCCAGGGGCTGGCGTACCAAGTAGTCATACATCTCCTGTTGAATCCGGTATTTTAACATTACCCCTGAATCAGACCGAGGATATTCCTGCGCAATCGTCTATATCCACCGATATGGAGACACCGGAGACAAGAGATACAGAGGATGATACTGAGCGTTTGGTTTCTGCGGAAAATGTTGACCCTGACCAGTTAGATGTGACAGCTTCCTCTACCGGGCATCAGCGTATCCAAGGAACTGATTCTGATTCGGAGCAAGGGCGCGCACTGACTAGCCAACGGGGTGAACATGACGATATAGTATCAAGTACTGCAGCTACAGGTGGCGACGAAGCTACAGCTGAGACTGCCGGCCCCCCGCGATGGCAGCCTGATGCGGAGGTAACATACTGCCCTATCTGTCGAACTCAATTCAACTTCTTTATCAGAAAGCACCATTGCAGGTAAGTGCTCCTAACAGGTGTGTGGGGGTTTAAGACATACTAATTCAGGGTAGGAAGTGCGGAAGAGTTGTTTGTGCCAGTTGTTCACCTCATCGCATAACGATCCCGTATCAGTTTATTGTCCAGCCCCCTGTTTCTGGACCAGCAACAGGACTGCCTATAGCGCCATTGACCGGTCGCGATGCAGATAGCCTCTCTCAGTTTGGAGGCACAAAAGTCCGGTTGTGCAATCCCTGTGTCCCAGACCCAAACACATTACCACCTCAGCCTCAGCGTACTGCGGCCGATGAACGCTGGAGAGATGCACCGCCAACATACTACCTTAGTTCTAATAGCCGTCCGTATTCGTTCGGTGAACAGGACATGGAAAATCTAGAGCGTCAAGCAAGTGCATCTGTGAGGTCCCGTGCTGTTAGCTCAACGGGCGCTACTCATCGTCATCAGCTATCACAAAGTCCCTATCCACCAAGGTCCAGCAGCCAGGTACGTTTAATGCATGGTTAACATTACCATTAACTCAGTATTGACTCAATTTCCTTTAGACTTCTTACCTTGGCGGGACTTCTTATACTGGGCCCCATCACCTGAATCAAGGGTCCTCGTCGTATCAACGTCGATATCCCAACCGGACTCCCCCAGGGCCCCGCCATCAGAGCCATCAAAGCCTGTCAATGTCTTCTACAGGTTCCCCCAGCAACTTTCAGCCGCATTATCGGTCACTACTCGACCCATTTTCCTCCCCCCAACCCCAATCCTCAAGCTCCGGAGTTGACACATCCCGACCTTTGCCTCCAATACCTCGCATTCGCGAAGAAGACGAATGTCCAGTTTGCCACCGCGAACTACCATCTCGCACCCTACCCGATTTCGAGTCCCTACGCTCAAATCACGTCGCCGACTGTATAGAAGAGCAAATCGCAATCCACAGCGGCCGCCCACGCCAACAGTCCCCAGCGAGCGTTCCACCCCGTCACCAACGCCCATCAGTAACAGCTATGACTTCAAGTGTGTCATCTCCACAAGTCCGCTCAGACTCACCAAACTCGGCTACCTCATCCGCTTCGTCTCAGGGCGAAATTAACCTCGGTCAAGCTATCAGCTTACATCCGCCTACACCTGACATATCATCTTTCCCCAATACGCCCGAAGGGAGAACGGCGTTCCGCGAAGCTCAGCATGCTGCCGTGGTCCTCGGCCATACGCGCTCGACATCTCACTCGCTTCTGGCCCATCCGTCTTCGTCCTTCTCACCCGAGCCTCGGCGGACAGGGATGTTTCCATACAAGGCGACAGAGAAGGACTGCGTAGACGATGCTGAGTGCACGATCTGTCTCGAAGAGTTCGAAGTCGGGGTGCCGATGGCGCGTCTGGAGTGTCTGTGTCGATTCCACGAGAAATGTATCAGGGGTTGGTGGGAGGGAAAGCCGGGGAGGTGTCCGGTACATGGGCATGATGCGTGGGGTTTGTGACCAGGAATGGGTTATTTTGGTTTTTTTGACATATATGGAGGATTGAGTGCTTACATTGCAGCGCCTGGCGCACTGTTATAACAGCTCGAATTGGTTTACAAAGGGCGTTTTATCACAGCGTGTGGGATATATCACTTAGCACCTCTCAATAAATTCTATGAATTACTATATGTTTGGTTTGGATACTGCTCAATTACACTCGCTCCCCGAGCTCTTTTCACAGGGTGAGGCTAGGAATCTGCCCCTTGGTAAAGGTCACCATGCTGTATATGCAAAGAAAATTACGATGTGCATCAGTTTCTGGCAAAAGATGGAGTGTTAAGTGTCTAGACTATATGCAGTTAATAAATATATAAAAACAGGCTTCGGCGCCTATCTTCAGAATAACCGTATTCACAGCTATCGAAAAACGCAGGGTATAATTAAGGCAAGGCTATTAACCTCGTTATTCATTCATATTGTTTTTCCTCTTTGTCCTATATTAAGTAGCTTCCAAAGCCGTTCAATCATGTCTTCAATCAATCCCACCGACGAGGCGCCTCGTCTATTATTTGCTTCGCGTCCCCTCTTTCCTTTTCTTCAAGCACGATTTCCTTTTCTCCTGGCGTCGCGCCATATTTGCATGCAAGCGCCCCGATTAATGCATCGCGTGAAACCTTCCTGCACTTTCAAACCCAAAAAGATCCCTCCTTTAGCGCCAATGACACTGCCCTCCCAACCCACCATGAAAATATTAACCCAAAGGGGCCCAATTCGGCCTCAGAAGTAGGGATCCTGCTCTTGGAGCAGCCCTGTTTTCCGCTTTCCTTCCTTTACATCACCACGCACTCCTTATCGTCCTTCTTTGGGCTCTCCGTTCCAAGACCTCGCGCGGTGGAGTCCTGGGGGCCTGGAGTCGCAGGCCCGTTGGCATCGCCCAAACTGCTCGTCCTAGGTTGTAGCTGTAGCTTCTTCCCTTTCTTCGACTTTGGCTCGACCACCTCCATCGGAACCCCGCCGCTGGCTGTGGCTCTGATAGCAGCGAGCCTGTATTGTGCCCTCTCGTCACCCGCCTCAGCGGCACGGACATACCAGACGTTTGCCTCGAGAGGGTCGCGTCGGCAGCCGATGCCCATCTCCGTGAAATAACCGACGGCATACTCAGCTTTCGTCAGACCTAAAAATTATTGTTCAGTAATGGCCATAGAATAGGGGTCAAGGGTGCAATTACCGCATTCCGCAGCGCGACGAGCCCACTCATATGCCTCATTCTCGTCCTTCTCCAGGATCGGCTCAGCCCCAACCATGTACCAAGCACAAAGCGCCATCATAGCGGACGCTTGTCCCTTCTGTGCCGCGCCAGTGTAGAAATGGACGCTCAGCGCAGGGTCGCGAGGGCAGGATAGCTTCCCATGCTCATATGCATCTCCAAGCCTGTAACAAGCTTCCGCATGCCCCAAATCTGCCGCCTGTGTAAAAAGCTGGGCTGCATAGGTCTCGTCTTGGAAGACGTCGTCTCCGTAGCCAGTCTCGTACAGCAGACCGAGGTGGTACGGTGCAGCATTATATTGTGGGTCTGCTGATTCTGTCGCCCGCTTCAACCACTTTAATCCTTCACGATACCTATTCAAGCCAAGATCTCCAGAGAGGCAAGCTCGTCCAAGTCGTGTCATAGCACCGGGGTGGTTTTTCGACGCCGACTGTCGGTAATATTGCACTGCCTTTTGAGGGTCCTTGCGGCAGCCCCAGCCAAACTCGTAGCATAGTGCAGCTCTGTATCCGGACTCCGCGTGTCCATGCTTGCTTGCCGCAATGAAGTGGGGAAAAGCGCGGTCGTAGTCTTCCTTGCCCTTGCTGAACAACCCCGAGGCATACCCATCCGCAAGATAGTACTGTGCGTAGGGGTAGCTACGGTCAGCAAGCTTTTGAAGGATGGCACGCGCTTCCCGGAGCAGATCTTGTGAGGAAGAGGCAGCTGTTTCAACATAGGGGCTTTCTAGATCTCGGCCAAGCTTTGGGCTTTGCTTTCCAGTCGCTGGGTTGGGTTCGGTGAGGCCGATTTCTCGAGCCGCGTCGATTAATAGGAGGGCAAATGCATATTGGGTTTGAGCATCATTCGTTTTCTTCACATTGAGTCGGTACATCTCGAGTGTTTTCTGAGTACTAAGAAGCGAAGCATTAGACCCAACGGCAGATCGAAGCCCTGAGTTGTCAAACATTGCATGAGGGACTGGCGGGGGTTGAGGGTACGGCGCATTTAACAGGTCGATATACGAAGCCGGGCGACTACCTTCTGGCGTTCCAGAGTGCGCGGATAGGGCACGTCCTGACCAACTAGGCGACTGTGAAATCATAACGGGAGAGCGGCCCCTTGCGCCATAGTCTGAATTAACAGAGTAAGCTGAGGCAGGACGCTGTATGAAAGATCGCCGTCCATAATGTGAAGACGGCGTTAAGTGGCGGTTGATATTAGCCCCATTTTCCCCATTCCCTGCAGACAGTTCATTGCCCTGACCACCATACCCAAGCTTTCCAGAATCATCTGATCGCTTTTGCATATGGTGGTATTGTAGTGGAGCTCCCCCCTGGACATTGTTCCCAGAAGATGTGCTGCTTGCATCAGAAACTGGGGCGCTTTGCGCCTGCTCTCCGTCATCCTTTGAGGGGCCGCCAGAAGATGATGTATAAGTTGTGCTCTCAATATTGGACAATATGCCATGCTGTGATCCATGGCGGTTCCCCACCACGTGGGAGCCATACTGCCTCCGTTTTGCTACATCGTGAACAGTTGCCTCGGAGTCTGTATTCTCATACCGCGATGATTCCGATGTTTGGTTACTACCATTATTCTCTTGTAATTTCGGGCCCATTGTTTCAATTTGTGCTGTCGAAGGTCTCGCCCATTCTGACTGAAAGTTGATCGTTACTGGAGATAATGGAGCATCGTGCAATCGGCCCTGGGAGTGCGTTTGTATAACGGGTTGAGCTTTTTCGTCTCCGCTGTTCTCTTTTGAGCCTTCTGGCGATCCGTAGTCCATCATCCGTAACTTTCCTGGGGATAGCGGTTGTCGGTATTCGGAAGGATTGACGTCTGCCAATATTGATGCCATATTGTTTCCCTCCTTTCGTCTAAACCCCTTGCTTAACGGATCTTAGAAACCCGGGCGAAGGACGCGTGTGCCCTATATCCGTGGACTAATCCTAGCAGCTTGGGTCTTTGCCAAACCGCCGATATTTGCTACTTGGGTTCGGGCAGCAGTTGCGGGGCTTTTTCTTGGGGGTTTCGTTTTTCGACGAAATTCGAAACTCGTGCTATGCCTCAATAAAGCCAAATAGCTCGACAAAAAGACGTTTACAGCCTCTAATAACGAGTGTCTCAAGACTGTTGGTGACGGAAGCTCGTTAGCTGCATTCTAGCGCACCGTGGAGCATTACCTACAAGCTATATATATCCCGATGGGATTGAGGGCTCGCAATCGAACAGCAATTCTACAAATTCAAACTTGGTATCAAAGCGAAAATATATGTTTGTCCCGCGCGATTGTAGGTGAGGGGGTTTGTGGAATTATCGGGGGATCCCAGGTTCTCAGGACGAAGGGAGAGGAGTGATTCAACCAAGTGCCCGTCACGTCTTCAGAGGAGCGAGAGTGGGAGATGAAGAGCAGCTGGCTAATAGGAAGAGCGAGCGAGAGAATATAGGAATAGAAGAGGCTGACAATGGAGGAGGCCAGAAAGAGACGAGATGGAGTTTTGGAGGTTGGAGAGGCAGACAGTGAAGTGGAGTATGTCTGGTGAAGTACGTACCATCTCCTCCTTCTCGTACTCGAGTACATCTCCTCGTACTTGCAAGGGTTAGGAAAACTTGTAGCGCCGCGTACCAGCCAATGCCCAGAAGTATATGCTAGTACTTCAACTGCCATCCAGCCAGGAACTGCAACTCTCTGTGCTCTCCACCACATCCACCAGAAGTTAAGCATAGTGGCGACAAGGCAGACGAAGGGTTTGGCCAATCGTCAACATCCCCGGCACGTTTTTGCCCAGAAATTCAAATTTATGTCACCAGAGCTGATGTTGTCCATGGTGTCCACGCTTTAAATTCTGTGCTTCTATTGATCTACTGGTTTGCATACCGAGAAAAGTACTCTACGAATATTGTATGACAGCATAAAGGCGCCAGCATAAAAAAAGCCACAAAAACGCACCAACAGGCTGAATAATGGCTTGGCGACCTGAATATGTGGGATTTGCTTCAACAACTCCAATAATAACCCACTGGAGGCTGAGGTTCACTGGCTGAGCGGCGTCTCCAGCGCCTTTGGTGCCTTACTGTAGGGCTTTCCCAACCTGTCTTGCGTAAGTTACAGTCATCTTGAACCAAATAAAAGTATTATTATGTCCCATATGTACTTTCGCGTACTGTGATCCTCCTTACCCATTGCGTGGTTCGCCCCAGGACGGAGTTTGCGGCTTCGACTTTGCTGACGGGGTACTTGCTTACTGGCATCACAGACCAAAACTTAACACAGCTCACCGGTCAGAAATAGGGACAGAGTTGGAACTGGAAAAAGAGACAAAACAAAGGGCAAAGCGGCAAATACGATTTGTTATACGAAGAGAGAGGGAGAGAAAATTGAAGTAACATGCTAACTTTGTTGGCAAGAGCGAAGGGTGGTGAGGGCTGATTTTTTGATGGGAAAGACCCCTGGGGACCAGCGTGGAAAGACAGGGACCATGGCATGGTGGGGTCCTTCCAAGACAAGTGGAATAGCGGGAGCAACAAACGCCGCACTACTGTATTCTAAGTGCCGCTTTAATCACAACTCATTTGCTCGGTGTCCGAGACGGCAAAAAAAAAAACATCATCGCTGATGCGTCAAAAACATGGGCCTTAAAAGTTACCATTGGCATGTCCATCTTGCCTTCCTTGTCTGACGGAGCTGAAACATTTTACTTCTGATGGACTTGGGTAGATTATCAGAGAGAACAGTGCACAGAGGATGATCGCCTTTTTTAGTCGTCATTGTGGAGGCGTTGATGGAGACCTCGTTGAACCATCGATCCCCCCACTGTGGTACAGGAACCCCCAAGGTAGGCTAGCGGTGTGGGTTGATGGTAGCATTCTGAAATGATGAAGCCGACAGGAGATCCGGAACGGAGATTCGGATGACCAGATGCCAAGACCACATATTCCGTCATTATTCTCTAAATGAGGCACCAGGCCCTCTTTGGGGTTTCATGTGGCCCGATTGAGACGAATATTGAGACTTTTTATAGGGGTGCGACCACCAAAGGCAACAACAAACATCGTTTTCACCACTGAAGCGGCACCGTGTTTTGCCCCCCACACCCCGCCATTCCGCCGCCTCGTGATGTTCCTTCTGCATCTACAGCGACATGCAGCACAACATACATAGGGTTCCGCTACCTAGAGAGAAGGCGCAGAGCAGATCAAGACGCCGCTCTGATGGCGGAAGTGCGAAGCTAAATAGTGCGATTCGAAGCGAGACTCAGCCAGAGGGGGGTAGGACATCGAACGGACCATAGGTTGCCGCACAAGTGATCTCTGGTCTATTGCGAGATTATTCTGCTCCATCGAAGGCACGCCACGCCACCCTGAACGTGGTGGCCCAATCGAGGGATTTGCCTCGAAATAGTAACAACTACAACAGAGGCACAGCGCAATACAATCCTGCCGCCTCCTCTCGACGGCATGTCTCCTGGGGGGGAAAATCCATGTGTGTTTGAGAATAATGTCAAATATTCTTCTGAGACTGAATTGCGACTTCTATAGCCAATGCTATGATGAGGATGTGTCCGTGTGTCGGCTTAACGCCAACTCGTTAGCCGGTATCAAAGCCATCAGGCTGAACATCTACCCAGACATATCGCACAAGAGCCTCAACACAAGTGTAGCGGCGCCACGTTGGTCGAGTAGTGATAGGATCGCAAGCATTACATATATATATATATAGTTTAAGGCGAAATGTCAGCCACGATCTTCTATTACCTTTGATTGACGTGTATTTACGGAAAAGGGCTATTCAGACCGGAAGATCGTCATCACGATGTTACTAGCTCAACTCCGTTAGATGGGGGAATGGAATCTCTTGCGCAGCATCGACTAGTAATCGACTAATGAGGACAAAGGGCCGCAAATAGCATCCGGCCCCTGGTTAGTCGTGTATTAAGCCAATGATACGTTTGTATTTATGTCTTTGGAAGTTCGGTACTGTACATCCAGAAGGACGAAGAGGTTCCTGTCAGTGGGTTTCGGTACCATCTGGTACACACACACAGCTGGGGGCGACAAGGGCCAGCTGGCCGGGCACTGTTACTGTTCAATACTATAGCACAAATACGGAAATGTGTACAGTATAACGGCCAGGCTTTTATGGAGGTTATGTACGGAGTAGGATGGGAGAAATGGGAGTAAGTAGTGGTGTTCTCACTCCCTCCCCAACTATCTATCTGTCTAAGGCTTGCACTGCACAGGGTCTAAACTCTAATAGCCTGAGGGGCAATACACAGTGTGAGACAGTACTCTGTACTATACTATACAGTACAGTATTGTATTTTCCAGAGCCCGTGGGAACGCGCCGTGCCATCCCACCAACCACCATACAAAAAGAAAAAGGTACATGTAATATCCGCCCGTCGCTGCTTGTGCAGTACTGTAGGGACCACTATATGGAGTACCTTCGCGTGCATAACAATACCCCGTACTGAATAGGGCGGCCGCCGTGTTGCGTTGAGCAACGGTCACCACTATACCGTCTCGTATCCCCATTTATGCAACAACATGACCAAATTTGTACTTTACGAGGAGCAATTTGTCTAACCAACGCCGCCGCTGTCAACCAACGTTCACCATCACTCATCCTTTCCACCATCACCGTCGCTCGCTATCCCGCATCTTTGCATGCTGGGAGGACATATTAGTTCAATGCCCGGCTTCCTTACCATTTCCTACTGAGCCTTCACGGCCTCTGCATTCGTTTGAAGGCTTCTTTTGCCATTCTTGAGGCTGTCACTACGACTCCTTGTCGCCATAGCCTGTTGTACGACGCGCATCGCACTTCTTTCTTACTGTACTATCGAACTGTTACTATCTCTTCCTGCACTTAATCTTCGCCAAAGACACCAAACTGATTTACGAGTCGACTTACATATCTCCCGAAGGCTGGATTAGGGGCGGTTTTTGCAGAACACAAGGGATACCCGCATAGTGAACCCCTGGTCGACCAAGAAACACCCGTCAGAGCCGGCGCTGGACCATAACAAACAACAACTTGAAGAAGTGTCGTACGCATCCTGTAGTTAAGGTATGTTCTATCCCAAATGGAGATGAGATATTCCGTTCTTTTTTTGGTGTTGTCGCATCTACCCACGCTGCGACTATCCCACAACGAACAACAGGTATCCCTAGTTCGTTTGGAGGGGTCTCAGGGCCTTGAACCTGACAACAAACGCTAGGAGGCTGTTGCTGGAAGACCTATACTGACTGGTTTTATGAACAAGTTCTAGAACTGCAATATGTCCCTACCCCAGAGACCTGGAGGCGGTGATCTCCCCCCGCAAGAACGGCGGAGCACCTATAGAAACTCCACCACGCGCCCTCAACCGACACACGACGCAGAAGGAGGATATTCTGGGCAAGATGCACAATCTCCAACATCTAGACGGACAAGGCAACATCGCGTAGAACGAACTGGGTCTCCCGCTGATACTCGCCCGCCTCATTCCCCCAGTCCGGCAACTCCAACTGCACAGGATTTCCAACGTAAGCGAAGCTTGGTCCGTCCTGAGAGAAACCGCATTGATCGCGACCATCCAAACTACTATTATCGCCAACATGCGGCGAATATGACAGTTTTGCCCTCGACTACAGGCAATGATCCAATTTTGGAGGATCAAAGGGATATCAATGGCGGGAGGGGCGAACCGGATCAGCGCAGTTCTCGGGATGGCCCCTATGGCTCTCCATCGCCTCTTGAGTCGCAGGGAACGATGCAAGGTTCGGACACAGGTGGCTTTGAAAAGGACCATAAATCCGGAAAGCTGACTCGCGCCACGAACAAGTCGAGGAAGCAGACAAGAGAAGAAAGACGTCGCCAGAGGGACGCAGAAGTCATCAAGCCACCTAGCTTGTGGAACGTATATTGCTCGATTGTCACTTTTTGGTGCCCTGATTTTATTCTGAGGTGTTTTGGGAAACCTGCGAAAGAACAACAAAGAGCATGGAGGGAGAAGATGGGACTCATTAGTATTATTCTCATGGTCATGGCCTTTGTGGGATTTCTAACGTTTGGTTTCACTGCCACCGTGTGTGGTAATCCACCAACCCGTCTCCGTGTAAATGAGGTTGACAAGGGATATATGATCTTCCACGGAAAGGCATATAACTTATTGGGGTCCAAGCATCCTGCGGCCTTGGGTATTTCAAAGAACGCAAACATCTTGTATGAGCCTGAAAGCTCGGGAGGTCGGGACGGCAGTTTTCTTTTCCAAAACGTCAACGGAAAGTGCAAAGGCATGATCACAAAGTCGGAGGGATCCGACGTTCCAAGTGACGACGAGGGAAACCTTGGCTGGTACTTCCCATGCAACATTGTGAACCAGGATGGCTCCAGTGACCCTAAAAACAAGACCTTCGGAGCCTACCTTGGCCACCAATGCCATACCACCGAGCCTGGACGAACTGCATTTTATGCCATGAAATCTTCTGGGGATGTCTACTATACCTGGGATGATATCAACAATTCGACAAGAAATTTGGCCGTCTACTCCGGGACCGTGTTGGATTTGGATCTTCTGAAATGGTTCAATGGATCGCAAGTTACTGTCCCACGAGTCTTTGTCGACCTCAGCAACAAAGCTACGACCCTGAACGAAGGAGTCAGAGGAAGAGATATTACGCATAAATTCCAGGCCTCCGGGGACAAGGAACTTGCCGAGTGTTTGGAACAGATCATCAAGGTTGGAAGCGTCGATACTGAAACGATTGGCTGTATTGCGTCCCAGGTAGTGCTTTATGTAGCACTCGCTTTCATCATCTCTATCGTTGGGGCGAAGTTCGTCCTAGCTCTCTATTTCCAGTGGTTCTTGAGCCGCAAATATGCGGCTAGTAAGACCTCGCAATCTTCAAATCCAAAGAAACGTAACAAGCAGATCGAGGAGTGGTCAAACGACATCTATCGCGCCCCTCCTCGCATCGCGGGAGACCCGGGCAGCACTGTTGCTGGTTCCTCCGACAGAAACAGCAGAAGAGCCAGCAGCATGTTCCTTCCAACCACGTCTCGCTTCACGAGCCCCTATACTATAAATGGAGAGAAGTCGGGACCACGACCGGCAATGACAACTATGGCAAGCCAAAATTCAACAGCCCAACTATTCCCGCCAAACCCGATGTATGGAGGGCAAAACGAAAGTCGACAAAGTTTCCCTAACTCACGCCCTGATGACAGTGGTATGAGCGATGTATCAGGCGATGGGCCTGGCCCTGCTGGCTTCATCCATGAAGCTGTCGTGCCTCAGCCTCCTCCCGAGTGGCAACCATTTGGATATCCTCTTGCGCACGCTATTTGCCTCGTTACGGCTTACTCGGAAGGTGAGCAGGGTATTAGAACCACACTTGACTCTGTAGCGACTACCGATTACCCCAACAGCCACAAGATGATACTCGTTATCTGTGATGGCGTCATCAAGGGAAAGGGAGAGCTACAGTCAACCCCTGAAATTGTATTGGGCATGATGAAAGATCACTCTGTGCTGCCCGAGGATGTTCCAGCCTTCAGCTACGTAGCCGTAGCAAGTGGAGCAAAACGACACAACATGGCAAAGGTGTATTCTGGATTCTACGATTATGGCACAGACTCGGCAATTCCTTTGGAGCGACAACAGAGAGTGCCTATGATGTGTCTCGTTAAATGCGGAACCCCCGATGAAGCATCGAAGAGCAAGCCTGGAAACAGAGGAAAACGTGACTCGCAAATTATTCTCATGTCTTTCCTCCAGAAGGTTATGTTCGATGAGCGTATGACGGAGCTCGAATTCGAGATGTTCAATGGCTTATGGAAAATCTCTGGAATCTCACCGGACTTCTTCGAGGTCGTGTTGATGGTTGATGCCGATACCAAGGTCTTCCCTGACAGCTTAACTCACATGATTTCCGCCATGGTCAAGGACCCAGAAATCATGGGACTGTGTGGTGAGACTAAGATTGCCAACAAGAGAGAGTCCTGGGTTACGGCCATCCAAGTTTTCGAATACTTCATCTCCCATCATCTCTCCAAATCTTTCGAGTCGGTCTTTGGTGGCGTTACCTGTCTTCCTGGGTGTTTCAGTATGTACCGAATCAAATCACCCAAGGGTGGGCAAAACTACTGGGTTCCTATCCTGGCCAACCCTGATGTGGTTGAGCATTACTCTGAGAACGTCGTCGATACTCTACACAAGAAGAACTTGTTGCTACTTGGTGAAGATCGTTACCTCTCAACGCTCATGCTCAGGACTTTCCCGAAGCGCAAGCAAGTCTTTGTCCCACAAGCCGTATGCAAAACTACCGTGCCCGAAGAATTTTCAGTGTTGTTGTCTCAGAGACGTAGATGGATCAACAGTACCATTCATAACTTGATGGAACTGGTTCTTGTCAGAGATCTCTGTGGCACTTTCTGCTTCAGCATGCAGTTCGTGGTGTTTATCGATCTGGTCGGAACGCTTGTCCTACCAGCTGCTATTGCGTTTACTATCTACGTCGGTAAGTTCTCAAATTCCCATAGTCCCCAAAAGCAAGTACTGATTTGAAACAGTCGTCATATCAATCGTGAAGAAGCCTGTTCAGGTCATTCCACTCGTCCTTCTCGGCCTGATTCTCGGTCTTCCGGCGGTTCTAATTGTTCTCACGGCCCACAGATGGTCATACGTCGTGTGGATGTTGATCTATCTCATCTCTCTACCAATCTGGAATTTTGTGCTCCCTGTCTACGCATACTGGAAGTTCGACGACTTCTCTTGGGGAGATACTCGCAAAACGGCGGGCGAGAAGACGAAGAAGGCGGGTATTGAGTACGAGGGCGAGTTCGACAGCAGTAAGATCACGATGAAGCGCTGGGGCGAGTTTGAGAGGGAGAGGAGGCAGAGACTGGCTGGACAGTGGAACGCGCACAGCAACACTAGCAGCTACAGGGATGACTACTATGATAATAATAATTAAGTGAGAGGATTGAAGAGGGAGGAGACGGGATTTGTGTCGATGCATAGTTTGCTGGTGGACTCCAGATTTGTATTGAGGCGTTCATTCCTTTCGTTGTTTTTATTTTTATTTTTATTTGAAAGGGCGAAATGCTCTCCGTGTCTGTCTGTCAGGGCATTGCGTGTTTGAAATAGCAAAGGAGGCTCGGGTCGGTTGGGTACATGAAAAAAATCGAGCTCGTGGTTTAATGGGTATCGCGGGGAGCGAGTTCATCCTTAGAAACGGAGGTTAGTGTATATGGATTATGGTTGTTCAGACTCGCATGCCTGTGGTTGATTCACCTTGTTGAGTAGCAATCTATTATGTATATATTTACACTGGAGAAGGTATGAAATTTGCTGTTCAATCACTCACCCTGATCACATTTGTGCGATTGCCTGCCTATTCAACCCACCAACACAATACCTCACAGACACCACATAGACCAACCCCATTCAACGAAGATAGCAAACTGGAACACAAGGTCATCTATGTCATCTATGTCATTTCTGCGCTCCTCGTTCTCTTCAAGCGCCTTGCCTTCAGTCACTTCATGTGACTACAGATATGGGGTGACAGCGCATGAGAGTCTCCTTGGACATTTATACCCGCGTGGGAGTGCGAGCGATGGGAGAACGAAACAGAGGAATTGTGAGTGGAGCTGTGTGTTTATGTGAGAGAGAGGAAAGTGCGAGTTTGGCGTCGGGCGTGTGTCATGAAAGATCGAGACTACGGCGCAGGATACGGTATACTACAAAGTAAAGGGGCCATTTCGTAATCAATAGTTGGCACTAGTAGCTAGAGGCATGTGGACGCGGCGACTTTTAAATGCTAGACATCTTTATTGTATTATTAACACACAAAGCATCTAATTTTACGAGCTATTCTCATCTGTAGCGTCTTCAAATGTTGACAACATATTTCCTTTTCCTTCCGAGATGACAAACTCCATCACAGAACCGTGATCTACTCCAACTTAAGCTGCTCAAACTGCTTAATCGTCTCCTCAAACCCAACCTTCTCAGCCTCCAAGTCCGCCAACCGCTTGCGCTCGACCTCCTGAAGTGCCTCGCTGACCTTGGCCTTGTAGTCTGGGTCATCGAGGATCTTGCGTTGCTTTTCGATACCCTGGTGCGTCTTCTGCAACTTCTTATTCGCCTTGGCGATCTCGTTGTCGATATCGACGCGGCCGGTAACGCGGACGTACACAACGGCTGCTGCGGAGACGGTGAAGGGAACGCAGCCGGCGGGGCGGGAGTCGCTAGAGCCGAGGATCTGGACGGTAGACACGCCCTTGCCGCAGAGGGACTTGATGGACTGGGTCTGGGACGTGACAGTTGATTGTGAGGTTGAGTCGAAGGCTTGGATGTAGACTGGAAACTGTTAGTAACGTTTACTTTGGCACGTAGAGTTTTGGACTTACCCTCGGCATTCTCCTTGAGAGAGTACTCGGACATCAAGGATCTAATTCCCTTGGAGACGCCCAAAACAAGTTCGTAGGCTTCTTCGGATGCAGGGTCATCCATCTCCGCATCGTACACGGGGTACGCGGCCTTGACAATCGAGGGAGTCTTGTCCTCCTGGCGGCGTGGGAGACGCTGCCAGAGTTCCTCGGTAAGGAAAGGCATGAAGGGGTGGATCATAGTAAGAGCACCTTCAAGGGCAGTGTACAAGGTGTTAAGGGCGGAGAGTTTCTCCTCGTCAGTACCGCTCTGGATGATTGCCTTCGAGTTCTCAATGAAAACATCGCATAGACTCTGGTACCAGTAATGGTAGACAATGTTTGTCGAGCGCATGAACTCGCGCTCCTCCAGAGCCCTGTTAATGTCCTTGGACGCGTTGGTAAACTTGTGAAGGACCCACTTCTCGGCCAAAGACTCCTTGCCAGTCTTCTTTGCGCTCTTCTGTGGAACAAAATCAGCGGGTAGGTTGCCGAGGACATACTTGGTGGCCTGGTAGATCTTGTTGCAAAACTTGCGGTAACCGTAAATGACCTTGATATCAAATGCAATGTCTCCACCACCAGTAGTGTAGGAGACCAAAGCAAAACGCAGGGCGTCAGTGCCGCACTGCGGAATCCCGTCTGGAAAGGATGTCTTCTGGTATTTTGTTGCCTTCTCAACCTCGTTTGGATTCAAGTTTCCAGAGAGGAGCTTGGCGTGCAAATCCTGCAGAGAAATACCATGGATAATATCCTGGGGGTCGATGACGTTACCTAACGACTTCGACATCTTGCGTCCCTCGGAGTCACGGACCAACGAATGGCAGTAGACTTCCGTGAAAGGAACCTTTCCGGTCAATTTCTTCCCCAAGAAGATCATGCGAGCAACCCAGAAAAACAGAATGTCCCATCCGGTCTCCAACATCGATGTAGGGTATAATTTCTCGAGGTCGTGCGTTGCGTTCGGCCATCCCAGAGTGGAAAATGGCCATAGACCGGACGAGAACCATGTATCCAAAACATCCTCATCTCTCTTAAGCGTAAACGCCTTCCCAGGTAGTGCCTTTCGTGCTTTCTCCTGCGCCTCCTCTTCCGTACGACCAGCGAACCAAAGGTTGTTATCGGCATCATAGGAAGTTTCCCCATCGATTTGAGCATAGTAGATCGGGATTTGGTGGCCCCACCACAGCTGTCTTGACAAACACCAATCTTGTGGCTCTTCCATCCATCTGTAGTAGCTCTTCTCGGCTGACTCTGGGAGAATCTTAATCTCTCCGTTCTTGACAACCTTGACAGCCTCGGCGGCAAGATCCTTCATCTTCATCCACCATTGCGGCTTTAACAACGGCTCAATTACGTCCCTTGATTTCTCGCATAATGGTACCTTCATGGCATTGTCTTTCTTATCGACGTACAAGCCAAGTGCCTTCAGGTCGTCTTGGATGGTATATCGTACATCAAATCGCTTCTGGCCTTCGTAGGGGCCTCCGTTCTCATTGAAAGTTCCATTGTCGTTCAAGATGTTGATAAATTCAAGGTTGTGGCTCTTACCCAGTGTGAAATCGTTAGGATCGTGAGCAGGAGTCACTTTGACAGCGCCAGTTCCGAAATCCTTCTCGACATATGTATCTGCGAAAATTGGAAGGAAGCGGCCCTTAATAAAGGGATGAACAGCATTCTTGCCAACCAAGTGCTTGTATCTCTCATCATCTGGGTGCACAGCAATGCCCGTATCACCAAGCATAGTCTCAATACGGGTAGTAGCCACCTCGATAGTCTCCTCAGTTCCCTCAATTGGGTACTTGAAGTGAATAATGACACCAAACTCGATTTTCTTTTCGTAGCCTGGGACGTCAAGGAGAGTACGGCCAGTGAGCTCCTTGTTGTCTACCTCTAAATTGGATAGAGCTGTATTGAGCTGCGTACACCAATTAACGAGACGGTTAGCGCGATAGATGGTGCCTTCTTCATGCAGTTTGCAGAATGTTTCTGTAACAGCAGCCGAAAGGTTTTCATCCATAGTGAAAGCCTCGCGAGTCCAGTCGAATGACCCTCCCATCTTCCTCAAGACGGCATTAATCTTCTGGTGATACTCTCCCTTCCATTCCCACACAGTTTCGACGAACTTCTCTCTCCCAAGATCATGGCGAGTTTTACCTTCTTTGCGGTAGAGAGTCTTCTCTACTACGCTTTGTGTAGAAATACCAGCATGATCACATCCTGGAAGCCAAAGTGTGGTCTTTCCCTGCATACGATTCCATCTAATCATGACATCCTGCAGAGCGTTCGCGAGGGCGTGGCCAATGTGGAGCATACCCGTTACGTTTGGAGGTGGCTCCACGATAACGAACTTTCCCTCCGGTTTGATTTCGCCATCTGCGGTGAATTCTGGCTTAAAGAAGCCCTCCTTCTCCCACCAAGAATACCAGGCAGACTCGACGGCTATCGGGTTGTACGCTTTATATTGAGGGTCGTCGAAAGATTTCAGGACTGTCACACCATTAGTCTCATTCCTGTTTCTGAGATAGGTCGGCCATACTCTTCTTCTCTCCGAATGGTGTATCCTCTACATATTCAGGAAGTGTCTCCTCGGCGGCCTTCTCAGCAGCCTTGGCCTTCTTTTCCTTGCTCTTGCTCGAGAGTGCCGCTGCAGGAGCACCAGCAGCCCCCTTTTTCTTTGCGTCGAATTTAGCTTGCTTCTCGGCCTTCTTGCGTTCTCTCTCGACTAAAGTGCAAACGGTTAGTCATATTATTGCCCCAAAGATGCAAGATGTAGGAGAGTTTGGCAATGCCCAGGAGCACATACGTTCTTTTTCACTCTTCACTTTAGTCCCTTCAGCACCTACTGCAGGCGCGTCAGTCTTGGTGACTGCATTGTTTCCAGACGCAGCGACTCCAGTTGGGCCCGCTTGCTCGCCGACTATAGTAACGTGGTAAGCTTGTCTTCATTCAACCAGGCGTGGCCATAATATCCTACTTGGGTTGGTTGCTCCGGAATTGGTAGCCATTCTGGCTATTAAAGGGCGCGAGCTTGGTCTAAACGGCGTTCGGCGCAGCCAGAGCGCTCTGGTAATAAGTCGCGACGTGGTGTCGGTATTGAAAAGAGCGTCTTGAGGTTTTGCGGGGTTAATGGGCTCACTGCACCTAAAGGGGACGGGTTTTTTCCGTGAGTCAACCAAACATCCACATCCCACACACGGCTTATCAGATGCGATAAGGTCTCATGAGCAACTACAGCAACCAGTCAAACCTCCGGTCACAGCGTCCAATGTCACATAATTATCAAAATCATCCACTCTCTATGAAGACAAAAATGTGATTTAATAGAAGCCTTTATTAGTCATTATGTTGATGGTTTAGACTGTCAAATGACATTTATGTTATAGCACTGCGTACCTGAGCCCCAGAATCATCAATATGGCAATCCAGGCACTTCCATCCTCAACCACAAGGATCCTGGGCTCCTGTCAAGCCCTCACAGCGCCTTCGTCGCTGGTCAAGGAGCTCATTGACAATGCTATTGATGCAAAGGCAACCTCAATTGACGTGATAATATCAGCAAATACGGTTGATAAGATTGAGGTTCATGACAATGGTCACGGAATAGCCCAGGAAGACCTTGACTCGCTTGGGCGTCATGGCCATACCAGCAAGTTGAGGAGTTTTAAGGAATTGAGGACAATCGGTAGTTCCTGTCTTGGATTTCGCGGCGAAGCTCTTGCCAGCGCCGTAAGTCTTGGAAGCGTGACTGTTACAACTCGAGCAGAAGGAGAACCTGTTGCTTTCGTGGTAAAACTAAAGGCCACTGGGGGGTTATCGAGCAAGTCTTCTATCTCGCATCCCATCGGTACTACAATATGCGTATCCAATTTTCTTTCTACTCTCCCTGTCAGACGGCAGACTTCAATCACCGATGCATCAAAAACAATATCCAAAATCAAGAGCATCATTCAGTCATATGCTCTGGCGAGGCTTCAAGTTCGATTCGCCCTCAAAATCGCAAAAACAGGCAAAGGAAACTGGTCATACATACCACATCCCAAAGGTCATATCAAGGAGGCGGTAATTCAGGTTGCTGGGAAGGATATTGCTAAGCAGTGCATCGAGATAGGAAGCCAATGTGAAGATGATGTGTCTGCTTTCGATGTCAATGAAAACGGAGCAACAGTGAGCCCATTTATTAGAATACGGGCCTTCCTTCCAAGTCCAGATTCTGACTTCTCAAAACTCAAAGGTGGATACTATGCATCAGTTGACTCTAGACCGGTATCTTGTGCACGAGGCACCCTGAAAAAGGTCGTGTCTTCGTACAAGCAACATATACGAGCATTTGCTTCAAAGACTAGCAAAGAAGCTCCAAAGGATCCATTCATATATTTGAGAATTACATGTCCGATTGGCAGCTATGATCCCAATATCGAGCCTGCCAAGGATGATGTCCTGTTCGAAGATGAAGATGCCATTCTTTCCACCGCAGATAAACTCTTCAAATCCCTATACTCAACCAATAGCCTTGCAATCCCAGAGGATAAGACTGTTAATGAGCTGCCTACCCCCCAGGATGGTATGGATGATGACTCCACAATTCAGGAGTACATGGACGTGACGGGTTTTCAAACTCCTCAAGTCAATTACGAGACAAGACATAGCCAGGGGCATATCACTGCTGATATCGCTGTTGATAAATCACCAGATCGAGAGTTGGAAATGTTACAAGACGTTTCTTCCGGGCCAAAATCACCATCCAGTATTCTAGAGCGCAGTGACCACAGCACCCTGAATCCTTGGATCATTGCAAAGCTCAATACTCCAGCAACTGAGCGTGGGCCCCAAGGTTTTAGGACTCTGAGGCTGAGGCCGCTGGGGTCAAAAACTCCTGTTGACGACACACACCCAGTTTTCTCTAATGAACTACGCTTCACTAAAGACATATCCAGCCGCCCAGCAGGCACCCAGACCTGGAAGCAGCAAAGACCAGATCCTACGCAGAGTTCGGTGGAGACGTGGATAAACAAGCAACAGACATATGAGGCCGATAATTTGGCAGAGCTGGAGCATAGCTCTGGGTCACAACAGTCCCACGATACCATAGGAGGTAGGGAGTTGTCTTCGACTCGTTGTGAACCAACATACTTAAACGGATTCGTAACCGCTCGTGCCATTCCCCTCGTCGTTCCATGGTCACCGCCACCCACCCAGATTCGATCTAAGGAAAAGCTCAACAGGAAATTTAATACGCCTTTTCCCCCCCGTAAAAGGACGGAGGTTGTACATGAAATCCGTGAGAACTCATATGAGTCGGGCCAGTTGACTCCACCTGGCTGCACTTTACCCTCGCCATCGGAAGAATCGCCAAGAGCAAGCGTATTGACATTTCATGACGAAGTAAATGCAGCTCTAGATTTTGAGAGAAGGAAAACAACGAGTACTAAAAGACTACGAGAAGAAACTGCTGCTATAGCTCGCCTAGAAGCCGAAATAGACGATGTGGCAGAGCCGGCTCAGGAGAATAATACAGTTAAAACTCTGCTTCGGGATGGCGATCCACGAGCATATTTAATGAGACACCAGCAATCCATGACAGCGCGCTTTAATGACCCCAACCAGGGGCCGAAGTTGAAGCGAGCCAAAACGATGTTGCTGCCTTTAGAATCGGTTTCGGAAACTTTGTGCACTTGCGGTTTAGCGCTCCGGATTTCGACTGAGCCTGCATCAGTCCGCAGGGCAATGGATCTCTTGTCGACAGTTGACGATTACACAAGGTCCGGAACTCGATGTGAGGGCCTCAGAATGACCGACTCCAGTGCCAAAGAAGTAGAGGAGTCACTTAACAAGTTGATGACGGCGTTGCAGGGGCGTTCAACTCTGGTTTAGCAATATTTATAGCTGATGCAGGGAACCATATACAACCAAAAAACTTGGGCTGGAATTTACGTTTGTGTCCTATGGCAGGAGGATTCGGCTGTTGCGTTGCAAGGAAGAAAATATGAGAAAGATTTTGGCTGGAAATTCGAGCTTGGCGGGCATAGCTTGGTCGTTTTCATGACATGAAGTCAGTATCATACCCATTTGGCTGTAAATGACGAGAAATATTATACCTCGGTATTAAATAATTATACCACATAACTCATACCACATAACTCATAACTCATAACTCATAAATCAATAATCAATAGATGGACAAGTTCGGATATCGGGTTCGTGATTTAACCTTACTCGCCACACAGGTAGACCATTGTATCGGAGAAGGCGCAATTACGACCGATGACGGACTTGCCCCACCATGTATGTAAACATAGCGGGGGGGCTCGCTATTTAAACTATGGGTGATACATGTGTATTCTATTACTGCTCTACAACATTTCTTATTTACTAGTTTCTTAGAATCGCCGTAATATTGAGCTATGTCAGACGGGAATGAAAGCGGGCCAGTTGTGCCACAGGCAATATCAAATCTCTCGCTCTCTTCGCGGGCCATACATGGCGACGATGCCCTCAATGGCAAGAACCAAGATGTTGCTCCTCCTCTGCACGTTTCCACTACATACCGATATCCCAGAGATCCTGAAAAGCTAGTTCCATGGGCCGACTCCGATGTAGGTATCCTCTATCCATTAGGGTACTCGCTCTAACAGCACTAGCATACAGCTGTGGCTGAAGGTCACATCTATTCACGACACACTGCACCAAATACAACCCGCTTCGAGGCCGTCCTCTCCAGTCTACTCAACGCCCCAGCTATATCATATACATCTGGCCTCTCTGCATTCCATGCTATCCTCGTCCATCTTAACCCGAAGCGCATATCTATCGGCGAGGGTTATCATGGCTGCCATGGCGTCATCAGCATTCATAAGAAGCTCACGGGCTTGACAACTCTACCTCTCGATTGCCCAGCTGAGGACCTTCAAGCCGGCGACATTGTGCACATTGAGACACCGCTCAACCCGACTGGGAATGCGACTAACCTGAAGGAGTACGCTGAGAAAGCACACTCGAGGGGGGCTTATCTCACGGTGGACGCTACATTTGGTCCGCCACCACTTCAGGATCCATTCTTATGGGGTGCGGATATTGTTATGCACAGCGGCACGAAGTACATTGGTGGACATTCAGACATGTTGTGCGGCGTATTGGCGGTGAGCCCTGCCAGAGTGAAGGAAGGGTGGCTCGATAATCTAAAGCACGAGAGACTGCTACTCGGTAGCGTCATGGGTAACATGGAAGGTTGGCTGGGGGTTCGCAGTCTGCGAACCCTAGAGATTCGTGTAGAGAGGCAGGCACACAATACCGGGAAGCTCGTCGCATGGCTGAATGCTGCCTTGCACCCGGAAACGGCGTCTAGTATCGGCGATGGTTCCACGCTAAGCTCCAGCAACAGCAGTATTGTTCAGGGAGTTCTTGCTAAGATTGAGCACGCAAGCTTGCAGGCAGACGACATCAAAGATGGGTGGTTGTTGAAACAGATGCCGAACGGGTTTGGACCTGTCTTCAGCATCATCATGCAGACCGAGGAACTCGCAAGAAAGCTCCCCAGTAAGCTGAAGCTCTTCCACCATGCCACTAGTCTAGGAGGCGTGGAGAGTCTGATTGAGTGGCGCACGATGACGGATGCTACAGTTGATAGACGACTTCTGAGAGTCAGCATTGGTATTGAGGGATGGGAAGATTTAAGAGATGATTTGCTGGAGGCTTTCACTGCTCTGGCTGCGGAACAGAGTTCGTATTGAGCTAGGTTATGGACATATTAGACTATGATATTATGCTAGGGGTAGAAGCTCCGTAGCAAATAATAATTATTGGTAGCTCCTAAGTCTGTCATGTAAATTGTTGAAAGAGTTTGAAATAATACGTGACTGTAAAAATTGACTGTTAAATCCAAACATTTCAGACAAGCCTATATAACACTTTTGACTAATAATACCTCTAATATCCTTGCTAATATCCATATCCCGATGGTATATTTAACAAGATGAGAAAATGAGAAAATAACTACCTAGTTGTATATCCTTGCCAATGCCCCAAGGTAATTGATAACCCCATCATTAATAATAATACGGTCAGTACCAGTAGTGCTCACACAGCCAATAAAACGCAACCTTGGCTTCTAGAACACTCTGACAGTTGCCCGTTGTATTAGTAATGCACATACTCTACCTCAACGGGTCCATAATACACTAAACCTAATTCGACATCACCAGTGTCCAAAGCTCAAGTTGAAGTTTATACACATCTGCGCCGCCACCAAACACTCCATGATCGAAACAACATCAGCGCATCGAACCCGATACCACCTACAGCGCTCAATCTACTGCCCATAAAACATCCTTCGCGACCACACGTCCAAAGCAAAACCCATCGGCCGCCGACACAATGGCGAACTACCTCGCCTCCATCTTCGGCACCGAGCAAGACAAGGTCAACTGCTCCTTCTACTACAAAATCGGAGCCTGCCGCCACGGCGACCGCTGCTCGCGCAAGCACGTCAAGCCTTCCTACTCGCAAACCGTCCTGCTCCCCAACCTCTACCAGAACCCCGCCTACGACCCAAAGGCAAAGTTAGACGCCAAACAGCTGCAGATGCACTTTGACGCCTTCTACGAGGACTTCTGGTGCGAGATGTGCAAGTACGGCGAGCTTGAGGAGGTCGTCGTTTGCGACAATAATAATGACCGTAAGTCCTTCCTTCCCCCCCAGGCCCATCTGGAGATAGCAACATAAGCTAACCCCCCACCTCCCAGATCTCATCGGAAACGTCTACGCGCGATTCAAGTACGAAGACTCTGCGCAAAAGGCCTGCGACGCCCTTAACTCGCGCTGGTACGCCGCGCGCCCTATCTACTGCGAGCTGAGCCCCGTGACCGACTTCCGCGAGGCCTGCTGCCGCCTCAATTCAGGCGAGGGGTGCGTGCGCGCCGGGTTCTGCAATTTCATCCATCGCAAGAATCCGAGCCCGGAGTTGGAGAGAGAGCTTGATATGAGTACGAGGAAGTGGTTGAGGGAGAGGGGTAGGGATGAGAGGAGCGTGACGAGGAGTCCGAGCCCGGAGCCGACGAGGAGGCGGTATTAGAGGGGAGGGGGGTGGAGAACCAAAGAGGGGGGCTGGGATTTGAGTTGTGGATGTGGAGGGGGAAAGGGACAATGGCCTGAGCCCTGCTGAGCTTTCGGGCGGCATGATGCTCAGCGCATACACCACAGCGTTTGTTTCGGCGTTTAGAAGGACCGGGTTGAATCTACTTGGAGCATGGGATGCATGTACGATTTTGTACAAATACAATACGGCCAGCAGATAGCAAAATTTAGGACAATGCTGAGGATAAGAAAAACTCAAAAGGGAATGAAAAGAAAGAACGATTGCAAAGTCTAACACGAGCCTTGTGGCTTCTTCTCTCCCCTTTATACTTTTACGCACAGATGATGTGACTTTTAATGGCCCCGTCAATCCTGGGCCCGCTCATTCACAGGGCTAGCATCACGTTGAAGTGACATGCAGTGGTAAAGCAGCGAACCTGTCTGTGTTCTTTGCGAGGGGTCAGCAAACGTAGTCTCTATGCCTCGTCGCTGACCCGCTCATAAACCCCAAGCATTTGCATGCAATGCCGAAAGCCTGACAAACGCCTGCATGTCGATTAGATCAATGCGTCCCATCCACCCAATTAGCCGTCCTACCTATTACCGTGCTGACGTATCTCAAAGTCTGCATATTCTAACATGCTGCCATCCAAACCCCACAAGCTACCCCCATACCCACTAAGCCCCCTTCCTCATCCCACTCCTACCTTCCACTTCCTCTCACCTAACCTTCAGCATCAACAAACTCATCAAGGCTCTTCGTATCCGAATCCGCCCGTCTCAGGGACTGGCCTAGGTCTTTATGGAAATCAAGCAGCGGGCTTTGAGCCCCCAGCTTCCCATTGCTACCTGTAGCCGTTCCAGCAAGCGTCGCCTCCATGTGTTTTTGCACATGCCCGCCGTTTTCCACCTGCGCTGCCAGCAAGTCAGCAGGTAGTGGCACATGTTGCGTTGGATAGATAGGAGCCCCCTGAGCCGTAGCAGGGGGGGGTGATGGTGGCACTGGGGGGAGCGGAGACCCGTGAGCAACAAGAGGTACGGGCACAGGTTCTGTTGAACGAAGAGGACCCTTTTGTGCGACAGGGGGTACAGGTACAGGTGCCTCTAGACTGGTAGGAGCCGCCCGAGTGACAATAGGTACGGGTATAGGCGCCGCCGGATTGACAGGAATCGCCTGCGCCGGAACCTGAATTGGCACAGAAGTTTCGTTCTGCCTGAAATCTATGAGGTGGTTCCCCGGGATGTTGAGGTTCAGCACTTGCGAAGGAGGAACCTGCGACACGCCGGCATCCGCTGTGCCATCTAATGCTTTCAAGTCCCGTAGTCTGCCGCTGCGGGCTGATTCTCGCGACCGGCGAGTAGGCGGGATCGGCATGCATTCCTCGAAAGTCTGGCCTGGCAGGATGGGGATGACCGACAAGATCTGCTTCGACTTTTCTGACGGAGTAGGACCGTCACTATTCCTGGGTGTTAGTATCGAGATGCCAATATAAACGGCATGTGGAAGAGACATACATGTCAGCGTTCAATATCCAGTCCAGACCCTCCTCGCCCTCTTCCGACTCCCCAGGGCCAGTGCGCACCTCCCTAAAGTACTTCGGGCGCCACTCCACCCCATCCGCCAACCTCGCCGCCGCCTCCCTCCGTTGCATATCCTCCACCGCCGTCTTCTCATCCGTCGCCACCTCATGGTTCCTCGCAATAACCGCCTGCGCAGTTCTATACCACAGCTTCTGACTCTCCCTCTCGCCCTGTTCGTCCATCGGCCTCACGAGCGGCGGCGTGGGCTTCGTTTTCATCGCATCGAAAAGCACCTCCTTCTTGCCCGTCGCCACATTCTTGATGTCCATCTCCCCCGTCCACATCCCGCTCAGCTCGTACAGAACTTCACCCGTCTTGTCGTTCTTGATCGTTCCGCCTATCGCGTTGTAGGACCCCGTGAAGTAGCCCTTCGTCTTGAACTCGATGTCGGCTGTTAGCCCCAGCTCGGGGCACCGCACAAAGCTGTGGTCGCCGAGTTCGTACTTCATCTTCCCGAAGAGGATTCCCCTCGCGTACATGTTAGGCTGGGTTAGGATGCTATTTTCCCCGCATGTTAGCCTGTTTAGCCCCTTAAAGATCTCTCCGTTTCCCGGGTCGCTAGGATCACCACGTACTACTTCTCCCCCTTTGGCCCGCCCCAGTTCGTAAGCCTCAGTATAGCAATACCCTCCATCAAACTCGCGGCCGAGTTCCCCAAAAACCTGCTTCGCGGCTTCAAACACCCATCGATGTGTATCCCATGCTCCGGTGCCATGAAGAAATAGCTCGACTTCGGCGGGTGGTGAGATGTCTGCTCGGAAATGTAGTAGCCCTTCGTGTTATCAGGGTATTCCCAGGCACAGGTAAACGTCTCGCCAAGTATCGGATTAAGTGGTTTCTTAACGCCCCTGGAGACCTCGAATATTAGTATACACATCCCCGAGATCAGGAGATGGGGGGAACTTGCGGTGGTTTGATGTGCCATCCACTCAAATAAAACTTAACCACCGACACAAACCTCTCCTCGGGGTCCTCAATCTCAGCCATCGGCAACAACGTCTCCGGGTGCGCCATGAAGCTACTCCTCGTTAGCTCTCCCCTTTCCCCAGTGTCCCTAGGCAGACCTACTTCGTAATCCTCTCCAACATGCTCCTAGGCTCCAAAATAAACGTCGGCAGCACCACCCGACTCAAGTCCGCCCCGGGCCTCAACTGCGAGATAATATGTGAAAGAACTATCCCCCTCCGTCAGCTCCTCTCTCATTACCCTTAAACAATAGAAACTCACCATTTCCCTGTTCCGGCTCAACGACAGTAGTCTCATCCTCCGTCCCTCCAACGCTCCCCTCGTCGACGCTACTCCGATTACCTACAGTCCACCTTCGTCTTAGCATGGTCTCTCTCAAAACGCAACAAGTAACAAGTAAACAAACAACACCATCCGCCCGCCACGGTCATCAAGTGTGCAGTAAGAGCAAAGGCCCAAAAAACCCCCCTCTCACCACCCCCCAAACAACCAGACCTCGTGAGCTACACCACCCAGCCTTGGCACCGCCCCAAACCCCGCCATGCACGCCATGCCGGGCTCAGGCGCGGACATACAATAAGGAAAGAAGAAAGGTGTTGCATAATTCGTGATCGACGGGGTTGCTTGGGTTGGGGGGCATTTCTTTTATTGGGGGAACGGGGGGGGGACGTACTAGCAGACGACTCGCCGCGCGACCTGACGTGCCCGGGCAGCAAAACCTTCTTCCCGATCTCCGCTATCATGATGGCGGGGGGAGGGGGATGCTTGCCTCGGGGGAGGGGAATTTCGTGATTTTTGTCGGAGCTGTGCGCAGCTGGGCGGAGGGGGGTTGGTTTGTGTTATTGTATTATGGTGGTGATGTTTGCTTGTTCGTTGGATAGAGAGGGTTTGAGGGTTTTGGTGGTGGCTGGCGGGGTCCAGCCGTTGAGGCGGAGGGGATTTATTTGGATGCCTGGGCGATGACGCACCCACCTGTGCGGATAGGGTCGGTGCTCCCTGTACGGGTTTCCGTAAGGTCCGGTGGTTTGTTCGTTTCAAAATACGGATGGATACGTGGATACGGTGGCAAAAGTTAATTCATCCTCTTGTTCTTAGAAATTACGATATCAGTTCTAGCTATCACAATATCCTTTATTCTATTTACATCCCTCTTGTAGTTCACAAAATTGTACAGAACCTCCAACATAAATATTCCCCCTCCTATATCGCAGCACCGATCTGCGTTCCTTACCGCCCTCCAAAAGAAAAAAGAAAAAACACAAGTAAGCTGCACGGCGATACTCAAACCCCCGGCCCACGGTTCGTCACTGAGACGTATGTCAACCACAAAACGAAACAAAAAAGAGCTCTAACTCGGTAGACGGGTGGCACTCCCGAACCCCGTGCGGGAACATGGACCACAGCCAGCTTTGGTTGGTGTCACACACCCACCTACCCAACCACCACCATTCTCATACCTAACGCGACCCCAAATGCATCAACAAACTCCCTCATCACATCAACAGGAAAAACAAACCCCAATACAATATAGTTTAATATAATTCATTTAATTTTCGAGAGAATAATAAAAAAATCGCACAATTGATATTCCACTGCCCTGACCGCATGTATGTACCCCTCCATCCACCCACCCAAACCCATTCCATTTTCACCGCAAAAATCACACCAAAGAACCCCCTAATCGTACCCAAACAAACCCCTCCCCTTAAGCAGGCGTCCCCTCCCTACTCGCCCTCCCATTCTCCTGCTTCTTCGCCAAAAAGCTCTTCCTCAACCCCCTTGCAGGACTCTCACTCCCCGCCTCCTCCCTCTGCACAAAATTGCTCTTAACAATCACATGTCCGCTCCCCGCCGTAATAATCTTCTCCTGCTGCGTCCCGCTCTCATCAACAAAGAACAGCGTCTGTCCGAGCACCTCGTCTGATCCAAACGTCGCGTGGTCCTTGACCTGGAGCTGGAACTGCGTGTCTGCGCTGCACGCTGTCGAGAAGGTCTCGTCGAACTTCACGCTGCCGCTGGGCGACTTGATGTGCTTGGTTTTGTGGATCTGCTTCTCCTTTGGCAGCTGGCGGATGACGACCATGATGTTGCTGGAAGGCGGGTAGCCGTCCGCAGACACGATGGTGATGGTTGCGTTGCCGGTTGGCGCGGCGCCGCCGGCAGTGCTGTAGATGGATCCAGCAGTCACGCTCTTATTGCGCGTGTGTGAGGGGGCGAGCGAGTCGCCGCTGGGAGCGACGTTGATAGCGCCGCCGGTGACGACAGTCTCAACGCCGGTTGGGCTGACGCCGTTGGCGCTGGTATCCTCGACGATGACGCTGGCGACGGAGGCGTTCTTGTCCTTCTTGCTGCTCTTAAAGCCGTGCTTGAGGAAGGATGCGCCGCGACCGACTCCTGCGCCAATGCCAGAGGCCGCCATGCCGACACCCTTGATGGGCACACCGGCGACGCCGGTAACGATCTTACCGGGGACGGCGAAGTTGTTGGAGAAGGTCGAGGTTCCGTGACGAGAGCGCGTGATATAGGCTGGGCGGAAGACGAGGCGGACTCTGATGGTGCCGGACTTGCCGTCAAGGGGTACCCTGAGCTCCTGCGGCCTGAATGGCTCAATGGTGCTTAGGTCAATCTTGGCATCTCCCAAGTGGTCGTCGTCACCAGCAAAGTCCCAGTCGTAGACCTTGCACTTGAAATCGGCTGCGGTACGCGAAGGGATCTCGGTCTCGAAGTACTCGTTCCAGACAGGCGTCAAGGTCTTCTTCTGGACGTGCGTCTTGAAGACGGTCTCTCCGTTGAGCTCGAACTTGCAGAATGGATCACTGTACCCGTTGCGGTCGGCTGCGGGTAGTTCGGCGCCGTCAAGAACATCAACGCGCAGAGTTCCCATGTTGTTCAAGCTCTCGCTAGGGTGGAGAAGCATCTGCACGGGGATGTACTTGAGGCTGACCTTGATAGAGCTGACATGTCCCTTATCATCCTTGAGTTTCAAAACAGTAGGGTTGTTCTATCACAAAGTTAGTTGAGCTTCATAGAAACCAGATACGTATAACTCACCAAGCATTGCTTCACAGTATCCATAGTGTTACCAGTGAGCGAAGCAACAACTCTGTCATCATCATCATCGTCCCCGCGAACATCGCCCTTCTTGCTCAATCGGATCGTAAGTCTCGAGAACTCAAGCTCACGGATAAAGCAATCTCCAATCTCATCAAAAGTGAGCTGCTTCGTCTTCGCCACAGCAGACGAGTATGATGGGAACAACATGTCGTCAACCACGACCTCAACCTTGACATTCGACTCCTGCAGTTCAGCATCCAAGAGCTTGAAGATAATGAGACCGCTGTCGTGCTTGAGGAGTTCCTCGGGCGAGAGCTTGATCTTTGGAACAGTCTTCTCCTCGTCCACATCCTCCTGCTCTTGCTCTCCCTCTGCGAGAGCACTGGCCAAGTCCTTGTTAACCGTGCCATCACCATTCGCCTTAGCGTTCTCCTTCGCAACAGCATCCTTGGTGCCGTTCGTCGCCTGGCTTTCGATAGAGCGACGAGAAGCCGCAGAAACTCCTGACGTAGTACGCGCGTGCTTCTTCTCCTCCTCCTCCTCCTCCTCATCTTCGGGATCGGCGATGTTGAGGCATGGGTAGAAGGAAACATCGTAGTTCAACGTGCCCTTAGAGCTACCCTTTCCATGCAGCTGGAGACCCTTCGATAGCGGCGTCTTCTCATCAGAGACGAGATACTCTCCGTTCTCGCCTTGCCTGATGTAGTCACTAGCCAAAACCTCGACCTGGCCCAAAGTACGGTCCTTTCCAAGGTTCTCCTGATCAAGAAGCTCAAGAGTGAGCTTCTCGCGCTCGTTGTGCATGGGGACGTAGATGACCTCGTCAAAGTTTGGGTTGAGATCGTTCTGGTGAGTCACAGTGCGACCCTTCTCAATACCCGAAAGAAGAACTCTTGCGTATGGATCAGACTTGCCGACGGTCTCAACATTGCGGATCTCGCGTGCGTTCTTGAAGTGGATGCGCATGACACCGATTGGAGTGACGTATCCACCAGTTCCAGCTCCAACGCCGGTCAGAGCAACGGGCTTCCACTGCAGTGTCATCTTGGCGCGGCCGGTCTTGTCTCCAGCAAGACTGTACCATTCCTGTCCCTTCTCCATGAGTCTTAGCATGTCGTTTAGCTTGATCTGGTAAGTACCCAGGATAGGATCAGTCTGAAGTCCTCTGTCATCCTTGATAACCAAGCCGAGTTTTGCAGTCTTGCGGTCTGTGATGAGAATCTCCTTGTGGCAACCGTCCCAGATAGGGTTGTTAGTGCGCTTAAGCTTCTTAGAGGTGAAGATCTCCTTGTTGTTGAGGAGCAAGATGGCATATGGGCTGAGCTGGCCGATCAAACTCTTGCTACCATCCAAGTCCTTAGCCTGAGAAACAGCGAAGCGGGCAATACCGGTGTTCGATTCCGGCACGGGCTCATCCTTTCCATCCTCAGTCTTGCCACCACCAAGCACGGGGAAGAAGCGAATGCTGGTAGCAAGGACACCACGAGCCTTGCCGTTGGACAAGACCTCAAGCTGCTCGTTATCATATTCGGGAGAGTCGCGAAGCTTCTCAAGAGGGAATGTGGCAACTCCAAGTTCCTTATCCTTACGGATATCATTGTAGTCGAAAGTTTGCAGAGTAAGAGAGTCCTGAAGAGAAGTGACAATGATATACTTTGTCTCGTTCCATACTGGGTTGGCGTTCTCCTTGATAATCTTCGTCTGGGCGAGAATCTCCCTCATGTTCAACGAGCATGCGACATATGGATCCGGAGTTCCAGCAAACTTATCAGTGTTCTTAAGACCCTGGGCGCGATGGAGAGTGACGGCAACAACGCCAATAGCCTGGTCAACCGGCGAGCCAGCGAGCATCTTGGCGACCTCAATAGGGAAGACGTTAGGCGCATACATGATTGGGCCGATGTTGGAGTGAATCTGGTCCTTGATGAAGGTCTCAAGACCCGGAATGAAGTTGATATCGAAACCAAGGTACTCGCCTCCAACAGGCTTGCAGACGTAGTCAATAACCGGGGGCTCGAGGAAGCACACCTCGATGCGCTCAACGTGGGGGAAGGGGATTTGGAGCTTCATCTTGACGCGCATCAAGCCGGAGAAGGCGAAATCCTCGACAATGATATCCATCGCCTTGCTAACCATTGCCTTACCGATGCGGATCTCGAGAATCACCTTGGGGTTGATCTTGTTCTTGATCTGCTTGGCGGTCATATCTGCGGTATCGTTAGGCGTGAAGCTGAATCTCCAGTCCATGAGGACAGTGTCGTCGGCCGCCTTGGGGTAGCTGCGTACGTGCTCCATGCGCGGTGGCTTCGAGCCGAGCGTGAAGAAGCGCATGCGCATGCTGTCGAGGAATGCGGGGGTCGCGGTGCTGAGAACCTGGTCGACGGAGTTGATGACGGTGTCTGCGATAACAGGGGCGTAGATAGGCCAGAATTTGTCCATGAAGTTGTTCATCCACTCTAAGCTCTCGGTGTCGGACTCGGTCTTGGCCTTCGCCATCTCGCGGTTGACGTCGTCGCGGAAGTTTCTCCTCACACGGCGGAGCGATGTGCGATAGTACGTGCCACACGAGGCCATGATCAGGAAAACCCAGGCCAATCCACCGCCGAGGATGGCAATGAAGTAGGAAGCCAAACAAGCAAAGATAATGATTGCTGTGTTGTGATACCAGTCTGCGCATCTAAATTAGTAAAATCCTCTTAAAACGCGCGAATTGACCAAATTTACCTCCGTAGAACTTATCTGGGAGCTTTCCCTCCACCCACGTCTGGTGATCCAGAAACGACTCCTCCGCTGCTGCATTTGGGTCCTCGCCGTTGCCAAACCTCGGCGCCCAGCCCGTGCGATCAACCCATTTCTCCTTGTCGCCCTCCTGCTGCCCCTGCACCAGATTCCCGTCCTTGTCCTTCACCGGCTCCAGCGCACCCGCCGTCGTCGGCGACGGCAGATCATACGCGCCAGGCTTACCATCCTCAATGTCCGTCGCAATTGCATATCCCTTCGCCTTGTGCTGGTGGTGGAACCCCTCGGGCACATGCTATATCACGGCAAGTTAGTCAATTCGCGTCAAATGTCGTCGGGGGAGGATATCCTCACGGAAGCAGCTTGCGCGGCCTTCTCCTCGGCCGTTGCGTTCGGATCGAACGAGTACGCCTGCACACCCGCCTTCTTGCTCTCCGTTATGGCCTTGAGCTCTGCATCCTCGGCTGATACCGGGTTTGTGGGGTCGCGCGAGGCCTCGAAGGCACCTTGCTGCTTGATCTCTGCTTCCTGCGCGGCGGTCGCCATGGTTGCGGGTTGTTGCTGGTGGTGGGGAGTTTGGGGGTGCGTCAATGAGGCAGGCGATGTGGCCAGGCCTTACTTAGCTTTTGCCAGCTGGCGTGTGGGTGAGGTGTGAGGTTAATCAATTGGGCGTTATGTACGTAACCTTGGAGCGCTTAAGTGTTAGGATAGCTATCGCGATAGCTAAGGTTGCGAATTGCTCCAGCTGGAATTGAATCTCCCAGGTGTTTTCCGTGAAGGAAGGTCGGATTGTCGTTGGGGGGAAGAGGACGTGTGAGAAAGAAGAGGGTTTCGGGGAGCTACTCTCTACTTTTGCGGATTGTCGATCATCGAACGATGACGAACGAGTGGTGCAGGGTTGTTTTTTGGCGATATGGGAATCCGCTCAAGAAAGTGGAGGGCTGGGTTGTGGAAGCTGGTTTCCAAGATTTGGACCAACCGGGGACAGGGATTAACGGAGACGCGGCCGGGGGGTGGATGGGATAGGTGTTGTCGGTGGTGCTTCAGAGGGAATTTGAAGTGGGGTGGCGGGGAGGGGGTGGGAAGGGAAAGGATGGGATGGGATGGGGGATAGAGATCAACGGAGACAGGAGGCTGGTTTAGGTGGAGGCTGGAGGGCTTGGAAGGTCTCGGGGAGGAGATGTAATTTAGGAGATAGTGATGAATTTCAAACGGTATAGGGGAGTGATGAGGGAATGAAGGAGAGGATGGGGAGATTGCGCGGTACAGTTACAGTACTCTTTCTTAAACATTGGGATTTTAGTGTATACAGTACGTACGATTCATACATACATACGTACATACATACATATATAATTGATTGATTGTGTGACAACAACCCATACTGCCATACTGTACTGTACTGTACAGTACATACATACATGCCATCCTCATATACATAGAGTACCATCCATCCATACATTTCATTCTTTACATCAATCTGTCCATTCCATTCCATGCATACATCCATATCCATACATCCATACACTATGTACTTACAACGCTCTCCTCCTCTCAACTCATACGCATCCGTCCTCATACATACTCTACTCTACTCTACTTCCAGCACGTATCGAACCTCAATTGGCAATGTTTCGCAAGTCAAAGCTGGCAGCTGTCCCTTCCCGCCCCAGCCAGGTACGCGTCCTCCCAATAGTCCGCCGCCCTCTCCCGTCCAAGCCCCAAAAAAAACCAGCCCACGTCTACGACCGAGATAAGAGCAACAGCTAACAGCTGCAGCTTAACAAGAACCCTGGTTGCGTCGCCATTTACTCACAAGATACTGTATCAGCACTAACGAATCGCTATAGTGCATGCAATACAATACAGTACAGTACATCCTCAACTTACAAGTCCATCCCAAAAGCACATCCTGCTAATCCCAATCCCCCCAAAAAAAACAATGTCGCTCACATCCTCCGAGTCGCTAATCGATCTAACTAAAGTGGACCTCCCAACCGACCCAGGAACAAACAAACCTCCCCCCAGCCTAGCAAGGGATCTCTCCCCTCCCAAGCTAGCTAGTAGCACATCCCAAAGGTATACATACCCACAACACCTAGCAGAGCTGAGCTGTACAGGGATTCTTTCACGCCCGCATAGTAAAAAAACCGTCCAAAGCGGCAAAAGCTCTACGCGATGCACCACTCCCCACCATAGCACCAGTACTAACCACTGCTAACACTCCCTGCCCACCACAGCACCAACAGTTACTCTACTGCAGTATGGTATGGTATAGTACAACGAGCCACGCCCCTCTAACTCCAAAAAGGCAAACGCGCCTCAATAGGACACGCCGACCCAGGGTTCACCACCTGTACACCCACGCCGAGGACCCAGCGCTGCACATGGGACGAACAAGACAGACAAGCGATGTGTTTTTCCCTGATCGCACCACGCGCACGCGCCGAGAGGATACTGGCACTGGCGCTGCGTGGCCGTGTGGCTGGTGTGGTGGTGTCTGGTGTGTCCCAAGTAATGGGGTTGGCTGATCTGATGTGATCGTCGTTTTGTGTGTCCACAGCTTGACAAGAGCGTGGGGAGGTCGGGGTTCTCCGTGCTTTGCTTTGTCTCTATGCGTTGTGCTCATATATACTTTACCGTGCGTGTAGTACAGTTATGCCTTATACCTATAAGAGGATGTGGCTTGACCGAGGCAGATGAGAGATGGCTTCCTTCTGGGCTGGTAGAGCTGTGGATGAATGACGGTAGTAGTGTAGTACCACCACGCACTGCCCGTACGACCATCCTCATTCAAATCTGTAATACACACAACACGAACACAACACAACACGAACACAACACAACACAACACAAGAACCATCATCCTGTCCCTCGTTACATACAGTACATGCATATATTGCTTCTCCCACTCAACCAACTATCATCATCGGCGTCGGTCCTAACTACTCCGCCTCCCACCACCGGCCAGCTATATGCCCCCCTTCATCCCTCTCCATCGTCTGCTCAAGTATTAATCACACACACGCCCCATTCTCCTGGCCCGTATCATCACCGACTTTCATGAGTAGAGCAGCGCAGGGACCCCCCCCAAAAAAGAAGAAACTCCTCCCCTTTCCTATTAAACGAAAAATCAGAAATCGCTATCCCCATTCCCTCCCCTTCCGCTTGCTGCCTTGCTTGCTTGCTTGCTATGCCCGCAAAAAAAACAGATAAAAAAAAGGAGACCATTATATACAATTCCACCCCGACCCAACCTCCCATTTTGCGCCCACAACACTACTTTTCTGGGTCCCTCGCCCGACGAAGACAATAAAGGAGAGTCGTAAACCTTATTCCACCCCTTGTCCCGCATGTACATCGCAGCTCAGAGGCTGTTTAAAAAAAAACAAATGAAAAATGAAAAGAAATCGTCGCAAGTAGTAGTAGTTAGTAGAGTATTAGTTAAAAGTTATTATTCCACCTCGATGTCGATGTCAGTCTTCACGACCGTCCAGTCCCTCGAGAGCGTTGGCTACTCAGGCTCACAATCTCGGCCGCGCTACTGCGAACCTCGTCTACGTCTGATCCTTGGTCTGTGACGCGGATGCTGTGGTTCCTCACCACGCCCATGCTCGTAGGTCGATCATGGAGCGTGTGTTCGTTCAGGTTACCCATGAGCGAGTCATCGTTGAGGCTTATCAGCGGTGGCTCTACCGAACCGTGGCGGGAGTGAGAGGTCCCTGGATGACCGTCGTGCTGCCCTCGAGCCGACGTCCCAGGCGACGAGGACACGAACGAAGACTGTCCCGAGGCATTAGGGGGCTGTAATCCCTGCTGAGATACGCGTTTAGAGCTCTTGCGAGGGATAGGGATATCCTCATCCACAAGCGGTGGTGGCTGCAATTTCGAGCTCGCCTTGCTGGGGAAGCGACTCGGTATCTCTAACCCCTTTCCGCGATCTAGCTCGGGGAGTAAAGGGGGGGCATCGGAGATACGCGTCATCTCGAACCCCTCATCCTCATCATCGTCGTCCGAATCATCATCGTGTTGCGACAAAAGCGGTGATTTGGCGCCCACCATCGTCTCATTCCCCTCTCCCACATTAGTAGGCTCGTCGTTATCCAAGTCGCGGCGGACAGCGCCCGTAGCTGCGATGGGGATGCCCTCAGGTGGGGATTCAGGGGAAGGTCCACCGCGAGGGTCCATGCCAGGAGGCATGCGTGAACTTCTAACGACTTCGAAGCCCTTGCCCTTCTCCTTGGTTTTCCCGCCTAGGAGGTTCTTGAACCAGCCGCTGGCAACGGTTACTGGATTCGTGGGGTCAACTGGTCCAGTGCGCAGTTTGCGGTTCGGCACATTGGCGTTAAGCGCGGGTCCTCTAACGCCGTAGTAGAAATCGACCTCTCTCGTTGTGTAATCCGTTTGGGACCTCCTGTGTTCTTGCGACGAGCGCTCAGCATGCTGGTTCTGGGCAGCCACGAACGGAGGTACGGGGGTTTCGCGACCAGAGACAGACGGCCCTTCAAAGGCGTCGCCTGCAGTCGATGATCCAGGCTGACTCATCCTTCTGCCTCCCCAATCGCCACTTGCCCAAGAACCCCTACTTCTTGCCCCAGGGCTGTAGGCATCTATGGTCGGTCGGCGTGCCCGTGGCGGTCGATAATACGGATCCGAAGTGTCCACAGTGTTGAGAGTTAAAGTACCTCTGTCCTTTTGCCCTGCCAGGACCGCTGCCGATGGTAGAAACAAGAACGCATTTCCATCCTGCGCCGTGGTTGGAGTGTAGCTACTGTAGCTGTCCATATTTGTAGGCTGGATCGAGCCGCTACTATTTCTGTCAATAGGTCTAGCCCCATCCAAGAGTATATGCCCACTGCTTGCCGACTGGGTCCTCAAGCCACCACTCGTCAACTGTGGCGATTTACGGTCGACCAACTGAGAACCGTTGTAGGACTGACTCTGTTTCGAGTATGCCCCGCGCGGGTTTCGTCGGGATAGCTGTCTCAATCCGAAGACTTTGGCGAAGCCACTGTCATCGTCAACCCCGACTCCGGCCATGCGAGCTACAACCTCGACTATGGTCTGGAACGCATTGAGTAGAAACCCGAAGATCATCACAACGGCGTGCAACACCAAAATAGCGTATCCAATCCACGCTTTTGCCCCATTCGAAACACCAAGCGATGGCGCAAAGGCAACCATAAGAAGGATGGAGGTAAATCTAACACCGGCAAAGAATGTATGGTATGCATTCATAGAAGTCGGCGAATGGAACGGCCGGAATGCGTGGAGGGTCACGATATTGATTACTTCGCAGATTGCCAGTAGCACAATCTGTGCTATTCCAGACGGTTGGACAGCCCCGATACCAATCCCGCGAACAAAAGTGAGTAGTACAGGGACGAGGGCAAAAGTAGCCGCATCATCCGAATATGTATTATAGAGCGACCCGTATAGGAGAACAGTCCGAAGGTCATCAAAGAGAAAGGAACGCGGCTTACTGGACGCAACGACGTATAACAACCAGCCCGCGAATATGACGAGGGTAAAAAGCAGCAGAGCAGCTAGAGCTACCATGACTGGGGAAGAACCTCCTGCGATTGCAATTTGGAACATTGAGAGTGAGGTGATCGGCAGCAAGAAGTAGCTGAAGACTATGCGTATGATGTTGCCGACGGTAAATGGCATGTTCTTCGACCGTAGATCTTCCTCCTGGATCCTAGAGAAGCGACGGAAAGCCCATCTAAGGAAGAATCCGATTTGAATGACAGCTGTCACGATTAATATGATCAACGATAGCCACACAGCCATGCCTGGCCATATATCAGCCACTCCCGTCATTCCAACGAACTGGCTTATATGATCAAGGCCGAATTCCCCACGGGTGACATAAAGTCCATCAACGAGGCTCTGTGTGCCATCCCCTTTCGTGAAGAAACTTCTATTAAACATGAGCGCTGACCACGCAAACTTGCTGACGACAGGCTGATAGAAGCCAGGATAGCTTAGTGAAAGTCCGCCTGTGAGGGCAACGAATTGAATGTACTGTAAGCAGTCACCAAAACCAGGAGTAACCAATCTTAGGAGGTCAGCATCCCTGCCGTAGTTTGTCGTCCACTTGAAGAGGTTGGTGGTGCCCCAGGGGCTCAGGATACCAGCAACTGCCGTTGCAATTGCAACAAGTACAAGAACGGCAAATGGGACGAGACTCAGCATACTGCTAATGGTACCGCCGAGGTCCGGGGTCACTTCTGCTGATATGCAGCCAAGGTTTGTCGCGGGAAGTTGGTCGCCATCTATGATCAAGAATGTAGCAATCATGGACGTGAAAGCATATGATGAATCCATGCTATTCGAAAATTTGAAATAGGGGAGGGTGTCTGGTTTATCTCTATACAACTGTATATTAGCATATGGAACCCAAGAAACTGAAAGGTATCCTCACCTATCCGCAGAGAATGCCGGCCCAAGAGGGCATACTCCATTTTCCAACTGGTCACAAAAGTTGAGAGATTGACTAAACGGTTGATATGTCACTACATTGATTTTGTTGTATAGAGTGGTATATCTGAAAACAGGTTGCGGAAGGTTTTCTATCTTTCCATCTGTGAATTTCGGGTTGGACCACGCAGGGTCATTCGGTGGTGGTAGATTAACGTTAGTATATGCCCCAGAGACATTCCCATAAACCTTGAAATGTAGATTGTGTTCGTCAGTTGATGCGTCGAAGGAAGCATCCACGAACATGGGTGTAAATTGTAGTTTCTTGGGCACACTTTCCGTGTAAGATTCCGCGAGACAATTTTCGAACGGGACCATGACGGCTTGAACGGGCGCGACGCAGAGGCTCGCTGCCATTAATCCCAATCCATATTGGAGGAGGCGACACCGCCTTGGGGCCGTCCGAGCCACACGTCTAGCCTCCTTGCGGTCAGCAAGATCGCGTCTCCTTGTATGGGATGGCCTGTGGCCGTTGCCGTCATTGCATTTGAAGTGGCTGGCTTCGGGGCGGGCGCTAGATACGTCTGGAGACATCTTGAGCATCAAATGCTGTTGATATCTGGGCACATTGTCGCTCTGGCCGAAGAATTCGCTGGCTCTTCGAGTTGCTTCAGGGAACACCCTCATGGGTTTCGTTCGACCAAGTCGAGCAGCGTCGCGCACGGCTGGTTCTGGGAGAGCATGCAGGCAATGGCGAGGCTCTATCGAGGCCAGATCAAGGACAATTCGACGTCATGTAGGAAGAGTCCGCGGTTGTGAGTCCCAACGGTCGTGTATTTTCCTAGCTGAGTTGGGAAGGAGGGAATGGGGTTGATGAGTGACGTGGGAAACAATAAATGTGCCCTGTGGTGGACTCTTCCGTATCGAAATGCGAAACCATAAACGAGCTAAGCCACGATTTGAAGGCGCGGTACTTCGTACTGAAGTAAGCTGCTTGGCGCGGAGCCTGAACCAAGGCAGGTGCTGGCGCGGGATGGGAATACGATGTGGGGCTACTGGAGACAAGACAGTCGATTGGGAAGAGAAAGGGGAAAAGGTGAAGGATGTTTATTCATAGAAATAGATTTCACAGGACGGGCATAGTATGTGCGGTAAGGTTGGGTGATAGCTGGCATGGATAATACTTATGTATAATAAGCAGTAAAGACGGAGAAAGAAAAGAAAGAAAGTAAGACCTGGGGAATTTGGATAGAATAAATGTTTTTAGCCTTTTTGGCCCAATGGAAATATAATGTAGTATTGGTATTACTGCTGTGTACATACAGATACACTGTGTGACACTTCATCACCCTTCTTTCTATTTCTGCTGTGCCACACTGACTGCCTCCCTTTGATCCTCTCCAGACAACTTAACACATCCACAAAAGTACGGGTATCGGTCTAATTCTGCCGATATACTGTGGTAGAATAGTGATCGAGTCGCATTATTGATGGAGAATCGTGATGGAAATAGAAAAATGGAGGTTGAAAGTGGAAGGTCCTTTTTTGTGCACTGTGCTTGGGGTGCTTCTAGCGTCCGGCGTCCGTCCAGACTGCACCAGACTTTGACAATTAATATATTTATGGTTTGAGTTTTTGGATATCCACCACACAAAGTCCACCATGTCTGTCCACTACGGCATAATCCGCTTGGTCGTATGAGTATAGCCGGAGCCTGGGTGGCCACTTATTTATATTATTTATATCTATAACTATTGCAGTCAGAGCTGGAAAACAACAGGCAGTTGCGACATGGCCCAGTGGGGGGGGGGAGGGTATATTTTGTATTGGACATCATATTTTACACATAGAGAATAACCAAAATCCCCCCTCCGACTCAGCTGTTTTCATTTGTCCGTAATAGTCAGCCCAGAGACCCCAAGACAAACATAGGCATAGAAGCATAGTAACACAGGAGCACAGAGCTAAATATTAAATATGTTATGTTTATGTTATGTATGATGGTGATGATGAAGGGCAGCTCCATCCGGATCTTAACCAAATATAGATTGATCTCCCCCCTCGTTATCACTTTCTCAGGGTCAGTAGTGGGGACGGGGCATCATGGCCTGTATCATCGTGGCCAAGCAATACGGAAAGTAGCTGGGCAAGAACGATGATCACACGAGCCCTGTACATACATTACATACACACAGCGACGATGCTTCAACGCGCAGTCAATCCCCCCCCCAATTCCAAACCCCCCATCCCTTGCCCCTCCCCCAAATCCACCCTCCAACAGGACTTATTATCCACTTCTAACCATTCACATGCCCCTATTCCCCAAATGAAGAACGGCCACTCCCTTTTTCCAATGCTAAACGTCTAAAATTCATATCCTGCTTTATCGTGATTGGGCCGATTTGGCTTGATGATGGGCTGATGGGCTGATGTGCAGCAGAACGCACCACAAAATTACCAGCCGATTCTACTATGGTAAAACTTGACCCGTTACTCCAGTAATCGCGCGCCTTGCACCTTGCAACCTTGCAACCTTGCATTTGGCTCTTAAGCTGTGATTGCCATTAAACATCCTCGCAACTCTTTGTTTTTTGTCCTTTGCGCGCTGTTTCGGAAGTTTAAGGTCGCGCCCCAAAACATAAAGCCAAGGAATCCAGTCACCGTCTCCCACATTAGCTGCAGTGCTTATCGAGACATATTACCCCGCTGGGCCTTCCGTACCTGACAAACGCGGCCTTTATCTTGAACCCCCGCCGCGGGCGAGGCACACGATCCCATTTCAGAAACGGGCTGCCACATGGAGATCTAGCCAGTAAGTGTGATTCACGACTCAACTTGCGCTGGACATCACGAAAAGCGACAGAGGTGTCCTGTCTAGTTATCCACGCTCCACATGCGCTCTGACCACCTTTTTGCTAACCAATGTCCTCTCCATAGATCTCTCGACTCGAGGTCTCGGCATGGATGAACAACGAGGCCATGACGGCCCTAGCTCGAAGCAGGTCGCAGCAGCACGCCTAGTCGGAAGGTTGTTTGGCGGCAAGAACAAGGAGAGGAAGGGGAACCAAGACGAATATGTAGCTTCATTCCTACAGCGTCCCTCCGACACGTTGCACATGAACGGAGCCGATCCAAACCAGAATGCGACACCCAAACTCGCAAAGCTCGATACCCTTGGCGCTCGGCGGTGGCCTACGGCTTCTGAAGTGATCCGATCACAAAATCGTCTAGAGGCCAAACAAACCAGACCAAGCCGAAAGGGACTCACGGTTCGCTTCACCAACAAGTATCCTGAAATTATCGGAGAAGGCGGTGACGAGGCGGAGGCTCCAACTGCCTATATATCTGATTCAAAGAAACGTGCACAATCACAGCCTCAGACTGCCGCGGCGCAACCTCCGCCAGGATATCGACCAAATGGAGGCAACAATGGGCAAAACGACCAGGACCGATCAAATATACCGCCGAGGGACCCCAGGTCGCAACCAACATCTCAGTCGCCTGCGGGCCAGCCTTCAACACCGGGCGCTTCGAGATTACAACCAACTGCCTCACAAAGAAGGAGCGACGTACGAGGTAGCTATGGCGCACCACCGACTGGCATAGCTGGGTCTAGCGACCCAGACCATGGAGCTCTAGTCGCGAGGATGCAGAAAGAGATGAAGATCTCTGAAGGACAAGCTCTCATTGCGGACCAGCAAAACCCCCGGTCTTCTGTACAAAGACAAACTACTTCTCGTAGCAGCAATACGCCCTTAGAGCCATTTTCCCCTCAAGTCACCGACCCTTTGAGTGGACAACCCAGGTCAGCTGGTACGGACGTTAGCTCAAACTCGTCGCCGCCTCGTCACAGTAGTGAGAGCAGCGCCAAAAGCCCAAGGTCCAATGGTGGTCAGACGCATGATATCTCACCCAGCAAAGCAGGCGCTGGATCAATGGCAAGGCTGGTAGCTAATCTACCCGCGCCATCGCCGGTTAATAACGAGTCGCTGGATGAATTTGCCGGCCGGATCGGCTACTTGTACAAGTTATTTGAGTTATCAGCGGAATCGAAGGAATCCCTGTCTTCATCCTCATTCGAAAATCTACTAAGGGCAGCTTCTTGGTGGTTTTTGAGGGGCAGGAGTACTATTGAGCAAGTTGCCAAACGCCGTGCACCAAATTCGGAAAGGCTTGATATCCTACAGCAGCAAGGCAATGCTGACTTGGCGAAGTGCCAGTGGATACTCAGCGAAATATTGGCACCCAGGCCTGAGATCGGAAATAAATCTTCTGACGAGATCACGGCCCTTGAAAGAACTGCACTAGCCAACGGGCAGGATGATGTTGCCAGACTCCTTGAACGATATCAAGCATTATTCTCAAATCTTCGGAAGTTGACAGGATCTATGAAGAAGAACAATATCATGCCTCCACATAGTAAAGACGCCATTCTCACACAAGGGCTCAATACGGGAATTTGGGTCGACTACCCCTGGCAAGACGCTGCGGTTCAAACACTTTTCTCGGGGGTTCCCCTATCCTCAATATTATCACCGAAAGGACCCGACAGCATTTCGTCAACGGAAGCTCTACCACTGGGAGACACTGAAAACATGTTTACCTACAGCCGGATACACGTTGGCGTCTGCCTTACCCGAGACGGACATGAACCTCTACGACAACCATTACCCTGCATCCTTTCAGTTCAGCGAGAGCGTAATGACAAACTGATTACCGCTGTGATTTCCAGTCAGGATGGAGTTATCTCCATCGCCATTCAGCCTAGAAACGGCAGTTCTCCCACATGGCAAGACGTAGCATGGGACACAAAGAGAGACTTAATCGATGTCAAGCTTGGAAAGCTCTTTAGGGCCCGTGTTTTATTCTCACCTGGGGACTTAGCCACATTGTGGAATATGTACGAATACACAAGTAAAGTTCAAACAAGCTTCCTTGCTCACAGCGACGAGGTCCTTGTTATGGAAACAACTGTGCGATCAGCGCAGTACTCGACAAAGGAGCCATCTGACCAGATCTTCCCCAAGGATGCGGCATTACATTGCAAAGTCAGGGTATTTGAAAAGGTGGTCGTGGAGAAATCGATTACCGGGCCTCACACTCGGCATCGTGGAGTCCGCCTAGCTGTTGCCACAGGGCCAAATACAAAGTCTCTGTGCGGCATTACACACGACCTTCCGACACAGAGGCCCATCCGGTATGAGCACACGCGTGTTGACTACGGCGCCTCACTCTTTCTATATTTTGGTGATGGGCCTGCTGCAACAATTGGTCTAACATTCGAAACGAACCAAGACCGATCCGCATTCCACAACACAATCATCGGTGGACAGCGGCCAAACGAGTCGACCCTCACTGCTCTACCAATAAAGAGTTTCTCCTTGACCAGATCTGCAGAAAGCCAGTCTACGTCCCTGCCCCGCATGGTACTGGACAGCTTTGAATGGAATGCGTTACAGGTTATCATCCACAACAAAGGCTCCGATTTCAACTCTACTGCGGTCCAGAGTGCCGCCCACCTCCGCATCATCGCCGAATCACAAAACAAAGACCGCGTCACGGACCGCCTCGTCCTCGCCCCCGGCGAGCTAAAAATCCGTGTTAACACCAAAGGCCTCCATCCCCGTCTCAGCATCCTCCGCTCCGAGCAACACGACCTAACCATCTCTTGCACCGAGTCTCAAACCCCCGCCGAAGTACGCCAAAGACTAGCTCAACTACTCGTCCTCGTAGCCAAGGTGCCGACGGCGCGCCACTACAGCTTCGCCAGCCACGATGACCTGCACGAGTTTCAGCGCGCCATCACCGGTTTCAACGTCCTCTTCTCCGGAACCGCAGCCACCTTTGCCATCTCGCGCCGCCGCATGGTCGTACCCATTCACAAGAAGTGGGAAGCACAGGCAGCATGCGTGCAGCTTCTCGAGAGCGACGGCGTTGTGCAACTCGTCGCCTTCTTTGAAGGGTTTAGTCACGGTGAGAGCATGAACTTCGTGATCAAACCTACGGATTCCTTCGAGTCGTTTAGTAAGAGCGGGAACTACGGCGTTAAGATCGCGGACGCTAAATTCGTCCTGCCGGTCCAGGATGAGGCGGGCATAGGCGCAGAGAATGGCTTCGTCTGTTTAGATCAACTAGAGTATCCCGTCGAGCACGATGATATCATCATCACCTTCGATGTCGAGGATGGTATGTATCTCCCTATTAACCCCCCACCCCCACGTCGGCACAATTTCTCCGCAACTGAGACACGGCCCCGCTAACGCTTACTTAATTACATAGAGCGCGACCGCTTCGCCAAAGCCCTCCCTTCCGAGACAAAACACGCGTTCCGCTTCGGAAGCACTAAGAGGCGCGCAGAGTGAACGAACGGGGTGAGACAGGAGTAGTGAGACAAGTGAGACATTTGAGATGCTCGCTTGTCCACTCAGGGGGGTGGGATATCACATGTGTATGTGCTGGAAGTGAACTGGTGGGGGTCGTTTTGTTTTGCGGGAGAGCGATTTGAATTGTAAAGCGCTTTTGATACCGAGAGCGTAGACGTTTTCGCTGGTGCGTGGTGGTCTTTTGAGGGTTTGTGTGCTGTGCGCTTGGTGCGGGATACCTGGGTGCGGTTGGATAGGGAACGGGGTGAGTGTGAGGATAAGGATTGAGGATTTCCCCTTGTGTGCGAAAGAGCTGTAGATGAGCAGTGCTCTATACCTTACATAGCGAAGCATTGTCTATGAGCGAGCGGGGTCAGATGGGAAACAAAGAATTACATAAATTTCAAAGCATTCAAAAAAACACACATAAATCACGAACACAGCACAACAGTTGACAGCATATGGAAGTCCATGCATTTGAATAGCTACACTATAGCCCAGGAGTATCTACCTAATCGCGCAAATAAAAAACGAGCATCAAAGCACCGCATCACCTCCTGCGCAGCCTCCGCCCAGGCCCCTATCCATATTTACCCCCCCTCTCTCCGTCCATCCCTTTGTGCAAAATCCGCTCCCAACAAGAGAAGACGTAAGAATTAATCAACCGCAGGTTCACAAAACGCATCGGATACAGTGTGTGTGTGTGTTTGCCCTCGGTCGAATAGCAATTATAAACGTGTAAAAAAAAGGCAACACCGCCAGACATTCCAGATGTGGAGGCAATCTAATGCTCGAGCAGCCTCAGGGAGCCCTGAACGACGACGTTCTCGAGGATGGATCCCGGTGGGATGTCGATGGTGCTTCCCTCCGTAGCGACGATGATGACAGTTCCCTTGAACGTGACGCCGCGGCCGAGGTTGACCGCGCCGGTGATGGTGAGATGGTCGAGCTCGAGGATCTTGGGGATACTGGGGATGTGCTTCTGGAAGTCTGAGACCTTCTTGAAGTCCGTGCCGAGCTTGATAAGCGGGGCGGGGCCGAAGCGGGTGGGGTCGATCTGCAGCTGACCGTGCTTCAGGGAGTAGAGGTCGGACTTGACGAGGAGGAGGTCGGAGCAGGTCTTGACAGGGAGGAAGCGGCGGCGGGGGACGTTGACACCGTGCGCGTTCTTGAAGTGGCGAATGGCGGCGCCGACGGCGGTCTCGAGCTGGACGATGGAGACGTCGGATTCGCCCTTCTTGTCGGCGGGGATGGACTTGTTGTTTGGGATGATCTCCATCTCGAGCTCGTTGTTCATGACGACGCGCTTGACGGCCTCAAGGTTGAGCCAAATGTTGTTGGTATTGAAGTACTTGAACTTCTTGATGGACTTGAATTCGTTGACGTGCTCCTTAGGAACCTGTGCGATTTCGAGGAGGCGGACGGATCCATCGTAGTCGATGATGGTACCACCCTTAACATCAGCCTTGGTCTTGTCGGTCAACTCCATAATGTACTCAGACTTGGTCTCGACCATGTGCTGGAGGATGCGGAGATCAACAACAGCACCCAGGTTGTCAACGTTGGAGAGGAAGACAATCTCGACACCGCGGGCAATCAGCTTATCGAGGATGCCAGAGTTGTAAAGGGACTCGAAAACATCTCCGTGTCCGGGTGGGTACCAATCAGTAATGGAGGAGTCGAATGACTTGGGGACTGGGAGGAGCGAATCCTTCAGGACTCTTGGGTACCTCGACTGGTTGAAGGTCATAATATCAATGCTGTGACCCTCGTACTTCTTAATAATGTTCTCGGTGTCGGAGTCCGTGTTGAACGAGTTCATCAGGACGAAAGGCACGTTGACCTTGTATGTGCGGTTGAGATATTCGATTTGACGAACAGAGAGATCGAGGAAAGACATTCCATCGCGGACCTCGATGACCGACTTGGGTCCAACACAGCCCATGGATGTACCGAGACCACCATTGAGCTTCAATACTGCAAGCTTGTTCAAGAAAGAAACAGACTCGGAGTTTGCAAGGTCGTTGTAATCGACAACTTGGCCCTCAGCAGGTGGGGCAATGCGGTCCCAGTCAAGAGTGCTTCCCTTCGCCTTATCGTTCAAATACCTGCGGAAAAGGGCAAAGAAGTTGTCCATCTCAGTCTCGAATAGCTAAGTAGGATTAGAAGCTGAACGTAAACCGTGTGTTTCTGGGCCTTACCTTCTTCTCCTGCTCGTCAGAAACGGTGTCTGAGAGCTTGTTAAGGTGGTTTCGCATTTGGCTCGCAGCAATCGATGTGGATGTGTTCTCGAAGGCCTGTTTTTGGCATTCTGTCAGTGATAGTTCGGACATTGCTTTATTTTAGACAGTAGAATATTGTCAGAGCCAATTTTGGTGGAGGGGTCAACTCTGATATAAAAAACCCCCAAGCCTATTCTGGAAGGCCCAAATAAGAAGATTCAAGGGGAGGGAATGACCAGTGAACGAATCAGATCAAGGAGCGTCCTATTGAATTCCAATTTGAAATGACGACACTAGTACGTCTTGGTGGAATCGGGATCTGGAGGATATTGAATGCGTGTTGGAAAGAGGTTTGTCGACGGGGTAAGTCAGTGCGACCGCCTGTCGAATCCCCCTGCCTACTTTCCAATTACTTTGGTGATTCGCGAAGCGAATCCAAGTAGGATCGCTTCGAAGGACATCATCACTTGATTCCCAGAGCCTTGCCAAATGAGTCCTTGGGTCTCAAATAGCCTCGCCACTGTATCCCAGCCAACCCCCAGTGGTCAACCCTTTTCGTGATTGCCCTGGATGTTTGAACTGCGGATGGCACCAAGGCAGGAGCCTCGATATGCTGCTAGGCCGAACAGGATTTCACAGGAAGTGACACTTACAACGTGTGATTGGGATTTTCCGTGGTGCCTTGGAACGCTATCCGGTCCGCCATCGCTCCCGCCCCCAAGCGCCGACGAAGGCTTCAGGTGAGTCGGGAGAGAGCTCTTGAATGACGCCATCTCTTAAAGTGTATAGAGTATCAACGGTTGGTTTTCGGGAGGAGTGTCTTCGATGTGTTCTGCTTGTTGGAACTGGTGGGCGCACTCTCTATATAAGGGTTGTTGTCAGTGTTGCAATTCATGGTCCTGACGTCAACAGATACTCCTTGGGGGGGAGTTTTGGCTGGGAAACAGCGTTTGTATGATCAGCTTACCTATGTCAACAGAGCACGAAGGATTTTGAAGCGTAAATAGTGAGGCTGAGATCAGCAACACAGTGTGAATTGATGTTGAGAGGTGTGAATGGGAATGGGGGGGTCAGATACAACGGTGACAAGAGCGTTATTTATTATTAAACTCGAGCTTCCTTGACAGCTTGGCCTTGGGTGAGACAGAAACCAGGATGCGGACATTGGAGGTGGATTATCATTATTCCGAAGAAGATACGTAGTATCACCAAATGACGCTAAAAGACGCCAAAAATCACACCAAAACTATCCCAAACAAGGCAGTGCAAGGACCTGTGGGGGGGAAAATGGGGAACGAGCAACAAACTGTAATTTCCATAATTTCCATGATCCCCGTAGTTCTTTTCCTATTGGGGCGAAATAAGTTTGGAAGTGTCTACTCTATTACTCTATTATTCTACTTTACTACTCTACTTATTTGCCCCCCTAATCCCTCTGTTGATTTTTGCACGGAATAATTCGCAATTCGTATTCCAATTTTTCATAGACGGGAAAAAAGGCGCTTGCTTGCGTGGTCCAACAACCAAAAACACTTGGAAGGGGCGTGCCCAAGTCACATCTTGGGCAGCCATCCCGTGGCCGAGCATGGTCGAACAGTGATCCAGACATCCCACCGAACCAAGTATCTTGTGGCGTTTAATTTACACCCTGCAGTTATTGCCTCAAGAAGAACCGATTGGGACTATCGCCTTTCTAAATGTGGAGCCCTACTATAACAGTCTATCTACTCTATGAACATGAATTTTCAAAGAAACGCAGTAGCTTCTCAACAACGTCGTAGGATCCCGGCGCTTTGAGCCGGCGCCTGCAGGACACAGTCAGACTATCAGCTTCCAGCCGTTCCTACTTTATAACTCTTTGCCGCCTGGATAAGCTGAGAAGAGCTGAAGGGCTGAAGGCTGAAGACGGAAGGGATCCCACCGGGTCCCACCCAAATGTCCCGTCCCACCAGATCAGAGAAAAGGCGCAGGCATGGGCCATGGTGTGTGCATCGATATTAACGCCACAGCCCAACTGACTGTGCTCCGAGATGAGGAATGGATCCCAAATCTATTTATCGCATCTGCGAAAGGAGGTTCCATCGAGGACCACCGGATCCCCTGGTTGGATACACGTGCAGTGATTGTGCGAACTGCCGTTCTTATGTCAGCACCATGATACAAGGCTGCATTCCAGGGGCTATATTTAGATACAGCGTCAATTTTGACGATGATTTTCAATTGCAAAGTGTCTCGATTCGTGACACAGGAGTGTGATGTGGTGATCCACTCCTCCTGATCCTCCAGGTCACAGTTTAGCCGCACCCCTCACCCTCCTCTCTGTTGACCTCTCATCAAGCAACAGTAAGGGTCCAATTTGAAACATTGGATTCAAAAGGTGATCTGGTCTGTCTTCCATTATCATTATATCATAGTTCTCGTATATTTTCACCCCGTCCAACTCCGATGCCAGATGCAATATCTTGACATACTGATCACGACGCCATATTCCCATATATTCCCAAGTCCCATTTCAGGCGGTGTTCACTTCGTCATGCCTTTCCGGGCCCTGCTGTGAAGTACCATGCAACAACAGCAACCACAATGATCAGGAGCACAATAGAGAGCGCAACACTCCACGAGATAACTCGGCAACGGCGCTTCTTCTGGTGCTGCCTAACCAGCCAATCGTCCCTGTACCAAACACAGTCAGCATCTGAGTCAAGATTACCCGCACCGCGCCCCGTCATCTCATCTGAAGCGCTTCATCAACAGGGTATGTTTGCCACTAACCCATGCTTATCCATAGACTCCCCCGTGCTGGCACTCGTTGACCTAGCCCTGCCATTCTCGGCATCGACTCCCTCAGCCTCATGCATGGCGGCTGAGAAGCGCTTCCAGAATATGGGGTCGGCAACTGAAAGGTTTGGTAGTTCTGAGACGGGGCGCAGGTGAACCTCTTGGGCGAGGGGCGAGGGACGGTGTCTCCGCGGCGACGTCTTGGGTCGAGACATGGGTGGCAGTGATGGCTTGAGTGGGAGTCAAAAAGGCTGCGCAGACTCCCTTTCTGGGTAAAGTAATAAAGTTCGCTTCAGCTGCGATTGATGGTTTGAACAATCCCGGTAGCTTCAAGCTGAGGCTGGCTTCCTAGTTGAGTCTGAAGTGACAGTTCAATCGTAAAGAGGGAAACGTCCAGGCACAAATGAGTGAGCACACTGGACTTTGGAATGTTGAAGGAGCGCAAAAGAATGAAGCCTTCAAAATCCCAATCGAAAATCTCTATCAACACTGCCAAACCAAAACAAACACAATCGCACAAAAAGAAAAACGATAAATCACCGTTCTATTAACCCACATATAAACAAACAAACCTACCTATCCCTGCCCTTATCACACCAAGGTTTTATCTTGCATGTCCGCCCACAAAAATCGTATTGTTCTGGACCCCCGGGACAAATATTGGGTACACCAATGCCACAACCCATAAAAAAGTAACCTGATAAAAGCACCTACCCGTATCACAGCATCCACTCCGGGGGTCGAGACTCGATCCGATATGTGGGATGCCCTTCCAATAAGGTGCGGGTTTGAGGGTTGCTCATGTGGGTTTCATTGGGAAGAGCTTAGTGGGCAGTGGGAAGCTCCGTAGATGCCTTGATTCGCTTAATTTGACTTATAGATGAGAGGATGAGAGTTCCAACAACAAAAAGCAACTAGGCTGCGGTGGAGCTACCAATTTTGAAAGAGTTGTTCTCGTGTGAGAACCTACTATAGTAGGGGATAATTAGAGTGAGCAAGCTACTGCGGAAGAGGAACCTATGGATGAACATGAATGGGCTGAAAGTACGAGGATGGAGATGGTGTGACGACCCTGCTTCATCAGAGTTGGATGCTATTTCATAAGAGTTAGCCATCTTTGAAGCCATTGTAACAGCCGGAACTCCTCTTCTAGTGAAATCCCCTTCCGGTCTGTCACCCTCCAACACCCCGAGCGGCTGTTAGCCCTGGTATAGATTGTGAGCAGATGTCTACGACGGAGCATATAGTGCACTTGCGCCTGTTCAAGCGGCACCAGAGGAGGAGGCTGCAGGTGGCACGACTGATAGATGAGTAGATCGAGATGCCAGGCCTATGGTTCTTGGTGTCACATATGAGGCAGGAACTTGATGTTGCTTGCTCCGCGGAGGCACCCCCCAATCGTCAAAGCTGCCACAACGGGCAATGGGCGGACGTTGGGTTGCCCCGGGGTTGGTTATCAGGCTCGCTTAATTCAACGTCGTGTAAAGAAGGACGAGACCTGTAACTATTCTACTATAGAAGTAATTCGAGTCGACATGAAGCCTTCAAGATTCACGGGGTTGTCGTGGGAGAACCCGCTCCAATATAAGACTCGACACGAGGAAGCATCTGCCGCAGACGAGCCATGGATGACCATTAGGCAGATTGGGTAACGAGGACGATGTGGCGGCAACAGAGACGCCACGACTCCGTAGTGAAGGAGCTGGCCTCCGTCGACCTTGAACAAAGGAAAGTGTTCTTGCCCAAGGATATAGACCCCAAGGAAATGTCTACAGACGAGTATCTGAGGCATCTGAAGAAATTAGCGCGACGAGGGAAGTTGAAAGTGACATGGTATCAAACGTTACATATTACATATCTCAAGGCGTTTGTAGCACGGGCACGGAAGGCACTTGATACTCCTGACTCTTTGGAGGCGGCAGCCCGGTCGACGACGCTGCCATGAACGATGAGCCAACATTATATTGTTGGGGAGCCCGTTACTAGACTAGTTTGACGTTATGGTGAGAGCAACTCAAGTGCCTCCGATGGTACGATACTCAAGTATCGTACCATCGCAAGTATCGTACTATAGAAGCAATTAAGTCCACGTAGAATCTTAAAGGTTTAGAACTATCCCCGTGCGTGAGCCCGTACATTAACGAACGTGCTACAACAGAGAAGGTATGGGTGACTAAATCATGGAAGCAACTGTAACACAGTTGCCTGCGGGGGATGGATCTATTCGACCGGAAGTGCTTCGGGCACGGCAATGTCGCATCTTAGACGTTGAAAAATCCAAACTGATGCAGCGGCAACGGAACCGCGTGGACTGTATCATATTGATCCTGGAAAGATTCGAGGCTACAAAAACAACCTGGACGCCCCCTCCAATGTCGTCTCTAATCCGCCTTCGGCCCGTCACACGCGGGGAGAGGAAGCGTTGCTTAGCTTTGGACAGAGAGTATAACCATAGCTTCTATGTCGAGTACTTAAGGGAGGCAGTTCTGCGGAGTAAGAGGAGATTGGCAGGCATGGGAGCGGGAACCATTCGAAATCTCCAAAGTTTGATGCCGCTGGCCAGGCAGGAACTCGATGCCGCCGACTGTGCGGCAGCAGCCGCCCGCTCCACCACCTTACCTCGAGCGATGCGGGAAAGCGCAGCATCAGCCCGGGGAGCCGAGACTCGATCCGATGTGCAGGAAGCTTTCCAGTGAGCATGATTATTGGAGACCAGATTATGTAAATTTCATTGGAATCGAGTTTGTTGGTTTGGGAAGCTTGGCACGGGCTCATGGCCTCAATTATTCTGCTGGCGTGCAATAAGAGGAGTCACTACAGAAGCAACGGAGTGGAAATGGGTGAAGGGGCTATAAATTGAAAGGCTGCCGTGCTGGAGGTGTCTTATATCGAGGAGCATCGCGTAGGGGGCGTATGTAAAGGCGAGGAACCGGTAGCCATGCCTGAAGATCAGTCGCCACGAAGAGATGATACTTGGATATTGTTATTTTTTTGCGGGATTTGGATGTACGGATTTGAGACATCTAATTTGTTAGTCTTATCAGGCAGTATGAGATAGCCTTAGAAAAAAGTGTGAAGGGAGAATGTTAAAACTCATCCCCAATAATATTCATTCCTCTCATTAATTACTCGATACCAAGCTGGCTTCACCAGAAGCGCTATCCTAATACATCGCATCTGTAAAGCCTCGCAGCAATATCGCCGGGTATCCAGTCCACTCACAGAAAATCATCCCCGGGTTATCTAAATCCCATATCCCGAAATATCTGGCAATCGACCGACGATTGTTTTAACGCCTACCCCATAAATAAAAATCCTCACATAATCTCACACTTCCCTTTCTTCTCCTTCCTGCTCGGCCCACTCGCATAACTCGCCGTCGTCACATCCGTCCACCCCGCACTACTCGCCGCATCGAGATCCTTCTTCTTCTTCTTTCGCTTCATCGTCCCGCGCCACCCCCTCTGCTTCGCCTGCTGCATATTGATGGCCGCGCTGCGCTCTGCACGGCTCACGCGCCGCGAGACACCAGCCGGTATGGGCCAGGTGGGCGTGTGTGCCGGCCCGTCGCCGTTGGAGCTAATACTATAGATCGTCTCTAGCCGCTCCATGTGGGGACGCAGACCGCCGGGGGAAAATGACTCCTGGTTACCATAGGGGCTTGGATACCCGACTAGGTTCACTTGTCCATGGGACGGAGGTGGGTAAATCGGAGACATATTTGTTTGGGCATTGTAAGCACTAGTGGCCGCCATAGGCGGCGCTCTAAAGTCTGTGTAGGTCGTCGGGCCAAATTGTGGAGGCCCGGCGTTCACCTGGTTAGGCGATTCGGGGTACGTGTTTTGGTAAACTGGATGGATGGGGGGCGGCTGCTGAAAGGATCCAGAGGCAGCCCTTGGTTGATTGGCTAACTGCTGGCTACTTGGTCTTTGAGAGCGACTGTTCAGCCTCTCTAGCAATGATGAACTTGGTAAGTTGACATCCGCTGGAGTTAATTCTGCAGGTGGTGCTGGCACTCCTGAGTTGGCATCAGGAGGAATGTCCGTCTGTGGAGCTGGATCCTGGTTGGAAGGGTAATGCAGATCTAGCGGAGTTATCGGTGACATCATTGGTAAGCTCGTAAACTGCGAGTCTTGGGGAGCCTTGATAGACACGTATTGTACTTGTGTCCCATCCGCTGGCGTTGTTTGTTCTGGTATGGCTGGCGGTTTATCTTCGCCTGTTGGCATGGTGTTGCTAGTATTGACAGCATCACGATCCAAGCGATCCAAGCGATCCGGAGTGACACTAATATCCTGGACTGTTGGAATTGGTATGGCGCGACGTGGGATCGGAGAAACAGGTTCAACCGAAGGAGTTGCTGTGATAGCGCTTTGCGGTATCGTAACCACCGGTTGACCAACAGGACGACGAGGTATTGTATTGACTGGTGCTGGCGCTACAGGCACCGCAGCGGGAGGTTCAGGTGTCCTCTGAGGAGAAACATCATACATGTCGTCAAAATCATCAGCATTTGCTGGAGTTTGGAATGACTGTGGCTCGCGAGTTAAATCGCTTGATGCACTGATGGCCGATGAAGCACTAGTAGGCCGAGGTACGGCGACGGCTAAAGGAGGTGAAACAGGTGAGGCGAGGGATAAATGAGGTGAAACTGGTGACGCCGAGGATCTACTCATTGGAACATATGTAGTTCTGGATCTGCGTAGGCTAGACAATGGGTTTGACTCTGTTGACGCGCTGCTCCTTTGAGTGCTTGATCGATGAAGGTTGCTTGGCATTCCTGTGACTCCGACTTGGATTGCATTTCGAAGGTGAGCTGGAAGTGTAGGTATGTCGTCTTTGCTATATGGCGGCGGTGGGGGAACCCAATTATCCGCATCGCTTTCGTGCGGAACTTCATTGTGTCCATCTGCAGGCCGCATCCGAGGAGGGCCTGGTGTTTCCCCAAAACGAGGTGGGTGAAGCACCCGATTTATAGCCGCAGCAGTCGCAGCACGTCGTAATGTTGCGACAGAGCGGGGAGTACCATGTGCATATGGTGCATCAAGTGCTTCTTGGTCGTCTATTGATGTCATAGATGCCGTTTCCGCAGTCTCGTCTGTCGGCGATAATGCCGCCTTCGTAACAGACGGTCTTCGGAGTGCCGACATTGGAAGTCCTTCCAACCTTCTCGGCAGAGTAAAAGCGGGACCTCTCTCCGGGCGTGCTGCAACCGTGGTGGAACGAAGGACAGCCGGATTATTTGATCTTGACTGAGCGACAGTTCGCCTGCGAACTATTGCAACTTCTGTCTCCATATCTCGGTGCTCTTCCTCGAGTATTTCTGGCTCTTTCTCGCCCACTTCTATCGTGATTGTTCGTTTTTCACCGTTTACAACAGAGTAATCAAAATCCAAGAGCAGCAGCCTTCCTCCATCCATCGGTGATATGCCGTCTTCGTTTAAGTCGAAAGCATGTCCCTGAGAATAACCTACACCCCCCGGGGCAGCTGCGATAAGTCGCTCACTTGAAGTACTTGACGAAGTAGTTACCCACTTCAGAGCCACAATTCCATCTAGGCTGCTAACGTGTCGCCCTTCAATGAATGAGTTTCGAGATCTGTTGGAGAGTTCTTGCCACTTGGGGATCTTGTTGCCGTTTGCATCTTTGGGTGCAGTGGTGAGCTCTCTTTGCCCATTACCGGAAAGGCTGCTTTTATGGCTACGAGGAGTTCCAAGGTCAGCCAAGTCAGCTTCTGCTGTTGATTCAGGAGGAGCGTCAAGATCTTCAGGGACACCGTAACACCATATTTCCTTTCCCAGAAATCCGGCAGAAACTAAATCCCCTGAGCTAGTTGTTGCAGGAAGAGTGTTGGGAAGCAGTTTTGAAGTCGATGAGGAATCTGCCATGGGGCCAGTAAAATAGGTCGTTCCGTTGCGAAGATCGTCAATGCGAACAGCTCGGAAGGTCTCAAAGGCTCGGTCATAAGTAAACGTCCAGTTTGCACCACAGTCTGCGGCGCTGGGTAGAAGAACTGCGTGACTACAGTCACGACTGCTATTGGGGAAAAGGATTGACGTTGCCCAAAGTTGGCCAATGCTGTCTTCTGGTGAATATTCGCCGGGGTTGAAGTATGGCGCAGTCAATATGACAGTGTTGGGATTTTTGGAATGTATGGTGGTGCCCAGTAGTTGCATACCATCCCTGGAGAATGACAATGAATCCGCTGCGTCAGACTTGACACCCCTTTTATCCGTGGCTAAGGCGGTTGCTGACAGAGAGTACACCTCGATGCCGCCATCATACGCTGCGGCCAACACTGAACCGCCCGGTGATAACGAAATTGTACGAGGATGGTGATCCAGGGCGATTGCCCGAATGTGTTTTGGCTTCCCGTTACTTAGGTCATATAGGTCAACCTGATGATCCATTGATAGCACAGCTAGCAAGGACCCATCGTCAAGTATTGTTATCGAGGCAGGGCGTCGCAGTATCTTTAGTTCGCGTTCGACTGTGACTTCCAGTCCCACGAAACGAAGAACGTGTATCCTCGACGTGCTATATGCAAGAACATATTGTCCATTGGAAGAGAATGCGAAGTGGAATGCCTCCCCCCCGGGCAACGCGGCAGAAGAGCTTATAGACGTCGATACCAGCTTGATAATAGTTTCCTGTGGCCGTAAATATGCTTCATAGAGGTTGCGCTTGACCTCATGCGCGAATTCTTTTCGGAGTTTCGGAAGCTCATCGTCATCTACTGGCAATGCGATAGTTCGATGGCTTGTCGCATAAGATCGACATCGAGACAGTTGTTGCGCGTAGAGTTGCGCTTGTTGTGATACCCTCCGCCAGTTGCGATTGAGCAGAACAAGGGATGCGAAGGAACTGGGGTCGCATGTCGAAAGGATGCTGGAATATCATCAGTAAGATATCAATGGAAGAGTAGCAGACATACAGTTCTATGATCTCATCCGGGAGGCTCGCAAATGCGCATGCCGTATGCTTGGCGTCCTTGGAGTCCGCCGAGCCCTTCAACGCCGCTGTTGTAGGATTGTCCATCTTCATAACAACGGCTGTACTGGCGCATCCACGATGTGCATGATCAGCTATGCCATTAGAAGTTGTCGCGGGCGTGTAATAGTCGTGGTAGTTACAAAAAGATGTGAAAGTTAAGTCAGCCCTGACGCGGACTGATTCTATAGATAGTTAGGATTCAACCCCCTGCGAGCTAGTATCAGCGTTTGGTGTTTGGGCTAAGTGGCGGGGAAGCAAGGAGTACGTATGTAAGTACGCAGTCCACAGGATAGTCACCCTGTACTCACAGTAACATGGGATCCTCGTTGGTTGTCAGATCTCAATTGTTGGAAAGCGGACTGCTACATCAATATCGCCAGGGTACAGCAATGGTTTAGCAGCACAACCCTTGGCGCGTAACTGCATGGGTTGGATGAACTCAAGTCTCCTGGTTTCTCGTATTTCGACTCACTCAAATACTTTCAAATTACTCAGTTTCGTCGGAATATAACACGTTAATAGTATAAAGCTCCTTAATTGTTAATGGAATATACCATGTACAGTAGCACAACCTTTCAGGGTCCATCTTGAATTATATACTATATTTAAACCAACGCGTCACCAATAGAGCATCTGTCCAAAACCTGGGTACAATTCCCTTGGTTATAACATCACGTGACTGTAATTATCAATAAAGTTAGGGTGGTTCTAGTGGCAAAGCTAACTTGATCAACCCCTCGTAGGCGCCAAGCAAAGACTACTGGACTACAAATTGTCGTCAACCGTTTCTCCACCCTTTTCCTTTCCCTTCCCTTCTCTCTTTTCAACGAATTTAAATAGAAATAGGACCACTGAATCAGGTCCTATTTGCTGTCTGGATCATGAGCCACATGAGAGACACTGATTTTGATCAGCTTATGAAAACACTGACCGAGAACTTCAATGTTCTAGCTGACGAGGTTCAGCTGTTGAGCGATAGGAAGACCGTTCTCGAACACAAGCTACGCTTTGCGCATGAACAGGTATGCACAACCCAACATTTCCTTGTCTTCCCACCCCCAACCACGCTATGTGATGAGACACTTTAGCTCTAGATCTGGAGTCGCTTCTGGCGGCAACGACCGACAAAAACCAATCATGTTTTACTGAATACCGTTCTTTCACCACCATAAATATCTTCATATATCCAACAAGACAGCCTGCTGACTATCCTCTTCAGTATCAAGTTCTAGCACTCAAGTACGCACCATCTGATGATCCAGATATCTCGAGCACTCTAGCTAAGCTGCAGCTCCCCGCGGATATCCGAGTGAATGGAGAGGACCGGACGTCACTAGTGCCGCTACCTCCCCGGAGAACCGGAAACTCCAAGCAGCAGACGGCTGAGGCTATAAGAGATGGGCGAAAGGCGTCACAGCTCATAGCTTCCCTTAAGGGCTGGAATAGATCTGCTGTTAGTAATCGCAGTGCCTCAATAGCTACGAGCAGTAACAATAGGAACTCCCGCGGGGGAACCTCTTTTACAACATTCCATGAACAAGACTTCACAGTACCAGGCAAAAAAAGCCAACTGATGTGCCCATTCTCTCAAAAATCCAATAAGCCCGCCCCGAACGGGGACTCGTCAAGCCAAGTATCGGCGATGGAGACCGCTGAGGAAACCACTGCCGTCCCCGATACGGAAGACACCACCCCCCATCATTCAACAGATCCCATATGCGCAGCACTATATGCCGAAACACATGTCTCCGCGCCTCCATCGGCCGCCGGCTCCAACAAATGCCCCATACGTTTCCTAGACCAGCATTCACCCGAAGAGGTCGCAAGATATTTTGAGACCCACAAGCATGAAATCCCACGAAGCCATGAAGTATGCGTGAAGCGGTATCAGAGGAATGAAGAAGGCGCTAGGAGGTTGGATGCGAAATATGGTAACATGGTGAGCATGCTCCAGGAGCTGGGTCAGAAGCACCAGCCGATGTTGCCAGTGCAAGACGAAATTGAGGAATACGAAGTGGATAAGAGATCCAATGGACGAGTTGAGAGCTGGGCGAAGGCTGTTAGTGATGAAGGCGTCGACCCTGCTGAAGCAACGACCAACGTCCCTACCGAGCCTGAAGAAGAGCGCGAAGGACGATATGACAGGCCCTTGAATGAGGTTAGGGTTGGCGAGTCACCGAGCCGGCCTTGGGGAATTTCTGTGCCATACGATTTTACACCAGCTCCCCACTACACTGAGAACGATTTACAAGCCTCACCATCTGCCCCCGCCATTGCCCGTGACTTCGATGGCCAGGCGCCAGTAGGGCGATGTCCTTTCGGCCACGGTGCCAAAGCGGAAGTGGCAGAAGAACCCGCATCCTCTGACCTAGAGGATATCCCTCAGGCCAGGCCAGCGGGACAGTGCCCGTTCAGCCAGAACATGGACCCAAGCGCCCCTCTTCCCAAAGACCACCCTGCGGTAACACCGCAGGACTCTGGGTTTGGCGCGACGTACGAAAGCCAACCGCAGCCAGAACCGGAACCTGAATCGCAGCCAGCGTTCATAGCGCAGCCAAAGGCTGTCACGACGACTGAGAAGAGTGCTGCACCGCAGATGCTATTTACCGGACCTGTCTTCATCGGGTACCCCCTTGATCAGGCGATGGCGTTGATGCAGCAGTGGCAGGCTGGGGCCAACCAGCCGAGATGATGAGAGCAACGTGGGACGTTGAGTTGATTTTTTTTGATAGCGATTAGCATTCGATTTTTATGATATCAGATTGTAGCATGGGATTTGAGCGTTGATTCCTTACGGGGGCTTCTATGGGGAGAAGACTGGCGCATCTTATTTAGCAACGTAACTTAGCTTTTAATGTTATTTTTTCATCAAAATCTAATATTTGATCTGCCTATTTTAGCTGTGCAACAGAAATATGTGTATTCTATTTCGTTTATCTCTTTATCTCGCTGTCATAATAATAATGCCGTGCAGATCAAATGCTCTTCTATCGATCTTTTACCAGGCGATGCTATATCCAACCAACGCCAACCCCAAACACCACGTCAACCCATCTAGATCATATCTCTACACCCTAAACACCCTCTCTTCACCTCCCATCAACCGAACCTTACCTCCCCCCATCCCTCGCACCCCCCGTCGTCTCCTCATCCGTCCAATCATCCCTATACGCCACCTCATCATTATCCCACAAACTAATATCATCCTCATCAAACCCCACTGGTTGTCCCCTCGCCAACCCAAGCCCCTCCTCCTCATCCTCCCAAATCTCCTCCCTATCCCTCTCATACGCTCCCACATCCTCCACCGCCTCCGCCTCCAGCTCGCGCGCTCTCGCCATCGTGCGCTTATAAATCACATATCCCAGTCCCGCGCCCAGAACCCCAAAGACAAACATGGACACGTAGTTTACGATCTTAGTCGTGCGATCCATTTCGCTGCCTGCCTCGGCGATGGCGGCGAGCCGACTGCCGGCGAAGACGTGGATGAGGAGTTTCGGTGTCGCCATTGCGGTTGCGGCTGTAAAGGCCAATGGGTGCACGGTGGGAAGCGTGGACATGGCGCCGTTCGAGATGCTGTATGGCAAGGGGCAGAATCGGATCATGACGAGAACTTTAATCCCGTCGTGTTTCAGGATCGATGCGAAGGCTTCGAAGCGCTTATCCTCCCCTACGAGACGGTGCACGTATTTCGAGAGAATGGTCCGGCTGGCGATGAAGGAGCAGTATGAACCGATCACGTTTGCGCCGGCGCAGATGAACCACCCCTTCATCCCGTACACGAAGCCCGCGATTGTGAGGGCGGTTGTGTACCCGATTACGGGCGGGAAGGCGGTGATGAAGATGAGCGCGAAGCTGATTAGCCAGCCTCCTGGTAGGGCGCGCCATTTTACGGCCACGGGGGCCAAGGCCGCGAAGAGGGACTCGGAGTAGACGATGAAGAGGATGCCGATGGTCGTGAAGAAGAGGTAGAGGCTGACGAAGAGGATGCGTTGCGTTAGGGTTGCCGAGGCCCAGAGAGAGAGGGCTTTGTCTTGGAGGATCTTGGCTCTGAGGAGGAGGGTTGCGGTGGTGCTGGTGGGGTTGCTGAGGGAGCGGCGGCGGCGGTGCGAGGCGGTGGTGCGGAGACGGCGGGA
>LNAS01000243.1:484-14244 GCA_001630605.1 Pseudogymnoascus pannorum | reverse complement strand
GAAAGGAATGGGGGGGGGTGTATGGAGTAGAGAAAAAGTGTTTACATAAAGTACTATATGCTATAGGTAGGGAACAGCTTCCAAGAGAGTAGTTGCCACAGCGTTGTCAAGGAAGGGAAGGGGGGTGTGGATTGTAAAATTAGAAGAAGTGGGAGTAAACGCGTATCAGGCGTGTGTACAATCCCCCAGACACAAGACACGGGGTTCTAGCCAGGCCGTCCCAAGAAGGGGGTGTGTAGTTAACCATTCGCTAACGCTAACGAGCCCGCGTACCCCGTACTGTCCACATCTGTAGTGAGCGCGTGCTTGAGAGGTGGTGAAGGGTGGTGAAGGGTGGTGAAGGTGCTGATGAAAAAAAGGATGGTGGAGGTTCTGGAGATGCTGGAGATGATGGAGATGGTCAGGGGGGAAGCAACTGAATGCGAAGCTAGACCCTAATTAGGGAGTACAAATGCAGTGTATCGGCTGTACCTGGACGAACTAATGCGTTAGCGAGATTTGAGGCGAACACAGACAGCCATCAGGGCGTATTTTCAGGTCCTGCGATGCGCTGATTGGCTGGTTGGAGGAGGTTGCATTGGTTGAAATGAGCGAGCGGGCGGGTGGTGCCTGTGATTGCAGCGGTGCAGCGGTGCAGCGGTGCAGCGGTGCAGCGGTGCAGCGGTGCAGCGGTTCAGCAGTACAGCGGTACGATGGTACATACAGCTGCACTCTATAGGGCAATAATATGGGGGAAGTTTGGCATAAGTGACTTCTTTTTGGGAGAGTTAATGAGTTAATGAGTTAGTGAGTTAATGAGTTAATGAGTTGGGGGCTGGATTTGGCTTGGCTTGGTTGGGTCTTGGCATTTCGATTGGTATTGTGATTGCGCAGTTTGGAGCAGGTTTGATGTTGTATTCTGCCGTAGTGACACTACTAAAATACTATACTAGTCTCTACTCTACTCTCTACTCTCTACTCTCGTATGCGCTTTGGTTGTCCACTTTCCACTTTCTCCTCTTCTCAAATAGTGGTGATTGGGATCAGCAACAACCAAGCTTTTGCGTCATTTTCACGCTCCACTGCTACCACCACTAAAAGCTACTAATCACTGCCTTTTGTCCAGATATGGTTCTCATCTGCCGCTCTCCACAGGCACAGCTAACCTAATCGGAGATGATATGATGTTGCCGGCGAGAGTGAGGGAAAGGTGTGCACTGGATTGCACGGTGTGGGATGCACTACTGGTGGAGTTTGCTGGTGGTCTTTGCTGTGAGTTTTGGCGATCTGGACGATCTGGTGGTCTGGACAATGGTGTGTCTGAGGGGGTGTCTGAGGGGAGTATGAGAGTACGAGTATCTTCTGCCAAGGAAGGGTAAGAGGTATTTTAAATTTTCATGTGCTTTGTATCTGGTAGTAAAGTATTTCTGATGCAAATTATATATGATAATCGACGAGCTACCATCACCGACTGAACGAAATGAAATTACCAGTAAATCGTACGGACATCATGGCACAACCAACTTCAACGTGGCAACTCATCATACAGAAGAAATGACAACCACATAACAAGCCACGCCCACGCCGACACGACACAACGAATAATCTTACATCAACCTCCAATTTCCACCCAATAACCACAATACAGTAGTACCATACCATACCATATCATCTCAACCAGCCAACCTACAGTAACAACATAACAACCAGTCCCTACTCAACCGCTCACCCCTTCAACTACTCACCCTTCGTCCGCTCAGCCCTACCCCAAGACTGTTCCACCCTATATCAATATCCGCGACTCACGTGAACCACGGAACCACCCTCCCAGCCTATCCAGCGCCTCAGCGTCGTCCTAAGGTAACCTCGCTACAAGACACTCACTCACACGACACATGCCAACCTGCCCCTATTCATGTCATGACTAACCAATCTTCTCTTCATAGTATGCAGGAAAATACTTGATTAAAAAATATGGTCTACAAAGTGTTTCTTCACGTAACACAGCATACAAAACATCTCACCCTAATTATACACTTATGACATGTCAACTACTCTCTGCCAGCACAGCACGAACCAGTCATCCCAGATCACCCGAACCGCTCATTACACCTACATCACGTGAACCTCCCCTTGCTCCCTACAGCTCCATCAAATATCAGCTCACTTCTCCCGTTAATTCAAATCTAATATATATCATATATCCCCCCTCTACCACAAACACGCGCCGAAATTGTCTCACGCAAAACCAACCCCCAACGCGTATCGACTGTAAGCCCCGTATCATCCCCCAACCCGCCCCTATATCAGGTGAGACAATAACACGGGTTAAACAGCCCTCAAGCCTTACTCAGTCAGGAGCTGAGTGAGTAGCTGCAGATGGGGAAGGGGAGGGTGTTGTATACGTATGTAAGGGGACTACTGGGGGAGGAGGGGCTTCAATTGCACGGCAAAAATGTGAACCAAAGGGCAATCTAATCGGTTATCGGGGAATATCGTGACATGGGCACGCGTTGTGCATTGTGCGTGATGAGTTCACCCTCGGGTCGCAGAAGCTGATGAGGTTGCTGGTGGCAGTGGTGACGCGGGCATGACGGTGGTGAGAATTGTAAATAGCGAGAATAAAAACGGTAGAAGTGATATCGCGGCAGCAACAACCACATAACAACAAGAAAAGGCATAGTGAAAACATATACTCTACGACTATCACACGAACGCGCAGATCGTGTGTGTGTGAGAGCGGGTGAACAGACACCACCACATGAGTGAACATCCAGTATCGGCCGGTGAGCAGTCGGATGAGAAATGGCGCGGTTTCCAAGATGAGGGTTTCTATTATATATCCCACCCCCCCTCCCCTTATCCCCCGAGATCCCCTGAAGTCATCCCTATATCAACCTGAGCTGAGGCAGTAAACGCGATTAAACCCGCTATCCGGGCTTATTCACTCAGCAGCTAAACTGAGCTCTCGTGGACACGACGGCGCGGGATGGGGGAGGGTATAGAAAGAGCTTCGGGGGGAAGGGGGGGGGTTTGCTTTAAATCACAGGCCACAGACCTTAGCATGGACCCTAACCACACAAGTGGTTCGTATCCTGGAGTTACGTGAACGGGTGACGCATGCTGTGCTCGTTGAGAATTTACCCCCTGACCCCCTTATCGCCGAGAAGATTTTTTACGTATCGTAGGTGGCGGGAGGAAGTGGGCGGTGGGGAGAACTTCGTAAACGGCGACAAAAAAGGGGGCTAGATGGGAAGGATCCCCCTTGGCCATCCATAGCCACTTATCTACCTACCCCGCATTCTCACGCTGGGCATAGTCGGTGTGGCACTGATCATGCAATATCTGTCTCGATTGTGGGAGCTTTAATGAGGGCTGGACTTGGGCGAATGGGTGTGCTGATGGATGGATGGATTTGCTGGGTGATACTCGTAAAGCTGGGCAGGGAAACAACAACTTTTTTTCTGTCGAAATTGGGGTTTTCTCGTCCCTGAAGCTTCTTTGGGGGTTTTCTGAGGTAGCTTTTGGTAGGTGGGTTGTTTCCTTTTTTCTTGGTGAAGTTCCATAAGACTAGTCGTTAGATGCTGATGGTAGAAAGAATATAATAATCCTAGACTCACACTCATGCCAGGATCATAATCCCCTCCAACCCCCTCCCCCCTTTTCCCGCACTATTCTAACAACAAAGGGATAGATCCTCAATATAAATACCAACGCATATTCCACTCCATAACTCTCTTACCTCCCAAGTCCCTCAAATTTAGATAACTATAATCCAGCTGGAAAGGACTTGGTACCAATCTAATTCGAAGCACAGATCCACCTGTGTGGAAACTTATGACCCTGTACTATAGTGTAGACTACACATTGTATACTATACATCCTATAAATGGCAAGAAAAACCCATCACAACAAGAAAATCATACCGCCAACACCCCCCACAACGACGACGATGGAGCGGTGACGAGAATGCAGCGATGACAAGAAGCTCCCCCGCTCAACACACCAGATGCTTGCCCCTATCGTAGAACTCACACATCACACATCGAACGGCATATTCTCACGCCACAATGGGCCACTCCATTTCTCTGGTTGAGGGGGGTAGATGAAGAAAAGAACCAATTCTAGTTCCACAGTTCCACCCTCCCGCCTCCCCCCCATCTGGTCCCCCAAAACAGTCCCTATCGTGGAGTCACAATAAGCACAGCAAACCCGCTATCTAGGCTCACCCACTCAGCTGTTGAATGAGTATCTGCTGATAGCAAAAGGTCGACTGGGTAGGGGGGTATAAAAGGTCTTCTTAGGAGGAGAAGTTGCTTTAACCACACTATAAAGGATATTGTCAAAAAAGAACCTCATCCTCTCCCGAAAGCAATGTGAATCAGGACAACACGCATACTGTGTTTGAACTCCACCCGCGGCCGCAAAGCGGCTCCGGGATGCTCCAAAAGGCTGTGGAATGCCAGGTGACGAGAGAGTAGCAGTGGTGAGAAAGCAGAGGCGACAAGCACTACACCCCCACGACAGCGAGAATCCCAGCATTCACTGCAAGAAGAACCTCACAACCCCCCCCTCCTCCGTCCCCACTTTCCCTCGTCATCAATACCCATATCATAAGTACATGAGCCAGCGAGTACCACAAGAGTTTATCGCGAGCAGTAGATGAAAAAAATCGATTCTCAAATTATCTATCGTCTATCATATACTCCCCCCCTTCCTTCCCCCGCGGCCCGCTTCCCCGGCCGCGATGTCTGCCCAGAGTTTCCCGTGATTGGGGGTGAGACAGGTGTAAGACCAGGTGTGAGGTTGGTGAGACAGCGGTATACCCCGTGTGTGTGTAGCCCGTTTTAGGACGGGACGGGACGGAGCGGAGGAGGGGTGTTGGGTGTGGTCTATTCTGTTCCCCTATCTGCCCCTTTTTATTCGGATTCCGGGGCCCCTATCTCTCATTTCTATTTCTATCCGGGACGTCTATCTGTTGCTTGCTTGCTGGTTTGAAGGATTGGTGGTATGAAATGGGGTGGATGTGTCGTCTTCTCCTCTTCGCTGTCTAAAAACAAAAGGTCATTCAAAAAGAGCAGGAACTTGAAGAAACCAAAAAATGGTGCGAGATTCTCAGGCACGACAAAATCAAAGATTCAACAAACCGAAATCAAAAATAAGCAGCAACAAAACAGATCAGTAGTGGAAGAAAATCCGAAAAATTCTTTCTATCTCTTTCTCTTTCTCTCTTGTAATTAATTTCGCCCAAACAACGCGTGCGCATTGCTCCAATAAATAAACTCCCGAAGAAATTCTTTCTTTCTTTTGCGTTCCATCATCATCCGTCTTTATCAAAAAACCCGGTGAAAATAAGCCAATATAGAGCTCAGATCCTGTCTTCGTCACCTCCACCACATTTCTCTTCTCCTTCCCCTCATTCTTCACCTCCATACCACCACACACACGCACCCGCCTATCCCATTAAACAACCCCCCTAATTCGCCTTAGCAATCTTAGCCGGCGGCACGCCCAACCCATTTCTATTCCTGAAAAATAGCACGCCCTCTCCCTCGCCCCCCTTCCCAAGCGTCTCCGCATTCGGCTCAACCCACTGACACCACCTCGCGCTCTTCCAGATGCTCTTCAGGAACCCGATACTCCCTCCCTCGGTATCAGCGCGGTAGTGGCGGCCCATGACGGGCTTGATGGCCTCGGAGGCCAGGTCGGCGTTGTAGAAGGGGATGGTGCAGACGTAGTGGTGCAGGACGTGGGTCTCGATGATGCCGTGGAAGAGGTGGCGCCCGATGAAGCCGAAGTCGCGGTCGATGGTGGCGGCAGCGCCGCGGACGTAGTTCCAGCTGCCGGGCTGGTAGTGGGGGAGGGAGGGGTCGGTGTGTTGGAGGTAGGTGATTGCGACTGTGGGGTGTTAGTTTGTTTTTTTTTGTTTTTTTGGAAAAAAAAAAGGGGGGGGGGGAGGTGAAAGGGGGAAGGGGGAGACATACCAAGCCAGTGGTTAACCCACAGATAGGGGGCAAAGTACCAGACGAACATGTTGCCAGCACCGTAAGTGCGAGAGATCCATACCAGGGCCGCAATAGTGAGTCCGACACCAATATCGCTCAGAACAATCAATTTTGCGTCCTTAGCCTCATAGAGCGGGCTAGCGGGGTTGAAGTGGTTGACACCAGTCGTATATCCGTTCTTCTTTCCCTTTCCACGTCCCTCCTTCTGGTTCTCGTGGTGGTCGTGTCCAGTCACATTAGCAATGAGGTATAACCACCACCCTGCCAACTGCTGGCCAACAAGGTGCAGAAGCGTAGCGATGGGAGTCTCCTCGGTCAGCTCATCGAGCTCATGGACAAGCTTGGAAATGCGGCTAGCGTACACCTCGCGCGACTTGGGGACGAAAACCATATCCTTCTCCATATTCCCCGTAGCCTTGTGGTGCTTGCCGTGCGAGATCTTCCAGGAGAAGTAAGGAACCAGTAACGCGGAGTGGCAGAACCAGCCGACGGTATCATTGACGATTTTCGAGGGCGAGAAAGCTTGGTGTCCGCACTCGTGGGCGAGGACCCACAACCCGGTGCCGAAGAGTCCCTGGATCGCGGTGTAGATTGCCCAGAGACCTGCGCGGAGAGGCGCCGAGGGGACGGTGGTGGGCGTCACGTAGGTGTGGAAGAGGTAGAATGTAGTAGCGAGGCAGGCAATATCACGGGCGACGTAGTAGAGGCCCAGGGCGGTGTTGCGCTTGAAGCACTCCTTGGGGATGGCGCGGATGATGTCTCCCATGGCGTAGTCGGGGAGCTGGAATTCGTTGCCGTAGGTGTCGATTAATTTCGTCTTTTGGGCGGCGGCGGAGTCGTCGACGGACGACATGGAGGAGAGCGAGGAGGAGGAGGGGGAGTTGCGAGGGCTGTCGGTGGGGGAGACGTCCGCGGTGGAGGGGGAGGAATCAGCTGCTGCTGCTGCCGCGGCGGCGGTGCGGCGAAGGCCATCGCGGCGGGGGACAGCTGTTGAGGAGGCCATGATGAGGTGAGGGAGGTGTGGTTTTGCAAGACCCGGGAGGGCTTTGAAAAAGAAAAAGGCTAGAAATGCAAGAGAGAGAGAGAGATGGGTGTTTTATAAGTTCGGACGCTCCCTTCGGGCCGGGGGGCGTGGAAGGCGAGTTTGTTGGGGGAAATTTCCGGGCGAGATTCGTTCGGTTTTTTGCTTGGGTCCGAGGTTTCTTCTAACGCAGGAACCCGGGGCAGTGGATTGGCTGAGCGGAAACTCGTTAGCGGGAAGATCTAATCTATAGCCAGGTCTTTCGATCTGATTTGATCGATTGACTCGCGAGGGGGCAAAGTAAGCAAACTTTGAAGAGAACTCACAATTTCACCAAAAAAAGGGTTTATAGACGGTGTGAAGGAGGGAGAGAGTGGAGGAGGAAGGGAAGGGGTGTTTGGTGGTTGTACAGGGGGTGGTGGGGAGAGATATGTGGTTGAAAGGGAGGAGGAGAAGAGCACACTCAAAATGAGAAAAAGCTCGGGCTATTGTGGTGGTTTCTGGGTGTGGGGGAGAATTTATTGGCCCATGTATTGCATGTATGTATACAGTACAATCAATGGTAGAGTGTAGAGTAGTGTACCCCATTCTCAGCTTGGCGCACGATGGACTGACTTATCCATGTAGTTTTACAGTGTACAGACTGTGAAAGTAGAGTTACTCGAATGCATAATATGGAGTAGAAGTACGCTATTGTCTTGATTTCTGTCCTACTATCCCACGCTACTTCACACAACGACGAATGAGGAGAACAATAAAAAGATCTAGTGTTTGTCGGGATAATAAATAAAACAGTCGGTTTCTTGGCCTCCATTTGTCCCTGTCTTGATAGTTCTTCCATTTGAGCGGTCTTCCATCTTTTTCTACTTCTTACAAGGCAATTACTCATGGCAATCAACTAATTCATGGGTTTCCCTTCCCTTTCCCCTTCCGAATTTCCTGATTAGCATCGGACCGTCATCCCCCTCCTTCCCAAACCCCCAACGACGATCTTGCACACAGCTGCATATCATCAGCTTCGAACTTGACGCCGTCCCCCTCCCTGCAAGCTGTTTCTAGCTACATAAACTCGATGTTTATGCCGTTTTGATTTGCCTAAATTGCGAATGGCTGGGTGAGAGTGGCGACTGGGTGGTAGTTGGCAGCTGGCATCCGACAATGGAAGGCTGATGGGCTCACAGGACACGCACACCTGAGAAATATGTAACACCAACTTATCTCCTTACTCTCCCACCGAGACCTTACATCTCACCTCTTCGAAACTCCATCGTCACCATCTCTACTCACGCTTTACACACATACACCCACAACGGGCTGAACCACAGTCAAAAGATCAGAGCATCAACCCATCAACCCATCAACCCCACGAAAGTAGCCAGCTGTACTGTCCCGTCCGCTTCGGGTGAGGGATCTCAGCACATGGCATGCATGAATCGGGTAGTACTCGCAACTACGAGGCTGGCTCGAACGGAGCTGACCCTGTCACACACCAACGAATCAACCGTCCATACACAATACAACAGTGCATGGAGAGATGGCCATCTCAGATAATATACATCCGATACTTTCAGATAGAGTACTCGCAGTACTCACAAATCCTCGGAGGAACCCGTCAAATCTGATTCGCCGTGTGACAAGCGGCGTGAAACTTACCGGCACACAATCAGATAAATCCATCGCCATCACCGAATTGTGGCCCGTTTGATTGACATGTGCAACTACAGTATAGTATGTATGCATGTGTGTCCGACCCAGTTTGCAACGGCAGCGGCAAGAATTTTTTAATTCTCCCCAGAAACTTGCAGGTTTTCGCCACTCTGGGCCAATGAGATCTGGAGCATTTGACAGTATACTGTACATATTGTCTTCTAGGAATTTTTGTTGACACACTACTAACACTACGTATACTACTAACACTTACTAACTAAACACACCGCAATCCACCAAGGTCAACAGAAGAGGGGTGGTGGTCAAAACAAAGATAGCTTCCATCCATACATACGCTACCCATCCGTCCATATTTGCCGTTGCTCGCCCCATTGTTTTTCTCCCCTTCCTTCCCGAGAAGAAGGATAGAATAACTATGGGGCGGGGCGGACAGAAGGGGACTTACACTGACTGCCTGCTTCCTGTCATAATTGCACCAAGTGAGCAATTATCTGGTACTGTGCTGAACTGTGCTGTGCTGTGCTGCATGAATGACAGTGCTGTAGCCGCCTGGAAAAAACTCCCCGATATGAGAACAAGACCAACAAATGACGTGGCATCACCCCATCTCCACCGCCCTCAATATACCTGAGAAAAAAATAATGGCCTAATTGCATACCTGCTCAGCGTATGTACAGTACATTTCCATCCCCGTACTCCAACTGGACTGACTGTATGCACAGTATGTAAAATAAAAAATAGCCCGCCCAGCTCCCTCCCCACGCGCTCGCTCGCTTGGCCTCTTCCCACCCGCAGCTACAGTACTCGTACATAACTGAGAAATGCATCTCTTCACATGTGAGGTGCTCACACCTACTGGTACTGACACCTTCCTATCCCACCCGACCGCCAGTATTGATTCTCACACACACATTCTACCGTCCTGAGTACAAACACAAGGCTTTACTTGGTCTTCCACGTGATACACACACCCTCACACGCTCACCACTACCACCACCTCCCCATCTCCATCATCCTCACCAGCACCAACTGATCACAACCCCCATTCCTCTATCATCAGAAGCACAACCCCCAAAAAACCACAGCAACACCTCGGCCCATCCCATCATCCCATCACCCTCCCCCCCACCATCCAATCACCACCCCACCCATCCCACCCATCCCACCACCCCCAACTAGCGTCCCCAACCTTAAAAATTGTTGAGGACCATGTCACGGTACATGGGGACCTTGGCAGGCGGTGAGGGGGGTTAGTGGGTGGTGTATTGGGTACATTGGGTGCGGGACTCGAGTTTTGATGGGTGGTGCGGTGGGTGGGATGGTGGAAGCGAGGTGGCTTTCACGTGCGGATGGGGCCGAGTTTTGGTGTGGTGTGAGTTGTGTAGTAGTGTGGTGATGGATGGGGTGGTGGTCATGTGATTTGTCTGTTGGCGAGCTAGGTGGTTTGGTTGAGTGGGATGTTGTTATGATGGGTCAGGGAGTTTTTGCACGTAACGTGAAAAAAATATCGGGTATCACGTGATTGATCTGGTTGTGGCGCCACGTTATGGTAGCAACGGTACAGCCACGTGACTAAAGCATAACAGCCAATCAAAAAAAAATGGCCGAGTGGTCGAAGGCGGTAGACTCTGCAAGTGAAACACGTGATATATCGTTTTTTAATCATGTGACTAAATTGATAACAACCAATCAAATAAAAATGGCCGAGTGGTCTAAGGCGCCACGTTGTGGAAGTTATCACGTGACATTTTATCACGTGACCTAATTATAACAGCCAATCAAATAAAATGGCCGAGTCGTCCAAGGCGCCAGACCTCTTCCCACTCTAGCCTTATCATACCTGAGGATTCTCTATCTTATCTCCCGCAACACAACGCCTTATCTCTCTCAACGACCATATAAAGTTCCGTAGTTCCCCAGTTCCCCAGTTTCTTGCATCAGTCAGCCCTATAGTATTTCCTTTTTTCCTCGGGCACTAGTTCCGGGAAGATGACATGGTTCTTGTTTTTCAGCCTCAATTCTGATGGTTAACCGTTCAATCCGACGACAACAAACTTCACTCCCAACAACACAGAGGCGGAACAATGCAGCCGAACGAGTGCAGCCTTACATATAAGGAATCATCCAAACACACACACACCATCAACCATGAAAATCTTGCCATTTTAGTGCCGGAGCACGGCATCCAATCCTCGGCACAACGGCCACTGTACCTTACATGAGCAAGCCCCCCCCCCCAGTCCGCCCAGTCAGCCACCCGTCCTCCTCAACGCCGAACCGGCTCAAGAACACTTTTCTAACCATTTTCACAGTTAGCCACATAACAACCCATCCGGGTCCCCGCCTCTGCCCATCCTTTTCAACGCTACCCCACACAATTGGGCATGTCTCTCTCGTCCGGCTCTCCCTCCACCCTTATAGTACTGTGCAGTACAGTACTAAAGCCCATACTCACGTGGTTTGTTTGGGCGTGGCGGGAGCACTTTTGCGCGCCCTCTGACCTCTGACCCGGAGTACGTGCCGCGGAGATGCTCAGCTCACCGTTTTAGTCGGCCGGGGTGTCAAGAAGGGAACGACGGACAGTGGTTGCTGTGGTGGTACGTTTACGTAGGTACTGTCTATTTCTGTCTTACTTCGTCGTTTTATATTCGGGACTTTGCCGTTTGTGCCATTCCTTACCTTGAGGTCTTTCCATCGTGATGTGAGGTAAGTCTTTTCTTTCGGATTCCTTGTTTTTTCTTATATACATATACCCCCCAGTTCCTCCATCAGGAATCTTTTTCTTTCAATACCTATACCTATACCTATACCCCCCCCCGATGTCATCAGAGCTGTCACCATGCTCCCCTCGAGCATGTCTTCTCCCGCCCCATCCACGACCTCAGTCGCCAGCTCTTCGGCATCGAAAACTACCCTCCAACCTTCACCTTCACCCTCACCTTCACCCCCACCACCACCCCCTCCAACCTCACCCCTCCCCAGCAAACCCTTCGACATAGACCACCACCTCAACCCCTTCATCCCCCTCCCGTGCCTACACCTCCTCCCCCGCCCCCTCGCGCACTTCCTCGGCCACCGCCCACACCCCCACCCCCTCCCCCCAACCCTCCTCACCACCCTCCTCGCCCTCCTCGGAACCTTCACCGGCCTCGCCCTCGCAACCCTCCTATTCCACATCCTCCCCTCTCTCTCCGATGTCACCGACAAAAACCCGCTCATCATCGCCTCCCTCGGCGCCACAGCAATCCTCCTCTACTCCACCCCCGCTTCACCACTAGCGCAGCCCCGCCCGCTCCTCCTAGGCCAGGCCATCTCGGCTACAGTCGGCATCCTGATCGCGCTTGCCTTCCGCTCTCTCGGCGTTGAGGAATTTGAGCGATTGCGCTGGCTGGCGGGTGCGTTGGCTGTGGGCATCGCGGCGGCGGTGATGGCGATTACGAAGACGGTTCATCCGCCTGCGGGGGCGACGGCGTTGTTGGCTGTAACGTCGGATGAGATTGTGGAGCTTGGGTGGGGGCTGTTGGCACTGATTGAGGTTGGGTGTGCGGCGATGATGGTGGTGGCGTTGGTGTGGGGGAATGTGCATCGGGGGAGGAGGTATCCGGTGTTTTGGTGGACGGAGATGGAGTTGGGTGGGGGGTTGAAGGGGGGAGAGGGGAAGGAGGGGGTGGAGTTGGAGGAGGGGAGGGGGGAGAGGACGATTGTGTTGCCGAGGGGGTTTGTGTTGAGTGAGGGGGAGAGAGAGGTTTTGGAGAGGATTGCGGAGAGGGTTGCTACTGCGGAGAAGGTGGGGGGTGCGCCGGAGGTCAAGGTTGTGGCGTGATGGAACTATACCTGGAACAACGACTGGATGAACGACTGGCTTTAGACGAGCACGGCTAGAAGGGAGTGGAGTGAACTAAGATGGATGAGAGGATCCGAGCGATTATACACGACATGGCTAGATCACGGGCTAGACGGGATGGCTGCTTGTTTATACGGCATCGCTAGAAGACGAAGGACTTACACGGCATGACTAGACGATGGACACAAGATGGTGTTTCATACAGCGTGGCTAGACGACAAACCATACACGACGAAGAATTTACACGGCAGCGCTAGACGGCAAGCCTAGAAGGAATTTACAGTGGCGGGGAGCATATCCAGAGCAACAGGCTGATCGGGGAGATATACAGCGATGAAGTCGTACATATTTGATCATTGGAAGCGGGCAGGAAAAACGGCAGCATATGGACGGCGTTTTTGGGGTGGTTTGTTCTTGATTTAGCGTAGAGACACATAGATGCATAATAAACGACCAGAGAAGGGAAAAGACACAACTCACTCAGCAGCTTTGCAGCGAGGAAACCAACCAGCACATGAAGGAAGCGGTAATTAGATCAATACATGAAACATTTCACAAAACCACGCCCGCGCAATGCACCACCCCCCCACCTTACACATACAACCAACACAATCCCTTATCCCCCCTGGCTCCCTCCTTACCCTCAACCCCCCAGCACCCCCTACTGCTTCTTCTTCCCCTCCTTCCCCTTCCCCTTCCCCTCCTTCCTCTCCAACGCCTCAAACTGCGCCCTCTCCTCCCTCTCCCTCCTCTCCGCATACCACTGCCCCGCCTGCAACACCAACACCCCCACCAACACAAGCGCCAAAATCGTATTACTCGCCGCAAGCACCTTCAAACTATCCTCCCGTCCAATGACCTCCTCCCCCTCCCTAACCTGCACCTCGGCATCCCACTCCCCCCTCGTCACAACCCTAAGCCCCTTAATAATGTTCGTGATATACACAATAACGCCCACCAAGTACAGCACCAGCGACGCGCCGTCGAAGAGGAGGTTCGCTTCGGAGGGCTTGAAAAGCTTCATTAAGAAACCGATGAAGCCTATCACGATGAGGAAGTGCAGGATTCGGGGGATGAGAGGCGGGGAGGCGTGCAGGAATTGGAGGTGCGTCTCGAGGTCGGTGAGGAAGGTGGGGGGGAGGGGGGAGGAGGTCCAGAGGAGGGGGTAGTCGTAGGGGAAGGAGGAGAAGAGCATCCCGAGGAAGAAGGATGTTGCTGTTAGGGGAGGTGTTAGCGACGGCGT
>LNAS01000242.1:0-208456 GCA_001630605.1 Pseudogymnoascus pannorum | reverse complement strand
TGGTTTCTTTTCAGGGTGCACGTCAGAGTGTACCATTCGCTTGTCTGTACCATTCGCTATACATGTACGTTATAGCTAAGGTAGAAATCAATATAAATTAAGATAAAGGAAGGATACGAAATAAGAGTTCTAAGTAATATATTTATATATCAATTATTAAGATATAAAACCATAAACACGTACTATTACCTCAAAACTCATTTGATCCTACAGTGCTACATAATTGCACTAGCTATATAGCGTTACGACCTATATCTTAGGCTGCAGCAGGAGCAGCGTTAGGAATAAGCGTTCTATTAGCAGACATAGTAGCGCGAGAATGCTGTCGAGGATCAGCTCAGGGTAGTAGTTGATGGGGTTGCCATGGCCTAGAGCTTCTCTATTGTCTACATGTCTAACTTCAAATCTAGATTGCCTCACCGGAAACAATGGCCTTGACTGTCGAGGCTAAATCCTGGTTCGGTAGGCCCAAGAACTCATTGCTTAACTTTGCATCCTTTGTATAGTCCGAGTCATAGCCCTCGCCAAGGAAATTTGCCTTCAAGAGCAGCAACAATCCCGCGAAGTCTCCCTTATCAAACAGTGCCTGACCCTCCGTTACCGCAGCCTCAGTGGTGGACTCAGTGACAGTCCATTTCTCGCCCGTCGCCGACTCTAGCTCAGCGAGGATCTCATTTTGCGACGCCGTGAAGGAATCGATGTAGAGATACTGGTTGGCTGTCGTGGTGGGGTTAGAGAGGACGGCCACGACGGCATGGCCAAGTTGGCTGAGGTTAGATGAGGAGAAGCGCCGATCGCCGCCGTCAAAGATCAGGGCTTCCTTGGTGTTAATATTGAAACCAATGACGCCAATGTTGAGACCCTATCACAAAATCACTCAGCATCTAATCAATCATATAGTGAAAGCCGCAAGAGATACCCTCCCCTGACGGAAAATCGAGAACTCACCCAGTCAAAAATTGGCCCAGCCGCGATTCCAGTCCAAGTCAACCCTTTAGCCTCCTGGGCCTCTAAATGCGCATTGATCTGCGTCTTGAGCGCGAAGAAGGGAATCAAAGCGGTGGCCTTGGCGTTCTTCGTGTTGCTGCCGTACTCGCTGGGGATAAAGCGCTTTACGCCAGCCTTGACACTCGCGTCGATGACTTTGATCTCATCTGCTAGTCCAGCTGCACCAAGAGCACAAACAACAGCGTCTTGACCCTGGAACGCCTCGACGAGGCTTGGTTCGCTGTAGTCGGACCGAAAGACTTTGATATCGGCTGCATAGGTGTGCGTGGATTCCGGACGTGCAAGGACAGAGACAGTGAATTTGTTGGACTCAACAAGGCCTTTAAAGATTGAAGCGCCGAGGCTGCCGCTGGCCTTATTTGGCTGTTAGTTTGGTGTCGCAAGAAAGAGATACGGTGGGAGGTGGTGAGAGGTGGGGATATTCGGAGGGGACTGACGCCAATAACGATAACATTTTTGACTACGTCCGCCATATTTGCTGTGACGGTTTTGGGATTCTTTCCGTAGGACAAGTAGTCTCTCAATTGTTTGTAGAATCGGATTCCCTGAAGAAGGGGGAGAAGAAGGATGTTTGTTAAGAGATGAAGAGTAGACAGGATAATGTGAGAATGGTAGTGCGATGAAGAGATGGACGGGACAGTCAAACTGGGAATGTTAATTGTTTAAATGGTGACGAAAATCTGCTGTTCAGTTCAGTTATTTAGTCATTCCTGCACCTGCTTTGCCATCGTTGCAGCCAGACAATAATGCGATGCCATTACAAGCCACTTCCCAAAATTTAGTCAGAAATGTTGCGATAACATCTCAATCTCTAATAGAACGGAAGGAACTGACAGATCTCCGACGGATCTCTGAAATCCCTAATCCATTTAGTCGCCAAGAAGTCGCAAAGGGATCATTAACTGTGGACTGGCGACATGATATCGGCGGCCCACATAGGTGAAGGGTACGATGCTACTCCCCCCTCCCGTTCTCCGTCCCATTCTTGTCGCCCCTAGTCCGTCCCGTCTCGGCGAAATAGCCGCTGAATCGACATCTTAGTAATATAATGGTGACAAAATGGTGACAAACTCTGATCAATCCCATGTGTTGTAATATTACCGATCTTACAAATTCGGTCCCACCAAGATAAAACCAACACTATGGCGCAATCTCGCTAAATCGGCGTATGTAATCCCCTGAACATCTGCCATTCAAGGATATTAGATGGGAGCCTCCCGCACATACATCGTGCCGGGATGTAGCGTCGTGTCAAAGGTGGTGGGGACCACGATCTCCCCTTGGCAAGGCTGTACCAATGCTTGATGGCGCAGTTGACAGGGATCCTAACCACCAAGCTCTCAGCTTCACTGATGACTTTCATTTGTTCTCACCGGGGCAATCAGAGGCATTTGCGCATTGTTCCCCAGAGGAGCTCGCAGGAACGTCCTGGCATTCACCACGTCGCCTCATTTTCTGTCTAAAATCAAGCCATGACTGGACAATGTAATGTTCAAATCTTTGGATATAATATGCATCTGCTAAGATCGTATGCGATACATAACTGTGAAAAGTGGTGTTATGTCTCAAAGGATTGAAATGAAACATACGACATGTGTATGCTACTTTTATGAGAAAAGGCTCCCCATAAAATACATGTGAACTATCTAGGCAGTCATTGAACCCATAATCACTTGAAAATAGAGACTAGCTCGTTGACACTGTGGTCTATATTGCGTATAAAACTGGCATATTTAAAGACCTCTCCTCCTCACCATGATGTATTTCTCATATGTTACAAAAGGATATAATAGAGTATCCGGCCAGGCAACCATTAAACCTTCGACCCTGCAGGTGCAACGGCCGCCGCAGCGCCTCCCTCCACAGGGAGGTCCCTGAGCTCCGTCGCAGTAGCACCAACCTTGTCATCAGCATTTTCAAAGAGCTGGGCTCCACCTTTCTCGATATGGTTGGGTCCACCGAAGAGCGTGTCCATCTCCTCCAGCATGACGTTCCTCGTCTCTGGGACGATGAATAAAACGAAGAGGGCGAGGAGAACGTTAATTCCACCAAAGAAGTAGAAGGTGTAGCTGCGACCAATTAGCTATGGAGTAGATCAAGGGGGCTAAGAAGACTTACAAACTAGCCTTGGCTAGGAAAACTGGGAAGAACTGGTTGAAAATCAAATTCGAGACATTCTGCCATTGCGAGCACATGCCGACAGCTTGGGCGCGGACGTTCATCGAGAAAACTTCAGCAGTCCAAATCCAGGTCGTTGCACCCCAAGTCGGTTTGTAGAAGAAAATGAAGAGGAAAAGCAAGAACGTGAGAGCAATCCCAACAGGCTGCTCTTTGGTAAGAACTTGTTTTCCGCCGGACGTGTAGAAGGTGTCTGGAGTTGCGATTCCAACTGATGCAAAGGCAATCATGCACACTGCCATTCCGATTCCTCCTACGATGAAGAGGAACTTTCGGCCATATCGGTCGACTGTCCAAACAGCGTTCAATGTGAACAAGATACCGCATGTGCCGTTGATGGCATTGATTAAGTCGATGGTGCTCTTATCCTTGTAGATTCCCTTGTAGATCTGCGAGGAGTAAGAGTTGAGGCTGCCTTGGCCGGTGAGTTGTTGCCCGCCGTTGATAATGAACGCAATCCAGAGTCGCTTTCGGACAGACCTGTCGGTAAACAAAGCTTTGTACTGAGAAAGACCCTGGTTGCCACTGTTCATTTCGTTTTCGTATGCCATGGCTTCTCGAATCATCAAGATCTCCTCTTCGACTTCTTCTGGGGTGTCACGAATTCGCATGAGCGATGCCCTTGCATCTTCAACTCTACCCTTTTGAATGTACCATCTGGGGGTCTCTGGAATGAATGGCAAGAGGACGCAGATGATCGCAGGGACGAGGATCTGGAAGATTATGACTAGTTTCCAGTCCCATTGGCCCAACTTTTCAGAATGAAGACCAGTGGCATATGCAATCCAGTAAGCAATAAAGCTACCAACTGAATAGAATAGTTGCCAGAAGCCCATGATTTGGCCACGAATCTCAGCAGGTGCTAATTCTCCAATGTAAATTGGTCCAGAAGCTATGAGTATACTAGTTAGCTACGATCTCTTGGTGGGTATGATCAGGGGTAGGCAAAAATGTGAGTACATACTCAACGCAATGCCTTGGCCAAGTCCAATGATGACACGACCAGCAATGAAGACGCCAACATTATGCTCAGGAGCAAATGTTTGCATGAAAGTAGCGATGATGGTCATGAAGCAGCCAATTCCCATACCCCATCTTCGGCCGAGTCTATCGGACTTAAAAACTGTTAGTTATTGCACTTCATCATCAGGACTGAGGTTAACATACAATAGGACCACCGAAGAAAAAGCCAGAGACGATTCCGCCAATATTGTAGGATGTATTAATAAGTCCTAGAGTATACGAATCCTATTCCATCACAAAATTAGCATGAGGCAAGATAGGGGTTAGTTTTATTCAACTTACGGGTTCGTCAAAGTACTTCACCCAATGAGGAGAGTTTTGGCAGGCTATTTGTGTTAATATAACTATACTTTTTATAGGCTCATGACGTATGGTATATTAAACTTACCATTATAGGTCGATGCATCATAACCATACAGCACCATGCACGCTGCGGCAACGAGCGAGACGTACCTGAAAGTGATCAAGTTAGCGTTTGTGGTCTTGTCTTGGTACTGAGAGTTTAAAACTGCTTACCAATTGTACCATCTCTTTTTGGTGAAAAGAACCATTTCGAAAGCGGTATTAATGAGCAGTATCCGCGGAGGTGTTGGAAATAGCTAAGCTGGTCCTTGAACGGTGTCAAGGGCCAACATTCTTATAGGAAGCTGTCATTGACAAGCTGAACCCCTTTCACCAGATCCAGCCCACCAAGACCACCAGAAACGATTACAGATGGAAAAACTAAATTCCATTTCCATTCCCCGCGCGATTTAGCGGTGGAAGACATTGGCTCTTATGGCATGACGGAGATTTTAAGTGCGATGGGGGATTCAGAACGTGGGGAATAATCCACCATACGAACGGACTGCTTTCGTGGAAACTGGAGTCGATTCCACAGTTCTAACACTTGTAAGTGGATAAAGTCGAAAAGCCCCAGGTCCGGCTAAACGTTGGTCTGATTTCTCTTTACCCGGAGTGCCAAGTGGGCCTTATTCTTAAAATAACCAGGGTATAATTGGTCTCGCAACTCGATATCCGGAAGGAGAAGAGCCGAAGAACGCCGACATATCCTGAAGAGTATCCGCAGCAAGAATCAACTGTGGAGTATGGAGTATGGAGTATGGAGTATGGAGTATGGAGTATGGAGTATGGAGTATGGAGTATGGAGTATGGAGTATCTGGAGTATCTAGATGGTTCCCTGCTCTGCTGCTGCAAAAGTAATTACACTGTGGGGAACACGGACTACAGAGGAGCTTCCGTGTAGTCACGTTTTCACCCCAGCAGAAGCCACGCGTAGGTGTCGCCGTGATCTACAGCACGGCGACAAAAAAGTATTCGTATAGGTCTGAGCGCAAACTGTAGAAAACGAGTAGTTTTTTCATAGGAAAAGCACAAACATGTACGAATACTTTTGCCGATAGAGAAACGGGATAGAGGATAGCACTCGGAATCGGCAGGGCTAGCTACGTCTTCCTCTCATATCAACTGTAGACAATTGTACGTTATACGTATAGAATCAAAAGCTTCGGAAAGCAACATTTAAGGCCTCTTCATTGATAGTAGATTAAATTTCATGTCACTGGGTTTTATTTTGACTCAAATATGAAGGTTATAAACAAGAAGGCTATAAACAAGCAGAAGAATCATAAGCCTGGGGACAGTGGACCCCACCAAGCAGCGGACCATTGCGAATATTTCCCTTTTGACACCCTACCGCAATATCATCCCCACTACTCCATATATCTCACTCTGCACTCCACACCCCACAAAGCAGTGGTGAACTGATACGAAAACTGCTACGGTATCCTAGTATGATGTATCAACCCAAGACTTCCAATCGCTGCCCCACACGGTCTCTTTGCTGATTGCAGCCGACGACGCAGTTAAGTATTCCCGAGCCGAGGTATCACTTCCGGCACCGCTGTTATTGTACTCTGTGTAGATCCTGCCTTCTTGTTAATTCTGTATTTGTACATGAAGATTGGGAGGCACTTACGGGGTTGCTCCAGCGGCCAAGGTCGTCCAACCCTTTGCATTCACAACGTCTGTGAGCACAGAATTTTGGACCATGACGCGAGACAGTGCTCTCCACGGCCGCCCGAGATACACCTTCCCGACGACACTGGCTCCAGACGCAGCGGTAATCTGTTATATGTTAGTAAGTCGTCTGATGGAGCTGATTGCGATTTGGGAAACATACAGTGCTGTGGTCAATGACGTAGTAAGTAGTATCGTCTACAGTCTCTCGTGAAGTGGCGGTGATAGCACCACCCCCATTGCTTGCAATAGTGCATTCGCCAAACCAAGCAGAAGCATCACCAAAGATATAATCAACGGCGCCCTCCATATAGCAGTTGGAATAGTACTGGTTGCCACTTTTGGCGTAGAGGGTGTCCTGATAACCGTAGAATCCGCATCCATAGAAGCCCTGCTGGTCGCCATTGGCTGTTACAGCAACGGCTTGTGACCCAGAGCCATAAGTGTTCTTGAAGTTGATGTTGTAGGCCTTGAAGTTGGCGCTTACAATGTTGGCCACGGAGGAGGCATCGAGGCTCCCTGCCTCTGTTGAGGTCATACTACGCTGGAAGTTGACTACATTGGATTTGTATGTGCCAGTGCTATGAGAATGTTAGAATTGGATGATGGATATACGATATAACTTACTCGGCGGTATAACCATACAGAGTCAATGGACCACCATATGCGATGCGGAATGATTCTTCATATGTGCCACTGTATACGAATATGCATGCAGATGCTGTTCCAGAACCCAAGGCAGCAAGAGCTGCGGTCATGGTTGAATATTCACCAGATAGAGTACCTGATCTACGAACAGTCAAGCATCCGCTAGGAGTACTTGTTCGGGCCGTTCTCTTGACAAGCTTAGGGTTTGGGGCGGCAATCACCTCGCCGATCCCAAGTAGAGCCAAAGCTCCTGAAACAAGGATGGTAAACTTCATAGTGATAGACGAAAGAATTTCTAAGATCGTTGGGATGCTCGACTAGTTTTCCCTCGAGGGCAAATCTATGTTTAATATGCATACAAAGGACAATAGTACATGCTCAGCTATAGTGTTATTATATTTCGCCGAAACGTTTCAAACACATGGATATTCCACCAAGGAGGAACTCTAAAATTTACTAAATAAACCGGGCGGAACTATATACTGATCGGCACATGATCATCTCTAAACAGCTACTAGGTTTACTTACACGGTAGTTTTAACCGTATGGTATAGCATTACAAGGTTGTATATAGCTGTCGAAGACCTCCTCATCTCTAATTCTTATTCTAAACTTTTTGCTTGCCACCGCTTATCATGTTGTCTCTCTCACTCAATCTGCTTCTTATTGCCCTGGGGGCTACCTCTGCCATTGCCGCACCCGCCGATGGGCTCGTGCCAGACCGCGTGGCCCATGCAAAGCGGGCTACATGCACTCCAGCCAGTCTTGGCGACACTTCGCAGGATGATACTCCCGCCATCAAAGCCGCTATAACATCTTGCGGCAACGGAGGCACAATTGTTCTTCCAGCAGGTCTAACCTATAGTATTCGGACCATGCTGGATTTCACTGGCTGCACAAACTGTGATTTTCAGTTCGAAGCTTTGTTGAAAGTGTCTAGTGATACCGATTACTGGGCCACTCAGGATGCAGTTATCTTGATGAAAAATATCCAAGGAGTCAAATTCCGCTCAGTCACAGGCACTGGTGTCATTGATGGGAACGGTCAAAATGCCTGGGACATTTTTGCAAGTGATTCATCGCTGAAACGGGCAACCATACTTAATGTTATTGGTGGCTCCGATCTCGTCGCCTCGGGATTCAGGATCAAGAACCCTCCCAACGTCTTCATCAATCAGAAGGGAGGTGCAACCAACATGAACTACGCAAGCCTGACCATGGATGCTACATCCAAGTCCACCAATCTGCCGAAGAATACCGACGGATTTGATGTTGGGGAGAGTACCTACACCACTATCACAGATGTCAAAATCACCAACTATGATGATTGCATCGCTTTCAAGGCGGGCTGCAACTACGTGACAGTGGATGGCATCACCTGCTCTGGCGCCAGTCATGGCCTCTCCGTCGGATCTCTTGGAAAAACCAATGCAGATACCGTCCAGAACGTTTATGTCACAAACGCCGTCATGAATGACTGCACCAAGGCAGTGGGCATCAAGCTGTATAACGGCGGCTCCAGCCACGGCTCTTCAACCGTCTCCAATGTCACGTATGATGGGGTCACCGTCAATGGATGCGACTATGCTTCTCAAATCCAAACCTGCTATGGTGCCACTGATGATGCAGACTGTGCTGCGAACCCCGCATCGGCAAGCTTGACGGGTATCTACTTCAAGAATTTTCAGGGCACAACCAGCTCCAAGTATGCGCCGGTGGTATCGAACCTCAACTGTGAGCTCACTGGGTCTTGTGATATTCACTTCAGCTCTTACACCGTGAGCCCACCCAGCGGCACGGCTACGAATCTCTGCAATGGTGTCAGTAGCAGCGCCGGAATTACTTGCACCACAGGGGCTTCAGGATAAGTTGAATGAGATACGAACAAACCTCCACAACGTATGGTTGGTGGATTGTAGTTAGAATTAAGTGATATGCGGGTAAATAGGGCGGGGAAACATTCGAACAGAGAGTCAAATATTTTGACACCTCATAAATCATTGTAACTTGAAATTCATTGTACAGTACAGTATCCCATGTGATATAACGAAGAGTTACGAAAGTGAGATCGTACCAGAAACTCAACTCTTCAGATACTACTCCGCAATCTTCCCCACCTGTTGGCACCTGCGCTCTGGTAAGGGACTCAACAGTTCCCCACACTGCCTTAGATCTGCATTGATGTGCGGGGGAATATAAATGCTTGACTGAAAGACACTTTCTTCTGAAAGGGCAGTATGGGGATGACCCCTGTATGGTACCGTACCAGCAAGGGAGTTTGACTTCGTCCCGATTGCCATGTGTTTTCGAGCCAATAGTAGGGAATGAATCCCGAATCTAGAGTGGCTAAATTCCTGGATAAATGAACGTGCATGCCAAAGGCTTTTGGGTAAATGCACATGCATACTGGGGTACGGGGAAGATCCGGCTAAATGAGAGCTCCTTCAATCTATTACGACGACACCTCGTCAAAAACACATTTTTTTAAACCGAACTCGTGGAAGACATGTCACTCAAGAAATGGCTAACATGGAGGCGTTGGGGAAATTCAAACCCACCAACCAAGCATACCCTTAGAGACTAATTGCCACAGTTCAGCGCCGATCTGTTTGTTCCTGAGCCGAAACCCCGGACGCCAGTTCCAAAGTGGCCCGGGCTCCAGCATTTCCATCTGATGATTGATGTCGGAATATCTTTACTCGAACGGGAATATGTCTAGAAAGGCGTCCTTCTCACGGAGTAAATATTTTCCTATTTGTTATTGTTGGATTAAGCCAAGTCTGGATGAGAGATTGCACTGTTTCCCCTCATCAACGCATAGATATTTATATAGAAGAGCTCCGCAGATCAATTATACCTGCACCCACATTGACCTCAATAATCACGTGTACAATATGCAGCTCTCTTACGCTCTTACTTTGGCCCTCCAGCTTCTTGCTGTTGGTGCTTTGCCTTCATTCAATGCTCCCGGCCACCAGACAACCCGCCCTCAACTCCATGTTGGCCCTAAATGTTTGAAGCAAAAGCTGCCCCATAATTCGCCCTCAAGAAAGAAGACATGTCATGTGAAGGGTGGTACTGCAGATGACTCGGCGGCTCTCCTGAAAGCATTCCATAAGTGCAACAATGGGGGGCATGTCGTCCTTGATGCCGGTGTTACCTACACCATTGGCACGGTCTTGGACCTGACGTTTTTGAAACACGTCGACTGGGGTCCGTATCTGCCTTTGAAATTATGATTCTAATTTCTAACTGTTACCAGACATCCAAGGAACACTAACGTTCACCACGGATACTGATTATTGGCAAGCCAATTCCCTGAAGTACAAGTTCCAGGACTCCAGCGCATTTTTCGCTATTGGCGGAAAGGATGTAAACATCTTTGGCGGCGGCGTGATTGATGGAAAAGGGCAGGTCTGGTATGATCTGTTTGTCACCGAGCCAACTGCTAAAAGGCCTCTGTTATTTGTCATTGACGGCCTGGAGGGCGGCACCATGTCCAACCTCAACATGGTGAACCCGCCAAACTGGTTCAACCTGATCGCAAACTCCACAAACATCGTCATTGACAACATGGACCTGAAAGTTGCTGCTGTCGGCAACCCAGCCAAGAACACCGATGGGTGGGATACCTACCGCTCCTCCAACATCGTTATCCAGAACTCGGTCATCGATAACACCGATGACTGCGTTTCGTTCAAGCCAAACAGCACCCAAATCCTTGTCCAGAACCTCCGGTGTAATGGATCCCATGGCATCTCCGTTGGGTCTTTGGGTCAATACGTTGGTGTCGTCGATATCGTAGAGGACATCCTTGTCTACAACACCAGCATGAGCAACGCCGGTGATGGAGCCCGCATCAAGGTCTTCCCCGGTGCCCCCGACAACGTTACCTTGAGTTCTGGTGGTGGCAGCGGATATGTTAGGAACGTCACATATGACAAGTATGATGTGCAAAATGTAGACTGGCCGATTGAAGTCACAGGCTGCTACACCGTCAAGGATGCCGCGTCCTGTGCTGCCCGCCCCCCGAAATTCACAATCTCAGATGTCCTTTTCAAAGACTTCACCGGCGTATCTAGCAAAAAGTACGACCCCTATATCGCCACTGTTGCCTGCCCTTCTGAGAATTCGTGTACGAACATTCGCACGGAGAACTTCCAAGTCAAGTCTCCTAAAGGCTATAGCCAGGCTAAGTGCTCTAATGTAAGTTCTGTAGCTCTCTGATATAAAGAAAGTTATACTAACGGAAATGACAGATTAACGAAGAGGAGCTTGGTTTGAACTGCACTACTACTGCATTGTGAGATTGAAATAATATTTGATAATATTTACGCGGTTGGAATATTTGGATTGTGGGGGGAAATATTAGAGTTGTCATTTTCTCTATTTAGCCAAAGCTATAAAGCTATTTATGGAATTCGTGCATCTTGACATGTCCCAACAGGGTGGTTATTAGTTATGTGCTATAATAGCGTGCGCAGCCAGTAAAATCCTGTGCTTTCTTTAAGCTTTCAACGAATTTAACCGCTGGCTACATATGCTTGGTATGGCTGGGGATAGTAGGCGGCCCACCTACTTAAAGGGCAAGGATTTTCATAGGTTATATGAAAAGGGTAGCTTCATTGAAGTATAGTGAACTATTCAATAGGCACGGGATGGCGAAAGTACTTGACAATTATATATTTAACCCCCCCCACCCCCCCTGAATGATTGTAGCGATCCACTCTTTTGCCAAAAGCCACGGCCGGTGATCTCATCTTATTCTACACCTTTTCACCTAAATCGGTCGCTATACGTGGGCTTCCACGAACTACAAAATAGCGGGTCGGTACAATCACTTAGGGAGGGGGGATAGTAGGTGATCCTCAGATAGATCCAATTGGACGTAACATTCTCATTGATATTGCCTATTTAACTTAAGACCTACTCATCCTATATCGGAATACCACGCAAGACCATCTCCCGGCGTCAAATTCAAAGATAACGTGAGTCAATCCATTTGACATTTGGCCTGCCTGCCTCGGTGATAAAAACATCCTGAGGGCGGCTATATTTGTTTGCCGTCTTCTTATCCAGCACAAGGGTGACATTTCCCTCGAACCGCGCAGTCAGGTTGAAGCCTGGACCATATGATCCGTACTCTCCCATAAAGGTATAATTGTTATAGTTGGCTTTCAAAGGATCAGTCGACCATTTCGTATACCCAGCGGGCAAGACCGAAGCGTCCATGAAAGTATTCAAGTAAATGCTGCGGTGCTGTGCATTCCACGGTCTACCGAGAGAGCATTTACCAGCAATATCCGCAGCAATGGACGAATTAGCTGCGTTGATAAACGAATTCGAGACGTAACAACCGTACTTGTTGGTAAACGTCGTATTAGTCCCCTTCCACGCAATGATCCCACCGCCACATCGGCGTAGTGCCAAATTCGAGCGCTCAAACCATGCTGTTCCGAAACCATAGAGGAAATCTGTCTGGCCGGCAATTTCGTTGCCGTAAAAATAGGCGTTGCCGAGCTTGCCAATGTAGACGGTATCCTGGTAGCTGTAGAAGCCGCAGGAGTAGAAGCTGGCGTTGGCCCTGCTCACACTGACTGCGAGAGACGGCCCCGCGCTTATTTCGGTAGCGATATTGCGGAAGTCGATGTTGTAGACGCGGAAATCGGTGTTGCCAAATGGGGTATCATCAGGGACGGGGAACCCAGTAGGCCCAGATCCTGTGAGACTGGCGTTTAGGTTTGGCGCTACAGTCAAGACCGACGTATAAGCGTTATCGGAGAGATTCGTGTTGGCCCAATTGATAGATGAAAAGTAAACTGTCACAGTGTTTTCCGATTGTTCTAATGGAGTACGGGTTTGACCAATAATCGTGATAGGAGCTTTACGCGTAACGTTCAACTGCTCTGTGTAGTTTCCTGATAGGACTACAATAGTGTAGGCGGTGTCATTGTCTGGGAGCGAAGAAATAGCTTTCTGAATAGATGTGAACTTGGCAGAGGAGTCCTTTCCAACGAGGATACTGTTCTTGGGGCATCCCTCGAGAGCATTTTTAGTCGGATACTGGCATGCATGTTGAGGACCATTGAGAACAGAGGCAGCTGTAGTGGAGAAGAAACCGCTGATTATAAAGGCAGCAACACAACCAATTATTTGTTTCACCATTTTGATAATGATTTGCAACCCACAAACTGCTTGGCAAAAAGCTTCATAAGGTCGATTGAGCTTGGTTTATAGCTACGACCTGCCTGCATTGTTAGCAGACCGCTAAGACTCTAAATTACGGAAAAATACGGCCAGGGACAGCGGCGGCGATAGTGCTGCAAAATAGCCTCGCTTTTGACTCAAAGGGTAGTAAAAAGAAGTGGCTTGCAGGTCAGATTTTTGGTAACCAGGTCTAGTGGATTAATTTCTCCGGCAGCAGAACCAACAAGCCGTTATCAGGCTGGCTCAGCAGCACCGAGACGGGAGGGTTCATTCGAGGAAGAATTATCAGCGGCGACATGGGGAAAGTTGTCAAGGAGGAGCTTTCCCCAATATTTAGGCGACCCCGCACCGGCAACACGTACTCTAGTAAAATTAATGTGTGGCACTCTTGTATGTACCATACCTGTATAATACACTAGGCCCAGTTGAGTAATATCGTAAAATCAGGTGCATTAATTTTTGCGGGTTGGAAGGAGCATCAAGTTCCGCGAGGTTTGCTTGTAAATAAATAGTATTATATAACTATGAATAATTATTTCAATACGCATAAACTGATAATTTATCCTCTACGGTTTAAAGGTTTCTTCATAGCTTCAGTCGATAACAATTCTTCGCCATAAAGTGTGCCCAAAATACACGTGATAGTCAAAAAGAAGAGACGGAACAAACAAAACAGCATTTGAGTAAAGTTGCATATAAATTCATGCTTCTAAATATAAAATATGCAAGATAAAATACTTGATTGCTCATTTTGTGGTAATGTGTTGATTCTCTATTTCTGCGTCCAGATCAAATCATGTGTCTCAAGATTGTTATGACGAGAGGCCCAGAAATGACCGAGAGTCACGTGGCGGAGCAGTAGAAAGAGCACAAGCCAATCAGAAGCCGCTTATACGACCTTGACTTTGCCGAACCTCAAATTCAATCCGACAACACCCATCCATACAATTCGTCGCTCATTGTCTCCTCTGTCCACGCACAACCTCCCACCTACAGCATGGCATCTCTCACCCACAGCTCGCGGGCGCTGTTGCGTGCTGCTCCACGCACCGTAGGCAGCGTGCGCGCGCTCAGCACGACTACGCAAAAAAATGCCTCGGGCGAGTCCGGCGTCAACGCCCCGGCCTTCGAGAGCCCCTTCAAGGCCAGCGCCAGCCAGGCGAAGACCAGCCAGATCCCCGATTTCAGCAAATACAGGAGCAAGAACTCCAAGAGCAGCAACCTTCTGTTCCAATACTTCATGGTTGGGTCGATGGGTGCGATCACCGCGGCGGGTGCTAAGTCTACCGTTCAAGGTACGTGGATACTCGGAGAGGGATGAGAAGGATCAATTGGTGATAGAGAAGCCTCTCAAGTGCTAAAGGATGACGGAATATGGGATATGGGAGCCAATTGGGATGATTTGCTGACTTGAGGTTGCTGCAGATTTTCTTGTCAACATGTCCGCATCTGCCGATGTCTTGGCCATGGCCAAGGTCGAGGTTGACCTTGCTGCTATCCCAGAGGGCAAGAACGTACGTATCTCCCTTTCAGGGAAATCCGGACTTGAAGGAGACTAATCGTATTGCCTAGGTCCTCATCAAATGGCGTGGAAAGCCCGTCTTCATCCGTCACCGTACTGCCGACGAGATCAAGGAGGCCGAGGATATCAAGATCGAGTCGCTACGTGATCCCCAAAAGGATGCCGACCGTGTCAAGAAGCCAGAGTGGTTGGTCATGATTGGTATGTACAACGGCCCGGCAACATTCCGCATTTTGTTGTTTTCAACACAGCACCACAAGATCCTTGCTAATAGCTGCATGTTTAGGTGTCTGCACACATTTGGGATGCGTGCCTATTGGCGAGGCTGGTGACTTCGGTGGATGGTTCTGCCCATGCCACGGTTCTCACTACGATATCTCAGGACGTATTCGCAAGGGACCAGCACCACTCAACCTCGAGATTCCAGAGTACGACTTCGCGGACGAGACCAACTTGGTCATTGGTTAAACTGAGCGGATTTTGGTTAATAGTCGATAAATGAGGATCCTGCAAGAATAGAGGCGGACGAGCGGTGAATTTTGTGTATCATGATGGCTTGATAGTGGATGGGAGCTCGGGGAGTGATAGATGGGTGGTAGCGAGAGTTGCCGATTGTACAAAATATCATCAAGAGTGCATTCAAATCATTATCCGAAAGATTTCATCTATTGTATATTGAATTCTTCGCAAGCATCACGCAACACACTGAAACACGACTTTGGCCGCGTCCACGGCATCAGGACCTAGGCTAAACCCTGTGCTAACTGCTGGTAGTGTTATGGCTTCTTGGGCTAAGTCCACCGGGTTAGCTATGTTGCTACTCTAACTTGACAATGAGTATATGCTGGCCTCCAGAGTATACAGTGTATATGTAGCAAATTCGTCACAACTATTGTCTCCTTCAAACTTCCCCAGTTGTGAGTGCTCAGCCAAGTAAACGAAGCTGCAAACATGCTTTCATGGTAACATTTCCTCGCCTGTGAATTTAAACCACCGTTTCAGCACAATGCCGACCTCCACTGTTCTTCCGGTCCAAGCCCTGGCCTCTTGGTCATTGGCATCCATCTTGTAGCTGCCATTCAGCATCGGTAACTTCTTGTTATAGATACAACTCCGCCGTTTTATCTCCTGCCCAATCAAAAGACCGCTTTCCAGCTCGCCATCATCAAGACCATTTATTTCGTCCAGACCCTCTTGATCCCCAGGAACGCCTTCAACTCCTACAGGCTCGTCTTCAAGCCCCTCATCCTCCATGCGCAGATCACTCTCGGCTTCCTCGACAAGTACAACCTTCCTTCCCATCCGTTGCCCTGCCTCCACCAGTGCCGCTACGGTTGAACTCAAGCCTTGCACACTCCATTCGCTTGTCCCCTTGTGCATGTTCACCAGACCCCAAATGACCAGTTGGCTTCTCCCATTGCCATGCTTAACGGTACCTGTTGTAGCCTTGCTTCCTGGATGTAAAGCTGGGGCCGGTGCACGACAGTCGCTGTCAGCGACAGAGAGCCAGGCGCGGAGATGTGAGAGCGTGGGTGTGAATATGACTTGTATGTGTGGAGAGACGGAAAGGAGTCGGAGTGATGATGTCGAGGATTGTAACGTCGAAGAAGTAGACCCTGAGTTCTGCAGAGACGAAAGGAAGGCTGCCTTTGGAGAGCAGACAAGGAGGGTCGTAGGGTATGAGGTGGAAGTCAGGATATAATCGAGTAGAACGCGTGGAGTAACAGGAGGAACGGCGATGGGTGACACCGGCGCCATTTGATCATAAATCTCCCATCGCCAGGTGGAGACAGTGGCTCAAGGACTAGATCGCAGGGCAGTCATTTTGGCTACCGTTATTGCTGGATTGTCGCTATCGTTGAAGGCCGGTAGACGCGGGTTCCTGGCTACTGGTCCACGCGCCGTTAGTTGGTTAGTGGCTGAGGTTAGTTGGTCGTCTGGTATGGAAAGCAGACTTTAGATATATGGTCATGAACATGAATTTCAATGGGACATATTGATTGATCCCCGAATTCGTCGTCGGTGTCGCATGACCACAGGAATTAATAATTGCCGACCTCCAAACGCTGGTGCACGAGCATCACTGTCGTCACCGTCGCTTAACCCCACCACAGCTTGAAGTTGCACGTTTCCTTGTGCTCCCAGTCCCAAGCATGGAGTCGCTGTCTCGGATCTCCAGCTTGCTGGAAAGCGGTATGTAGCAATGTCTTTCTTTATATTCCCATTACATGATCCTCCGAACTATGATGCTGACGAGGGAATAGCTCGAGACTTAACCATCGATGCGGCTCAAGCAGCACGGAGCTCGCGCTCCACTCAGAAGAGCCTCTCGACGGCACAGATTCGGAAGCTGCTTGACAGCAGGAACGAGAGGGAGGTGCTGGATGGTCTGAGGAAGGTCATAACGGTATGCGCCCATCGTAGCAGATCGTAGCAGCTGCTCCTCATCCCAGAGTAGAAGCTGGGCCAAGCGCGCCCATTTTCTGAGCTAGGAAACTACAAAATGACATATACTGATACTATTTAGTTGATGCACCGCTCTCAACCATGCCTCCCATTTTTCTCCTCGGTCGTCAAAAACGTCGCCTCCCCAAACCTGGAAATAAAAAAGCTGGTGTACATATATCTCCTGAGCCACGCCGAAGCCGAGCCCGACCTTGCCCTCCTCTCCATAAACACAATCCAGAAATCGTTATCTGATGGAAACCCGCAAGTCCGGGCCATGGCCCTAAAAACTATGTCGGGGATCCGTGTTCCAGTAATCAGTCAGATTGTTTCTCTGGCGATTCGGAAGGGGTTGGGTGACATGAGCCCTCATGTACGGAGAGCGGCTGCGCTGGCAATTCCTAAATGCTACAGGCTGGACCCCGGGACGTTGCCGCAGCTGCTAGGGTACCTGTCGACCTTATTGGGAGATAAACAATATTATGTGGCTGGTGCAGCAGTGAAGACTTTCATGGAGATCTGCCCTGACAGGTTGGATTTGATTCATAAGCATTACAGAGGGCTTGTGAAGAAACTTGTGGACATGGATGAATGGAGTCAACTGGCGACCTTACAGCTGATGACTATTTATGCAAGACGATGCTTCCCGCGAAGGACAACGACTGTGAAGAAAAAGAATGGAACCAAGGGGTTTTATGAAGACGAAGAAGATCAATCAGAAGAGGTACTCTCGGAGGAGGTTGCAGTGATAAACCCCGACCTTGAGCTTCTTCTGAAGAGTATTAAACCTCTCCTACAAAGCCGCAATTCAGCAGTCGTCGTGGCTGTCGCGCGTGCATACGTCAACCTCGGCACACCCTCTTATATCGAGTCCACGATCGGGCCACTCGTTGCCCTCCTCCGTGGACCACAGGATATCCAGCATATTGCCCTCTACAATATTGTGTCGGTTGCAATTTCACAGCCGCAGTCGTTCGTTCGCTATGCGTCTCACTTCCTGGTTCGCACTACCGACCCAGCACAAGTCTGGGAGCTTAAATTAGAAATGCTTACCCTGATATTCCCGCATTGCGATATCCACATTAAGAGCCTCATACTTAACGAGCTCGAGCACTTTGCCTCGGGGTCTGATCGAGAGTTGGTCCGTGAGAGCGTTCGTGCTATTGGGAGGTGTGCGCAATCCGACACCCAAACATCAGGGCGCTGCATGAGGCTCTTGCTCAAGCAAATTAGCAGCCCAGATGGAAATCTGGTTGCTGAATCGCTGACTGTGATCCGGCATCTTATCCAGCAGGACCCAGACTCTCATATTAAGACGGTAATCCGGTTGGCAAAGAGCCTCGATACCACCACTAGCCCCAAAGCGCGCGCGACAATCATCTGGCTTGTTGGAGAGTTTTCAGGGATCGGTGAAGAAGACAATATTGCGCCGGATGTGTTACGTATTCTGGCCAAGAATTTTGCCGATGAAGCTGAGCCTGCAAAGTTGCAGATTGTATTGCTTGCTGCGAAGGTATATCTGCACTACCTCAACCGACTTCAAGCTGCGGTAGATTCAACAAGGGTCGACAGTGGATCGCCGCCTAATGGCCACAGTGGTGGTGACGAGGCTTCGCTCTCCCAGCACGAAGACTTCAGGCCACCACACGTTGTCAGCCCAGACGAAGAGCACCCGATAGTCTTACTGTGGAATTACATATTCCTTCTAGCGCGATACGACACATCCTACGATCTTCGCGATCGTCTACGCCTCTACCGCTCCCTCCTCTCCACACCCTCCTCTACACAACTTGCCACCTTAATGCTTCTGGCCCCGAAGCTGGTGCCACAAGTACCGAGCCCAAGCGAGAGCAGGAAAGGGTTCATGTTAGGCTCAGCAAGCTTGGTAATTGGAGACAGCGTAGGCGGGATGGGAATTAAGGGGTATGAAGGATTGCCGGATTGGGTGAAAGCAGGAGAGGAGCCGGACCCTAGTCTGAGGGAGTGGGAAGAGGAGAAGGTGTATGGTGAAACTAGTGCGAAGTCTGTGCCAGCCGGAGAAATGTTGGATCGGGCGGCAGGTAGCGGGAAGACGGTTGTAGGGAGAAGCGGTGCGAATGGTGATGGAAATGGAGTCAGTGAAGGAGAGGGGAAAGGGAAGGAGAAGGCTAAGACGCTGGATGATTGGTTGGCGGAAGAAGAAAGTGAAGAGGAAGTATCAGAAGAGGAGGAGGGGTCTGAGGAAGAGGGTTCGGAGGAGGAAGAGGAAGAAGAAAGTGAAGAGGAGACTGATGAGGAAGAAGAAGAAGAAAGCGATGATGGTGCTGAGGGTGACCAACTTATCAAGCGTGATATTGGAAATAGATGAGACTCAATAAGTCGGATATTATAGAATAGGGTCAAAAATTATAGAGCCAACACAGTGCAATCGTTCTAAAGGTCAACCATATGTATTGAAGTAAGATAATCTAATAATAAGTTGGAGATATATACTGCTCCCTCTCAAATCAGGAGACAAGGTGGTGGTGCTGTCTAGAGGAGGTGCAGTTCCTCAGCGGAGGCGTAATATGGGGACCACGAGCATTAGTATTTAGCCAAAACCCTCCTTTCCGGTCGGTATCATAGTATCATCATCAATTAATCAATAGTCTTGCAACTATTCTTGGACTTATTCCTCTTGGTATAAATACAGTACATCTGTAAACGGCCGGTGATAGTAGACTGGCGCGGTGACGAGAAAAACTTATGAGACGACTAAACTGACGGCACCCGTGAAGATCGGTGTGATTACGTGGCATATAACTTCATCTAAATCTGACCTTTCCACGAGCTCCGATATCTTTCGTGTGGCAGTTCCTGCAACTAACGTCGTCTTTGATCTGATTGAAAGCTGCAAGCAGCCCTATTTATATGAAATCAAAATTGAAGCTTCCGTTTAAACGCGAGAACATAGCCATCTCATGGGCGAGAAACTTGGAGAAGCTGGGAATAATACGGAAGGTAGTACACTGCAGCATGGGAAGATCAGGGTCGCCTTGACCCTGAGCATGACTGATAGGAAGTGCTGCACCATAAAGAAATATGGCCCAGTACAAGATGGGAATACTGAAGCACAAACAATTAATACTCCTCAAGTTGGAGATGTTAATCCGTCAGCTGGGTATTGTCGGGCTGTTGCATATAGTTAAAAGCCAATGGGAATATGACAATAGATGATAAAGACAGAGAAATAAAGCTGGAAATGCGCTGATTTTGTTTGTTTTATATTGTTTTAACAGACTGAGAACGAAACCCCTGTTCTTACACTGATAACAATAAGGACTGTTGGACCTTTTATGCTTGATTTGTTGCTTCCCCTGGCACCAACATTCCAACGCCCACGAACGCCACCCACGAGTAATATCATTTGAACGAAGAAATATTTCGAGACCAAGAAGTTTGCACATTAAAACGTTATCGTCTAACCCTCGCACTTGTCTGGGAGAGATTGAGGAAAAATATAAAGAAGTCTGAGTGGGCCTGATAAGATATGAAGATTCGAAGGGCCCTGAAGAAAAGAAAAAAACCACGAAGATTCTACATAGAAACTCCGTTCCAACCCAATGTACTGTCGTTCGGTCGTTTTGACAGATAAGTAATAACGTATAATTAGAGGCGTGAATAGATGGCGCTGTTGTAATCGGGCTACGCGATAGTTCGCCAGATGCGCACATAGCAAGAATCTACCACCGGCGGCTATATAAGGAATAAGTATTTTATTTTGACAGAAGAATGCAAATTACTCACCTGTATGCTTCGGCAACTTTTGGTTGTGGCCGTTTTTTAACGTATTGATCATCGTTCTGTCGTAAGGGCTCTCTGCTCCGATATCGGTCTTCATGGGAAGAAGATGCTTCACCAAGTAACGCTGCGGATGTTGGCGACAGCGGGCTCTCCACAGGGCTTATGCTCTTAGAGCCTTGCTTGCTGGCATCACGATCGGAATTGTGGCTTTGCATCGAAACTTCAGATATTGGGCTATCGATACAACCATCATACCCCGAACGACTGCGTGTTGGCTTGGATGGTCGTCGGAATGCTGGCCCATTGTTCCACGAACTTTGACGGCCAGTGGATGGCCGGGCGCTGGCATAGCCGGAATCTTGTCTCGTCTGCTGCCGCCGTGGATTAGATTGCTGAATAGGCTCTTTTTGTCCGTCGTTATATATGGCGGTATTCACCGAAATTGGCTTTGGCGTGCCAGTCACACCTAGTGACGCAAGCACCGCTTCAGCCGGATCAACGTATGTGGCTGTCTTAACTGGCGCTACATTAGTCTGTGAACCGACCTGGCCTTCCCCACCCTCAAGAGCCGGGGTTGCTCGACGGCCATATCCCGGAGTTCTCGATCTGGATCTTGAATCTCGCTGAGAACCAGCCGATAACTGTCGAACCGCATTATGGCTGCTTTCTCGGCGACCAATAGATTCGACAGAATTTTCTCTTGAAACCTGATAATCCATCTCTTCTTGGCTTGATTGATCATCCTGTGCATTGCTATAAAGGCGTGCCTCGAGCATTTTCCGCTTCTTCCGCTCTTCCCGATACTCATCCCACATCTCAAATGGCACTGCAGGGTAAGCTTCATCGATCTTTGCCAATGCTGGATCGGTGTGTAGAATTGCCCAGTGCAGCGACTTCTGTATTGGCAATATGAATACCTCCAAGTTCCCAGGCCGCACATATTTGCTCTTAATCGGCGTATCGCTAACATCAGAGGTCAACGGCTCCTCATCAAATTGCGTGCTAAGAGGAGTTAAAATAGCAGTAACGACTATCTTCATCAAGTCTTTAAATACGGATTCTTCCCAGTCGATGTCGAATTCATCTGCAGTGGTATCATAGATGGGAGTGTCCTGTGCATTGTTTGCGCTATTGTCGGGGTCTGTAGGCTGTTTTTGACCAGTACGTTCGCCACCATGCGCACACTCAGGTCGGCTAGAAGAGTTTCGTGCTTGCGCGCCGCTTTGATCACCATGGTTTGAAGAGTCATTCGCCGCCGGGGAACCATGCGTTGGAACTGGAGCCGGAACCCCTTGTTGAGGTTGTTGGTTAGGATAAGGCCCACTGGTCCCATTGTATCCTTGTGTACCCTGTCCCTGAAATGATTGGTATGGCACAGGTGGCTGCCCTTGAGTTTCTGCTTGCGGATGTTGCGGCGGCATATTATAAGGATTAGGCTGTGATTGGGCCCCACCTTGAGGATATGGTCCAGGTTGGTAAGGTCCAGCTTGTTGCGGTGGACCGTAGCCTAACGGCTGCTGCTGGTACGGGCCCTGGGGGTGTTGTAGAGGGTATGGAACCGGCGGTTGGTGAGGATACTGTTGAGGAACGGGTGGCCCATATGGGACTTGTGATCTGTATGGCTGCCTATAGTACGGACCGGTTGGTGGTCCATAGCCATAGGCTTGACCTTGCGGAGGCATTGATCCATAACCTTGGCCGTGCATCCCAGGTGGATGATGACCATATTGGTTGTATGCTTGAGGTATCGGAGGCCCCTGATAACCGTACGGGGGATAACTATTCTGCGGGGCAAATTGCTGCTGTGGGTGCAAACCATACTGGCCTTGGGGAAATTGCTGAGGAGGCATTCCATTGAAACCTTGAGGCCCACCATATGGTGGATGGTGGTTTGGCGGTGGACCATATTTGGTCACAACTGGACCTGGAACTGGATATCTAGTGACCACTGGGCCAGATCCGGTTTTCTGGCGCTTAGATCTATGATCATGGCCTCCATAACCTCCATTGTGGCTTTGTGGCCCCGCGTTGGCCTTGGCAGCTTGAGCTGCAGCTAGTCCGCTGACTGACATCAGTACCTTGGGACGCAAGAACCAGCAAGCGGGAGACAAGAGAAATAGCTTACACTGGAATCTTTCGAGCTGGCTCTGGGCACGCATCAAAGTAATGCCCTGAATCCCCACAATTGTAACAAGTAGGGGCATTTGCCTTGGCTGGTGCCTGTTGGTCACCTGTGTCCGTAGATGGAGGCGCCGTATCAGCCATATTTGTTACGCTTCGGATGCGAAGTAGCGCTGGAGATAGCGACTCGACTTGAGGAGATAGAAAGGAAGACAGGCTCTCACGCCTCAATTCGAAGACAGACGATGCCAAAAAACTTCAGGGTTGGCGAACGTATGAGCGTTATCATGTGATGACCCTGATTCCACCAAAACGAAGCACCAGAAAGCAAAATACACTTTGATCGATAACAAGTAAAAAAGCAAAGTAACAGAGGAAAGATGTGCCGGTAGGATGTTTAGAAGAGAAAAAAAATCAAATCCTCGAGGCCCTCCTGAAGTAGAAAAGGGTTAAAGCCAGCGACAATCTGTCGTCGTTCTAGCAAGCCAGGACGAGCAAAAAAAGCATCTCTTCCATCCCGAACGCTTGATATCGTCAACTCATAGGGATTTGTGATAAAAATGAATGGATTGAAGTGAAGTGTAATGGGAGCAAAGAAAGGGGTGAAGTTGCCAAAGTCAGAGATATTGTATACTGTGGAGAAGTTGAGACACTGTCACTTTCTTACACTCTCAATGCGCCCTAGGCCTATTTGTATCTAGCGTGGACTCGCTTCACATGCGGCGTGAGTATAAGATTAATGATAGCTTCACCCCCATCTTGTTATCAAACTGTGGCGGTGCAAATAGCAATTAGGAACGTGCGTATATCAATTCAAAGGGTGCACATAACTCACATTATTGTCAAATGTGGCGCCGAGCCCTTGTCCCAATCTCAGTGGCTAACGCGACCAACCAGAGCTCCAGCCAACGTCTTCACCACTGATTTGTGAGCACCATACACTCGTTCACTCACCTGTCCTTCGGCCTTTGGCTTTGCACTATGAATTTTTCTGCAAGCGGCCTACATATTGCTTCATGATTTAGGAGTTGATGCGACCATGTTGTTGTTCTTAGCAACGGAAACCACATATAAATTCCTGAAGATATCCGCCTCCAGCCGCACCACATAAGTAGAGGGGGGCGCGAAGATGCCCGGCCTTCCATGTAAGGGTCCTTGGGAACGGGTTTCGTTTGACTCCGGCTAACGTGGTTTTACCTATAGCTTCTGTTGATTTAGACGAATGCATATCGCGACTATACAAAAAGGAGCTCCTAGCGGAGTCAGTCATCGAGGCAATATGCGCCAAAACGAAGGAGCTGCTTATGCAGGAGAGTAACGTGGTGCATGTCCAGGCGCCAGTTACTGTAGTTGGCGATATACACGGCCAGTTTTACGATCTGATAGAGATCTTCAGAATCGGAGGATATTGCCCCGATACAAACTACTTATTTCTTGGTATGCTCCCCTACTGGACATTTTTCCATCAGGGGCCATACTAATCTGCCATAGGCGACTATGTAGACCGCGGTATGTTCAGTGTCGAAACCATCTCCCTCCTCGTCTGCCTCAAGCTCCGCTATCCCACCCGCGTCCACCTAATCCGCGGAAACCACGAGTCCCGCGGCGTCACGCAATCCTACGGCTTCTACACCGAATGCTCACGCAAATACGGTAACGCGAACGTCTGGCACTACTTCACCGACATGTTCGACTTCCTCACCCTCTCCGTCGTGATAAACAATGATATCTTCTGCGTCCACGGTGGTCTTTCCCCGAGTATCCACAGCATCGACCAGATCAAGATCATCGACCGCTTCCGCGAGATCCCGCACGAGGGCCCGATGGCCGACCTTGTCTGGAGCGATCCCGACCCAGAGCGAGACGAGTTTAGCCTCTCCCCGCGTGGCGCGGGATACACCTTTGGCGCGCAGGTCGTCAAGAAGTTTCTCGAGGTGAATGGGATGACGCATATCCTGCGGGCACATCAGCTCTGTCAGGAAGGTTACCAGGTGCTCTATGATGACCGGCTGAGCACGGTGTGGAGCGCACCGAACTACTGTTATCGCTGTGGGAACATGGCGAGTGTGCTTGAGGTTAGCGATACGGGGGAGAGGTATTTCAATGTTTTTGCCGCGGCGCCGGAGAACGATTCGCAACAGAATACTGAGACGAAAGCGATAGATCCAGGGGCACTGCCGGAATACTTTTTATAGGGCATATATGGAGCAGATTATTTGCAGTATAACAGCACAGGAGTAGCTGGGCAGCGTCGATGGAACGCTCACTGAAGGGTTGTCGGAAAGCGAGGTGGAAGAGCAGATACCCAGCCATGAACATATTGGAGGTGATGGGAGGCAACACACGGCCGCCGTGGCGCAGAATTACAGTATATGCACATAAATCATATTAAAGCCATTTCCATACTGTCTCGTGAGTTTATTCAGTATGGTGTACCAGCGTCAGCCAATAGGCTTTGTCACAGTAAATGCTTGCTCTTCAGTGCTCAAAAGCCAAACTGCTCGCTTATATCTTTTGAACTCGCCGTATCTCAAGTCCATGCGCCGCCTTTGAATCTTCCTTTCCAATTTTTGTTATGTCATCAAACGATTGGTATGAATCTATGTTCACCAGTCCTTGGCGATGTCAAAGCTCCACTCGAATTCCAGATGCTTGTTCTTGTCGTCATCAACGAAGGAGGAAATGGCGGTGTAGTGGCCTCTAGCAAGCATGCCGGACGGCGCGTCTTCCTCGGCAACTATTCACAATCATTAGCCCGTGTATTTCAACGAATCACCCCGCTACGGAAAAGGGTGCTTACATCTCTTCTCGTAGAACTGCTTGTCCTGGGTATTTGGTGCGTAGCTTCCCTATATATTGATTAGCATTGTCATATTATCGACCGGTAAACTCGACTCTAGTCGTCCTATCGGTTGCATGGCTTCTACTCACAATCATCTCCTGGTCCTTGCTGACCCTGATTCCCTTCCTCTTCACAATCTGCACGTACTGCAGACCCGACAGGACCTCATGCTGAACCTTGAACTTGGCAATCATGGTGAACTTGGAGCCCTCCTTGATCTTGAACGGCTTGTCCTTCAGGGTATTCTCGGCACCTTTTTGGGAAAGATCAATTGTGACAGGTGGGCGGCCCTCGGAGTCCATTGTCAACGAGAGAATGATGCACTGGCGTGGATCGGACGGGTCGGAGGTGGTTGCGCCTGTGGAGAGACCGAGGGAGGCCTTGTACCGTTGGAGGGACTCATCCTCAGCATCTGAGAGGCTGTTAATATGTATATCTATGCCTTTGGCATAACATGGGAGAATTGGGGGACGGATGCCAGCAATGAGGCGAGACCATAGAAACCCAGACCACGTGCTGATAGCTCAGCAGTAGGGCGGATGACAACTTGTACAGCCGCTGGATAGCTAAACTCCGCACATATAAAAGAGCTAATAGCTCCTGAAATACACAGAAGGAATCTTGTTCATTTCAGGGGCCTGGGAAGACCCTGGATATCGAGGGATCTACAAGAAATAGGTGGACCACTTACCCATGTTTTGGATCTCATTCAGCGTCTTCTTCTCACCGACCTTGAAGCCAGCGGTCTCCTCTGGGAGGGTGTCATGGTCGTCCTGGGATGCCATGGCGATTTTTGCGTTGTAGTTGGAATGGGAAAAGGAAAAAGGATTTGTTGACGTGGTAAAGTCTGGCACAACGCGGGGTCGTTGACACTGAGCTACCCGATAAGGAGACGAGGGGTGTTTTATATTGCTCACCGCCTCGCGGGGGAAACCCCACCCTCGACGTCACGTGTGGATATAAATAAATAAGGGCAGGAGGAGGGGAATTACAGAGTTACAGAGTCGCTGGGAATGTAAATATTGAAAATATCGGTCTATATATATCGTTGTTAAGAGCGTTCATGTCAGCCAGTCGTGGGTTCTGGGCGTTTCATCTCAGGCCTCTTATCTCACTTTGAGATCTCACCAGAGCGGAAAATACGAAAATCAGCGTAAGGGATAAGGGTCTTAGCCGCGCATCAACACATACAGATAAGACAGCACCAGGCAAAATGCCGAAAGCGGCGTCAAACACCCAATGTCTAGAAGTGAGACGATGATACTTGATATGGGGAATCTGGAACCAACCAGCAAGCTCCGATCGCCTGCTGCGCCACAATCGAGAAGCGCCCGGCTCGACGTCATTGGCCTTCCCGTGTCAAGTACTGTGAGAGGGTGGTGTGGAATGTTGGAATTGGCGCCCCTCCAACAAGCTTCCCGGCGCTTGGAAAACGTGGGCTTGCGGCCCGGAAGTTTATAAATCACTCATAATCGATTGCTAGCTATAACTGCATCACTATTTACTTGCTGCTTCAGTCGTACAAAGGCATATTTTGAAGGTCGCGAGTACTCACACGACCCTTCCCTTCTGCGCCAATACACCCCACTACCCCGCTATCGAGTATTCGCTTCAAATCAAATTGCAATGTCGACTTCTGAACCCAAACTGCTTTATGCCGTCAATGGCATAAAGGCATACCATATACAGAATGGAACCGAGGAATCCCTCACTCCTTCTGGGCCCCAGACCCTCTCTCTGTTGATGGTGCCAACCACTTCTGAATTCTCCGGAATTGAGAATGCCGACCCAGCCACTGGCCCCCAGGAAGACTTCTATCTTCACCTTCATCTCCCACCTGAGCTCGATCTCCCTCTTCCAGCCACCACTCAAATATACCACCAGCCACCTAACAGCTATCTTATCCCGCGGTGGGATCTGGGTCCCGATAGTGGCGCCTTCACTCGCATCGAGTTCCCCGCAGCTGGCAGCGTTAAGGGCCTACAGGAGGATATTGATACCTTTGAGACTATACTCGCACAATGCACTGCCTTCCTTGAGCGTGCCCCTGCTCCAGCAAAGGGCCTCAAGTCTGGCGCCACAACTAGCAAGGGCAAGGGCGAAGCTCTGCCAGCATACAACCCGCAGGAGTTCAAACCAGGAGAGGGCTACGTCCAAGGCAGTTCTAGCTCCCACCATGGCGGACAAATTGTCCTGATCGACGAGGAGAATGGAAGTGTTGTGGGTGAATTGGGCGAGGGATTCAATGTTGTTGAGGACAGCAAGATGCAAGCTGGCTCCAAAAGTAAGTGTTCTTTTCTTGAACCACTAAAACCAACCTTCTAACACTTCCATCTAGACCCCGTCATCCTCTCTCTCCCCGAAGACGGTTCCAGCAATATCAATGTCTCTCCCGCCTCCCAAGAATATCTTGAGATGGCCATGCATCCCGCCTACAAAAATTCCCGTCTTGTATCCCACGCAGCCCAGGCCTCGCGTCTCATCGTGACAACCTCATCCTACGTCGCGCAGACCTTACAATCCGGCGCCGAAAGCTTCACTAAGAGTACCAAGCCCAACACCACCCCCATGACCTTCACCCCCACAACGCACGCGCGTGTACGCAAGATCAACACCTTCACTGGCTCGGCTGCCGGTCTGTCCTCCAAGACCGTTGGGCAGGTGAGCAAGTTCGCGCAGAATATCGGCGCGGGGTTCATGAATAAGGGTCAGAAAGCACAGAAGGGCGTTGGACCGGATGGAACTGTGGATACGGGGTATAAGCCCGGGCTGCTGAATAAGAGTCTCATGGCGTTCAGCACTATTGCTGATGGTATTGATCAGGCTGGGAGGGGACTACTGATGGGGACGAGCACGGCGGCTTCAACAGTCGTGGGGCATAGGTATGGGAGTGAGGCTGGGGATTTGACTAAGCACCTTGGGGGTGGGATGAAGAATGTGGGATTGGTGTATATTGATGCTACGGGAGTGTCGAGGCGCGCAATCATCAAGAGCGTGGCGAAAGGTATGGTGGTTGGGAAGGTTAGGGGAGGTGGTGATCTGGTTGTTGGAGGAGGAGATGGGGGCGACCTTACTGATGATAAGGTCCAAGAGGTTCCACCGAAGAACTGGAAGGAGGCGGAGGCTGCGCAGGGACGCTATGTGGAAGGGAAGGACTATAAGATGGCTGGTGGGAACGATTCACCGAATCTTATTGATTTTGGTGGTGACTCGGCTCCGTCCTATGTTGGCGGATCCACAGCGTCTGCGGAGGGGAAGAAGACACCTGTTGAGAGAAAGAGGTGAGGTTAGGACGGTAAGAGACTAGGATAAATAGGACAAGATCGGTTGGCAATGAGCAATGAGCAATGACATTTTACGGTATCTAATGGATTTGGTGAGATGGGATTATGTGCGTGTATTTAAGACTCAACTATCGCTTGATCATCTGAGACAACCCTTCAAAGTAAGTCAGAAATCTCTCTCCTAGGGCGATGCGGCACTCCTAAGAGCTAGTCCTATCTATACCATTGGAGAAACACCTCGTATAATATTGCGCAAGAGTTGCAGAATATAAGCATCTCATCGTCGGTCGGTGAAGGGAGTGTCCTACGGCCGTAAATTCCTATCACTGGCTCTTGCCTGTTACTACCCTCTGCCTCCCACCCCCTCTGTCTTTTAAAAAATATTGCTGGGTCAACTATATTTCAAATCTCTTTCGCATATTGTTAGGTGTGTCTACCTGTAAAACAAACTTTGTATAAATACGAGAAGGCATCAATAAGCGGCCCATTTCTGTGCCTTGCAAGCATATTTAAACTTTACACCTTACAGCAAGACTGCCATAATCGGTTCTAGCAGTTCATTCAAAGCTGGATGACGCTCTATTTTCTATTTCTACTTTATACCGTCCCCCAGGGCATCGGTCTATAGCTAACAAAACGCAGAGTCAACGACCCCCCAGTCCATTCATGATCATTACACCCACTCTCACCACTTCACTACTCCTCCGCCTCCCTCGCCTTCTTATTAGCAGCCGAAATATTCACCGCCGGAACCATCTCCCTCCCAATCTTCAAATTCTCTGCCGCCGCCGCAACCAACGAGAAAACATCTCCCTGCACAGCCACAAACGCCTTCCCCTGCCCCATCGCCGCCACCTGCTCCGGCGTCCCCATTGCCGCTCCCGCAAACGGCATATCATGCTTCCTGAGCGCCTTACCTAGCGTATCTAGCACAGCCAGGAACTCCGGCTCCTCGCCCCAGAACCCAGGAAGGCCCATGCTGACGCGGCAATCAAGGGAGCCGAGCCACACGGCGTCGATGTGCTCGCCGGCGGCGGTCAGGATGTCGTCCAGGTTGTCGACGGCTTCTTTGGATTCAACTTGGATGATGATGGCGGCTTGGTTGTTGAGGTTCTCCCAGAGGGTTAGCTCGGGGTTGACGCCGATGTCTGAGATGCCTGGGAGCCAGCGGCCGGGGGGCGCGGAGCGGGTCCCGTTGAGCTTCTTGCTGAATTTGGCGGCGGAGACGATGTGTTTTGCGTCTTCGACGGTCTCGACTTGGGGAACCATGATGCTGGCTCCCGTGTCGAGGGCGTACCCGATGTTGGCGTGGTCGTGTCCGCAGATTCTGATTCGTTGTCAACACTCACGCTTTCTTTCTGGTTGGGGTTACGCCAGGGGCGGAAGCAAGGGCCGGGTGGAATGAAGGAAGGAATTATTACCTGATCCATGCCATTGTCCTTCCCTCACTAATCAACTGGATATCATGCGCCATCTGTGTCATCTCGCTGATATCCATGGGCGAGTGCTCTTGGTCGATGAGGATAACATCATACCCGATCTGCGCAATGACCTTGACGATTGATGGCGCGGAGAGCATGAGGAAGTAGACCTGGAGAGGGGGAATCTTTCCCTCGTGGGCATCACGGAGGGCGTCGCGAGCGCGGAAAGGCTGGAGGAGGGACGGCGCACGGTAGGCGCGCATGTCTGTTGGAGTTGCGGCGCTGGCGGTGCCATTGGCGGCAGTGCCGTTTGTGGTGGCCATTGTTGGGGAGTGAGGGGTGGGGATTGGTAGGGGAATTGAGGGGTGTATGGCAGGTAGGGTAGTGAGGAAGGCTTTTGGTTCTGGTGATCAACGAGAAGGAGGAGGGGTTGTTTATGAGACAAATAAACCCCTCCATCAGAGGGATTATCCACCTCTATATACCGCAACTGAGACAAGAGAGCCCATCCTCGGGGACATCTCTCCCTCCGAACAACCTACCCCCGCCCTCCCTCCATCCCTTGCATATCAAGGCTTACATCAGATTGAGACAGTGGTACTCTACAGGAAGGTAGGTGGCAGGCCAAGTTACGCAACATGTGCGCGGTGTATCAGATTGTCATCGAAAGTGGATCAACCGCATGGCCTTATGCTTCTTATCACCGAGAAAGGGATTCTTGGCGAATCGGGCGGCCGCCCCGCATGCTTGCTGGGGGAAAACCGGCGACTTAAACAAACGAAACCCTTATGTGTGTGCCATATACAGGAAGGACCCCGCAAATCTGACGTTTGGAAAGGCTTGATGTGGTTTGGTGTCCGCCCTGGAATGCGGCCGCCTGCACCGCATCTCACCGTTTTTTAATGATATAGTACGGCGCCAAAAGTTTCCGTACCGGTCTGTGCTTTGCCCATACAAAAGACGCTCTTTTACTACAGTTTGAGCAAAGGCCCGTACGGAAACTTTTGGCGCTGACTGTATGTCGGTCGGTAGTCGATCCGATGAGGGGAGGCTGGGGAGGATCTAGATTATATCACGTGTATTTTTGCATCTTTTACTACGATAACTGCTTTGTCTGCGTCATGCCCGTGTTTATTCTTAGGCTTCAATGCCAGATAGGATCCGTATAATCCTACCTAACATAAAAGCCCAAGGTATACGAACAATTGAAGCATCCTACTAGGACTCGCTCGTAGTATCTCGTTTGACAAATAAAAGCTGAGTGAGACGTATCAGTAGTGAGAGTGAGACGGGAGCTCACAAATAATAAGTGGATAAGTGGCTCCTATGAAGAAGCTACGTGGGGCCTAACTAAAGAATGACCTGCCTCGAGCTACTGGGGCATAAAAGCTATGACCACGACCATAACCCAACGTAATCGAAATACCATCGTTCCCCCGCACCACCGGCGGCGGCGGAAAACAAGAGACGGTAAAGACAGTAGAGACATGAAAGAAACGTTAACCCCGATCTGCAATCTCCAATCCCCGAGAAAGAAAAGAAAAGAAAAACATCCGTAGTTCCCGGACCCTAAACCATCTTGGCAATTTAACCTACTTCGCATTCCCCACTTCCCTCCTCACCTTCCACACCCGCACACATCCCCGAGCCTTAACGGTCCCAGCAACCGCAAAGGTTGCAAAGCTTTCAGATCCAAAAAAAAATCCCTAAGCTAACCCATCCGCAACTGCCGACCTCTCACTCCCAAACAAGCCAATCCGGCGCTTGACCGCCTTCCAGGCCTCCACGCCGGCAACATACACCACCAAACAACCCACCACAACGCCCCACTCCCACGTAATCCCCTTGTGCTTAAACACAACCAGATTAACGACAGGAATATAGACAACGGGGAAGGTAATCGCGAATCCGGCAGCCACGGCCCAGAACAGGAAACGGTTATACCAAAGCGCTCCGACGATGCCGCCGAAGGGACCGCGGAACTTGGCAGGGTCGAGAGCGAACAGGGAGCGAGAGAAATGCTTTACCTCCCATGCGGTGACGAGGATGAGGAAGGAGAGCACGGCGAAGACGGTTGCGCGGGCACGGAAGACGACGTCGCAGGAGGAGTTGTAACCTTCGTTACAGGAGTGGCCGAGGTCGCCTGCTCCCGCGCCGTAGACGACTATGACGAAGGCGGCGAGGCACAGGGAGCCCATCAGTGTGCCGTAGATCATTTTGTCGACTATGAGTTCCCACGTGAAGACGCCGATGCGTAGGCTGTGCGGAGGCCGCAACATGATGTCTGAGGTCTTCTCTTCCATTCCCAAGCCGAGAGCGAGGAAGGAGGAGGTGATCATGTTTACCCAGAGGATTTCGAGCGGGGAGAGCGGGAAGACAGAGGCGCCTGATGCGTCGCGGAAGGCGAGAGCGATGAGGAGGAGGAGCACCTGCGCGATATTGGAGATGAGGAGGTGCAGGAGGAATTTCTGGATGTTGGCGAAGAGGCGGCGGCCTTCTTCCACGGCCTTGACGATAGAGGCGAAGTCGTCGTTGGTCAGGATCATGTCGGCCGCGTCTTTGGCAACGTCGGAACCGTTGAGGCCCATGGCGATACCGACGTCGGCGCGTTTGAGGGCTGGGGCGTCGTTGACGCCGTCCCCGGTCATGACGCAGAAACCTTGTCGGCGATGCAGGGCGTCTACCATGCGGACTTTGGTGGCTGGGCTACATCTGGCAAGTACGAGCGGGAGATGTTCAAGAGCGTCTATCTCATCCTCAGAAAGCTTATCGAATTGCCCGCCCTGCATGACAATGGTCCTGGCATTGGATGTCGTGAAGCTGAGGTCATTGACGAGGCCAATCTCCTTGGCAATAGCGGTAGCTGTATCGATGTGGTCACCGGTCAACATATGAATGCTAATACCAGCGTTTCTACAGGCCGTGATAGCACCAGCTGTCTCAACACGAGGCGGGTCGTAGAGGCCCACAAGGCCAAGGAAATCCAGTTTGCTCTCTGTCCATTCTCTGCTTTTGATATCCTTCTTCGATGAGGAAGGCACAGATTTGGTAGCAATACATAAGACGCGTAGACCCTCACGAGCCAGCTCTTGCATGCGCTTCTCGATCTCGGCTTTCTGGGCAGGCGAGGATGTGAGCATTGGGAGGACGCTCTCGCCGGCACCTTTGAGAAAGATGTCGACGGTATCAGTCCCGTTTTGGTACGCCACTGACATTCGCTTGATTGCAGAGTTGAAAGGGTGTTCTGCTACAAAGGTCATCTCACCACTGCTTAGTATGTCTGGTTTTCCGTGGCCTAAACGGGTTGCGAGGACTTGCAGGGCGATATCCGTAGGCTCCCCAACCGCAGCCCAGGATGGGGTAGCTTTTTCAGTGGTTTCATCGACGCTGCTGTAGACCGTAGAGAGGTTGCAGAGGGCAACCGCATCAAGCAGTTTCGCCAGCGTTGTATTCAACTCCGTAGACTTGTCAATTGTCACTCCATCAATCATTGCATGCCCACTAGTAGGGTCGAACGTATCCGTAGTATCAAAAATTCCAAGTGTTCCAATCTCGGGAACCCACACCTTCCTAGCAATCATCCTGCCTTGGGTGAGAGTACCAGTTTTGTCCGAGCAAATGTGTGTGATGCCGCCGATAGCCTCAAGAGCCTGCATTCTTCTTACAATCACATGGCCCTTTGCCATGGCTTTGATGCCAATAGCGAGGGTAATAGTCAAGACAGCGATGAGGGATTCGGGGATAACGGCTACAGCGACACAGATTCCATAGATGACGACCTCACCTTTGAGATCCCACTTATTGACGGAGAAAACGATGATGGCAAGGAGAAGGGCCAAGCCGAACAATAAAATGGCGAACTTGCTGAGTGTAACCTGCAGTGGCGTGCCGACGAGACCGAGCGTGTTCTTGACACCATACTGTAGAGAACTGAAGAAGCGCTTGAAAACATTGGTTTCCTTGCTTGTTTCACGGTCTTGAAGCATCTCAGCGATGCGACCAACTTCAGTCCTCATGCCGGTAGCGATGACAATACCACACCCGCGGCCCTTGGTCACGGTCGTAGCTGAATACGCGCAATTCGTGCGGTCTCCAAGGGGAAGATCCAAGGTGCCCAAGGTAATCTTAGGCGTCTTAATGACAGGCAATGACTCTCCAGTAAGAAGAGCCTCATTGATCTCCAAATTGACGCCGTCAAAGATCCGAAGATCCGCCGGGACGACATCGCCCACAGAGATCTGGACAATGTCGCCAACGACAAGAGTTTCAGCTTTGACGGCGTCTACCTTTCCCTTGTTACGAACGGCTTTGCACGTTGGTGCCGCGAGACCCTGGAGTGACTTCATGGTCTTCTCAGCCTGAAAATCCTGGACGAACCTAGAGCACGTGGTCAGTCTCCCAATGCGGTAATACGAGGTCTAAGCGGGAAGCTCCCTTCTTCCACTTACCCAAGAATGATATTCAAGAGGATGACGGCTGTAATGACGGCACCTTCAATGAAGTCTAGTGTGCCATACGACAGTGCCATAGCCAGGAGGAGGACCTTTTGCGATTATGTCAGTATCCCATTGTTGGGTACAAGAACATGCACAGGTCAAGAGCAGTGCCCCCGGAGGGGGTTGTTTGATAGGCATGGAGAACGGCAGGGTGCATTGTATTGCGAAAAGTTGTGTTAGGGTTTCTCTTCTTACGATGGTTAAACTATTGGAGACCTGTCTTAAGAGGATTTTCCACGCCGATATTCCCCCAGCACTCGCAAGCTTGTTAGGGCCATTCCGTTCAAGTCGAGCCGCCGCCTCCTTGCCTTCGAGTCCATGTCTTGGACTTGATTAGTAAGCTCTGGAGAGGTATGTCGTTGCGAACTCACTGAAGGTCAACATGAAGCTTGCTGGCGATGACATCGACATCGATGGCGTGGGCGGATTCCGCGCCGCCGTCCCAGTACCTCTCTGTGAGAGTAGTCTCCCAATCAGGGAGGTCGTCGTCGTTAAGGGTGTTGCTCAGGCTAGACTTGGACGAAGAGTTCTTGCCAATGGGGGTTATAGCAACCTTTTCCTTTGCGCTATCTACCCGATCAGGGCGCAAGGTAGGTGGTGGTGAGGGAAGGTTGTGCCATTCCTCAAATACGGGATCCGGATCAGTAATAACCATTCAATAGGAGGTGGACAGCTAAAGTAAGGAAGGGGGCGTTGAACTGCTAGATGGTTCAACGACGGAATAGAAAGTGTATGAAGAAAGGAAGAATGTACTTCAAAGAGGAAGTAGAGTACTGAAAGGGAAAAGCCGTGGAAGATGGGGATGCGGGGGCTTGATAAAGACGGCGTCGGTCGGCCTCCCGTCATTTACCCAAGCTATTATTGGCGAGGTGACGACAGTCTCAACAGCAGCACGCAGGTGCAGAGTATCATCGTGACCAGATGATATGCAGCAGGGTAAAGTAAGTATACCAAACACACAAACATGTAACACACTCGCCTCTCTCTCCACACAAACAGGAGTGGAAAGTTCCAAGAGTTGGCAAAGACGCGATGACAATGCCAAGGGCCGTCCAAGATCCGATTGTGGTTAAAAATGAGGCGGAGTCTGGTATTCGTCGGGATTCACGATACCTATCTAGATGGGAGTGACAGATGATCCGGGACGGTGGTGCACTCATTATTGGATGCTGTACAGCGGATTTGCAACAGCGGATTCATCGGAGTGGTGAGACGAGATCCGCTTGGAGGTTTGTTTCGCCTCCCACCATCTCGACCACTGTGGATATTGTCACGGAGGTTCGGACTGGAGGAGTGAGGTCGGGGGATATTTTAGTAGAAACGGGAAAAGGGTCTGATTCGCCTCTTTGCTATCGTGGCGCAAGCTACTGTAGGGTATTGAGCTGTACTGGTGCTGCACACTGGCGTAAGCGCAAGAGGCTGCATTTGAAGCGGGGAACATCTGAGAACGTTGTGTGCACTGAGCCTCTGATTTGACTGACACGTATACTCGAGTATGGATGTTTTCTTGGTAAGTGACAGGTACAAACAGGTGCATGTACGGTGTGGGCGAGTGAGATGTCACCCTACAAAGAGTGAGGCTGTGCCACGAGGATTAGCTGTTGTATTGGAGGCAACAGGTAAATACCTATAATAGATAGTACAGTATTGTACTTTCTGTATTGAGTCCATCCCACGCCTCCACGGATCCTCGCACTCCCACACGTCACTGATGTTTGTCTTGTTTGCCTTTTTGGCTACTTGCTGCTTTGTCCCCCAGGAACCTTCTGGTCACGTGCATAAGTTCACAGTGAGGTGAGACTTGAAGCTTGGCTTGGTGCAAAGATGCCAAGGAGTCTCATCAGTAGCAAACAGTCACTGCAGTATGTATGTATGTATGTAGGCAGAGAGTCATGCAAACAGACTAGCAAGTCAGTTTTGTGATGATAGAACCTCTGTGCTGTCAATTGATTGACAAATACCATATCCAACAAGGAGCAGGAGCAGGAGCGGGAACGGAAAGTAGCGGTTGATCCCATCTTGAATCTCGAACGGATATCCACAGCTACCTACCCCCCTCGAGGTACACATCTTTGTCGTATACCTGCACCCCTCTCGATAATAGGATGGCGTGAGTTGTGAATCGAGGACGATCATTGCACAAGTTGAGGGAGAGGGGTAGTCGGTGGTGGGGTAATAATTGCGTATCTTGTGTATCTTGCATATCTTTGCCACGCCCATTCTTTGCCATTCTTTGCCAAATACCGGGGCAACCCTGAGGGATGTTAGAGGATTCGCCGTACATAGAGTGTGAGGTATGGGGGGAGGGGTAGTAAGCTTCCGCGGGGTTCACGGTTGAGGCATCATTGTTCTTGGGGCAGTTATAGCTGTATTGCAATAATCGGACATATTTCACACAAAAATAACTCTTAAACACATAGACTCATATATATCAAGATCAACACAGACGAAAACAGCACAGAATGTAGAAAACAGTATATACAGGAGGTTGAATTCAGAAAGAGAGAAAGAGAAAGAGAAACACAATACTGTATCCAGCTTCCCTTCCCCCTAAGCGAGCTCTAACAATAGAAATCTCCATAAAAACACGTGCATGACGCAATCGGACACCGCCAAGTCCGTCCTTGCCCCGCACCTCACACCCTCTCCTGTCATTGGTCAACCCGCTCAGCCACACCAAACAAAGCAGAAGCTCCTCTTGCCCAAGCTCCTTTCTCCTTCCTTCCCCTCCCTTCCAATCACTCACTCAACTCCCTTTGTCCTTCTCTCCCACCAACCAGCTCTCTCTGTACTATACCTGTACTATACCTGTACCATACCCCTCCTCGCTTACCCGCCCTACCGCCCTACCCCTCCATACATCATAATGTTCTTCACCCGCCTTGCTCCCCGACTCTCCTCCCTCTCTGCTACCACCAGATCATCCATCACCAGACCAAACAACCTCTTCACAACCACAAGATCCTTTTCCCAAACACAAGCAATCATGGCCGTCACCAAGACCACCACCCAAGAGGGCACCGGCGCCCAGCCCCAGCAGGGACAGACCGTCACCATCGAGTACACCGGCTACCTCAAGAACGCTGACGGAAGCAAGGGCAACGTGTATGTTCCACTTGACAGCTATTGATTAGCTATCAGTCAATCCCTTAAGCATAGCACAAAGCTAACCCGAGAGACAGCTTCGACTCCTCAGTCGGCAAGTCCGATTTCCGCACCGCCATCGGTGTCGGTCGCGTCATTCGCGGCTGGGACGAGGGTGTTGTCGGCATGAAGGTCGGCGAGAAGGCTACCTTGGATATCACCTCTGATTACGCCTACGGAAACCAGTAAGCCTTCCTTTCTCCTCGAGTCGGAGAGGGAGAGTGTTTTGCTACAGCTGCTAACACCCCACCCAACAGAGGTTTCCCCGGCGCCATCCCCCCCAACTCTGACCTCATCTTCGACGTCTGGTTGAAGGCTGTCAACTAAGCGTCTCATCTCATCGAGAGAGCGCTTTGATATAAACTGTCTCTACTACTATAGGAGGAAATATTCGTGGGTTGTCTGCATCTTGCGACATGGATGGAATGTTCCAGGCTCCAGCTAGAACTGCTGCCTGTTGAGCGAGGGGAATGGAAACTGTGAAACCGCTTTGATATATGCTTGATATGTGATATGATGTGATATGATGTTTGATGCGGCGTGGAAGGAGAAGTGGCGTTTGCCTTGTAGTGAGCACGTGCGTGCGTGGTGACTCTTAAATGACTCTTATCATCGCTGTCACTACTGTCACGGACAACTAGGGATACGTTGCTTGTGATGCTCTATCCTTAATCCATCCCTGGTCCCTCCAGGCATAATTCCATTTCCGCAACAACCCTGGCACAAAGCTCAAACTTCTGCCTCTCATTCCCACCTTTCCCCCCTCCACCACCAACTACATCTACATCAACAACAAAGCCACCCCATCATAATCAAAGCGTGCAAACAGTATTCACAGAGATGGCCCAAGGGTTGCTACAGGGCCAGTAGGCGCTATACAGAATGGATCGGTCCTGACACCGCGATTTATTCGTTTGCTAAGTGTTCCTCGGCGACAGTCACAACCAGAGTCAGACTCTGTGCAACATGGAAAGAATTCCTTGCCCGGATCCAATCATTAGATAGGAATTACCAAGACTTCGAACAGCTTCTAAATCCGAACCTTCTGAATACCTCCTAGACATGCCTCATCGTTAGCTAACTCTGAGCGAAGGTGGGATTGAAATATGTCAAATAACAGGACTGAACAAAAACGACAGCAGCATCAATCGACGACAACACCACCCGCCAGTAGTAACAGTGACAGCAAGATAAACTACTGACAACAGCAGCTTCAACTGACAACAACATTCCCCCCCGGCTCTCCTGCGCTTAACCCCCACGAAACCACCGCATACCCTCGTCAACCTCATCCAGGAACACCCAGGCACGCACGCCGCCGTTGCACCTCCAACGAAATTTGAAGAAGTCGTTAGCCAGGAAAAAACGGCTTGCTCTAGCTGAGGGGTTTATATAATAAGTAGGCACAACACCGGTAATCAACAGCCAGCGACCAGCGTTGGCAGTTAGAGTGATGGAGATTTCCAACTTCCAACTTCCGTCCTACTTACCCCTTTCTCAATGCCTACCTTAACCCCTTTCCCCTCAATACTTACTCACCTTACACACACCTCATCAAAACACCAACCAACCAAAAGAACTTTTCCGTAGAAAATAAGTAGTGATACCATAATTATCTATCCTCTCTCCTGTCTGTCCTGTCATAAACATCTTCATCTCAATCATAAATCATAAAAACCAACCCCCTTCCTACCCCATCGCGGGATGTAGAAAAAACTCCCCCGTCCCCGTTCCCCGTAACACCGGAAAAATACCATCCCAACCCACTAATTATCCATACTCGTACCCCTTTCCATATCCAATATGTGCATTTCCTCCCCGTATGTGCAACCTACCACCTCTCCACCCCACCTCCAAACCTCAACCTACTCTCCTCCCTTTTCTTACCCCCAGCCGTCCCTGGCCTCTCCCTCTCTCCCTTCCCAAACACACTCCTGAACATCTCCCTCGGTCCCACCACCTCCACCCCAAGCGTAACAGGACTCATGGGGACCTTAATCCTCCTCACCCTCCTCCCCACCTCCCTTTCCTCCCCTCTAGCCTTATCGTCCACCAATGCCAAAACCCCCGTCGCAACAACGACATCTGCCACATCCCCCCCCCGCAACAGTTTAGGATCCGAGATCCAGAAACTACATCTCGGTATCCAGCCCCCCTGGCGGGCCTCAGAGACCTTCTCAGAGGGTGTCAGGACGTCAGGTACGATGTGGGCTAGTGCTGCCCCCCCATTAGAGGAGGATGAAGGGACGAGGTGATAGCTCTCCCCCTCCCTCTTCCAGCTGTAGGGAACGCCCCAGTACTCAAAGTCCCAGTGTTTCCCCCCCGCCGATCCACGGCGCGTGAGGTCCACATGTGCGTAATTCGAGAACTCAAGATGCGTGGTATTTGTCTTCCCCTTCTTCTTAGACAGAGGCGCGACAGGGGTAGTGTTGAAATCAACTTCAGCCTCCGATTCCGATTCCGAGAAATCGTCATCGTCGGAGTTAGTCGCGTACCCCGAGTCGTGGCGAGCAGGGGGAATGGTGAGGAGAGGTGTAGGGGGGGGATATGACTTATTGCCCTGCTGCGGCGAAGCAGAAGAGCCCCAAGAATCCGCGCGCTTGACGCCCGAGCGCGTCACGGTCGCAAGGGCAGTAGACATTGAGCGCTGCAGCTTAGGGTGCTTAGGCTGTCTGTGCTGCTTTGCCAGTGCGTCGCCCTTGCGCAAGACGCTATGGCAGACTTCGCGCCCCGAGTCGCGGCAGTAACGACGTAGGCTGAATGCGCGGGTGGGTATGTCGTGCATGCGGAGGTGGAAGAGCTGCATGGGTGTCTTTTGCGGACCCTCGGGCGCAGTGGAGATGACGAGGTTCATGGCGAGGTCGGGGGAGGAGTGGTCGTGAGCGATAGTTAGGCGGTTGTGGGAGGGGAAGTAGGATGCGAAGTCGTGGGGTGTAGTGGGGATAGTTGTTGGAGAGGGAGGGGGGAGGGTGTATGAGGGCGTTGGGTAGTCGTCTGGACTGTACTCTTCTGGTTCTGCGTAGAATTGGGCAGAAGAGCGACAGCTGGAGGTGCTGGAGCGCAGGGAGCTGGAAGATAGGGCGTGTGTGATGCGGTTGCCTGTGTGGCGGAGCTTGCGTTGGCGCGTTAGGGGCGGCAGGCTGGGCTCGTCGCACACCGAGGTCGCGGCGGTGCTGGCAGAGGAGTAGGATTCATCGCTTCGGCGGGAGGTGCGGCTGATGGCGCTCGACACGGTGTCTGTTCTATCTTTGTGGCTGTACATCGCTCAGTGAATTGAGCGTGGGGGCTTTTATTATTAAGTAAAGTTTTTGTTGGGTCGGTTTTGAGGTCGTTGATACTTATTATGGCGGTCTAAGCGGTGTGTGTGAATGATGTCGCGCTGATTATGTAGAACGTGTTGTTATAATCCAAAATTAGGTGTTTGATATCGAAGTGACTGAGTATAGTGATTCAGTTGCAGATGGTCCTGCCTGGTATGACTGCCATTGGAGTATTTGTGTGATGTTTGATGATGATATAGAGGCATGCGATGCGCTTGCGATGGCTGATTGCAGGTGTAGTGCGGCGAGATGCAGGAGCAGTATGAGAGTGTATTCGACCGACAACGGCGATTATATGGAGGATATAATTCCTTTTAATTCTTTTGCTTCTGATAACTCTTGGAATCTCTCTTCAAGAGGGGGGTCGGGTCGTCGGGATGTGGCGAGCGGCGACAATATGTACAGCACAGGAGCACATCAGCGGCACAGTTTTGAACTGCACAGTGTGCAGCCAGCTGGCTTGGGTACGAGACGGACGACAAGACGACAAGAAGCCTCGTTCATCCTGGTTCATGCCCCCCCTTCCTGGCCCCATTTCTCCCCGTTTCCCACGATGATCCCGGCATGTTGTGTACCAAGTATCGTGGACATGGGGGGGAAATGGGAGACAGGGGAGCGATGGAGGACAAGGGTGGTGAGGGGGATGAGAATGGGAACGGGGACGAAGAGTGGGTTTCTGAGTATGTGGGTGGATATAATTGGGATAACGGAGTAAATTGTGACCTCTGGGGCGTTTGGGTTCAGAAATCGGGGCGAAGTGGGAATTGTTGATTGGGCAGGTGGTACAAGGGGGGAGGGCTGGGATAGAATAATGCCTGTAGGGGGGGGACATGGATGATTTGTGAAAAAAAGGTACATCCAACAGGAAACAGCAAACAGTACACAAGATACCAGAGTCCTACACGAGGAATAGAATTGTTCACAGGGAAGGTATCAGGTATCAAACACGACAGAGAGAGAAAGAACCAACAGTCATGTCAAACCTCGTCGAAAACATCACGGAACTCACAGATCTCACAAAACACAAACACGAACGCAGTCAAACATACTCATAATACACAGTCATCGTGGTCATTCTCTCGATAGACTCAGCGATATCACCGCCATCATTTCTAATAATATACCCAAACTCTGCCTCATCTGCCTCATCTGCCTCACCAGCCCTGCATCTGACTGCCTGAATTGCTCACAATCTCGAATGAATAAAGAAGAAAAGACGAAACCAACGGCACTAGAACATATCAGCAGAGGAGAGGAAAGAGGAGTCAGCCTTTCTACAGCCCCCAGACAGCCTCAATAAGTTGTCTATTTCGTCCACGTTCATTTGTCCACAGTGACCTTGCCGGTGGCTGCATGCACGACATCAAATCAACATCCAGAGGGTAAGACGATGAACGGGTAAGAAAAGAGTAAGTACATCCGTATGAGCATCATTCCATGCTGTACGCGCTGTTGAGACGGAGCCAGACAGACAGACCTGGTACACCGTCAGTCAATCAATCAGTCAGTCAGTCAGCCAGTCGGCAGTCAGTTCACTCAGACACCACGCGCGCCAGATAGATACACAGCCCAACCTCGCCCATTAACCCCCACCAGAACAGGAAGTTACGACGCAGCACGAACCGCGCGCACACGACACAGCGCATATACTCAAGTCAGTCAACGCGGACAAAATAGGGCTCAGACACCGACGTTTCCGGTAAACGTCACCGGTACTCGTAATGCGACAACAGGAAAGAGGGTACTCGAGCCCCTTGCGCTTGCCACCGCCCCAGAATAAAGTGAGGATCTCATCGTCACAGCGTCGATGCGATGCGTCGGTTCAACCCCATCTGTCCATGCGCCCGCGTCGCTGCGTCGTCCTCCTCGTTGTCCATCTTTCCATCCCGCTGTCCCGCTGTCTCGTCGTTGGCTGCCTCGGTTCGGATCTCAAGGAAGGGGCGTTCGATGATGGGGCGACGGGGGCGACGGGGACAGAGAGCAAGGGATGATCAGCTTCCGAAGGGATTACCTTACCTGGATCATGAAGTTTTTGCGTTGCTGCGCCTCGATCAACACGATTCTTCCAGCTGGGGTGTGCCCGAGCGAGGGCATAGTACAGTACGTACCACCCATATCGCCATACGTTGCATAACCCATGTATCCATGTTCATAAAATACCACCCACCCATCCAGCATCCATCAACCTTTCTTCCAACCGCCCACCCACCCACCACCCGCCACCAAATCCACGTTCGATGCCCCGATCGAATCAGATGCTGCACAGGGCGAATGCTCCGGTTGGTCGTGATCAACCCCTCCATCCACCCCCAAACCGCCCTTCCACTCGCAAGAACCTATCATCGAAACCCTTCCTCACCAGCCCAGTCCTGTCTTCTCCAGCCACACACATTTGCCCTCCCATCACACTCCTACCCCACCCCAGCCACTCAGGCATTCCAGAACCCACCCTCCCATCGTCCTCAGCACATGGAGGGTGGGGAGGAAGAGTCTAATTTGACCGCCCTATCCACACCTGGCCCCCCTCCATGCCTACTTTCTCCCAATCCAGTCCATGGCCTCGTAGTGTCGCGCTGACACGCTGTCGTGGTATCAACCACCACCAGCCCAGGGAGGTGAGGCGTAAAAGGCGCAAGACCTACATTTTCCGTACACCCATCGACCAACTGTAGACTTGAGCAGTGGGCATCCAACTGACCCTGGGCGCTTGGGGTTGTATCCCGTGCGCTGATGTGAGTGCTTACCTAAGTATCATACAGCTCGTCGTGAGGTAGGATGGAGGGAGGTCACGATTCTTGGTGTTGTTGTGAGCGCACGGGGGCGGGATTACCTAGGTCGTTCGAGAGGCCAGAGGGATCGAAGGGGCGTTGTTTGTTTGTTGGTCGCTGGTCGTTGGTCGCTGGTCGTTGGTCGCTGGTCGTTGGTCGTTGGTCGCAGATATCCAACTACCCCGTCCATCCATCAGGATCAGGATCAGATCCCATCCAGCCCAGCCCAGATGAGGCCCATATCCCCCTCCCCTCCAACGGCCCGATCGACAGATCGTATACCTAGCTACCCATGCCTTGTTCAAAGCAAGCTCTCCCGCTCTATCCCCCATCGCGACCCCTCAGATGATCAAACCTGTGATGGCCTTCTCGACACCACATCCGAGCTTGATTGAGACCGCGGATGTAACCCTTCCTTCCCACTGACCTGACCTACCTGGCGGGATGCCTTACTCGGGCAGGAAAAGAGTGCATATACACTAGTGTTGTGCTGTGCTGTATGTAGGTCTCGTTTCCCCGATTCGTGTGCGATGGCGGAGGGACAGCGCATGCGGCGGCTGTGTGATAGGGTTGCTGTATGGGGAGGGCTTTCGGGGGGGGTGGGGGGTTCGTCATTTTTGTGATCATAGCGGGAGGGCCGGGTTTGTGTCACTTGGGCATTTTAAGTGATGGAGTAAGGGGAGTTTGTTTTTTCAACTTGGATGAATCTGTTTGTACTGTACTTACTATACTGTACTGTATGTATAGGCAAGGCATCACCAAAATCGATAGGTAACCTATTTCCACCGCCCTCAATCTCACATCCCTTAATCCTCTCAAAATCCCAAGGCACCTTCCAGTTCCAGCCTTGCTTCCTCCTTTCTATTTCGAGTACACCGCCAGCCTTGCAGACCACGGTGAGCTGCCAGGCTGCCGACGGGGCTCCCGATACCGCAGCATCTTGGTATTCCGTAGCTTAGACGCAAGCTCTTCATGGCGAGGCAAAGGGACCGGTAAACATTAGACACGGTGAAAATGTTCTAGGCTTTTTATCGACGCAATAAGAGGCCTAAGCAAGGCATCTTTCGTATATTTGCTGAGCGAGTGGTTGAGAACTGCTACGTGGGTTACCCCAGCGTGTGATTCATTGTTGATTATTCACAACAATCAGTATGCTGCAAACTTTTTGAGGTAGTCTAGTAATGGGAGCGTATTAAATAAGAATGGGTGTATGGTCGGCTGTGGAGTTATAAGCTGCTTCCCGAAGCCTTATAAAAGCCTTTTTTCTTTCTGCTTTCTCTATCTAAGGGGCATCTTTCTCCGTATAATAGGGGCATGTGGGCCTCGAATATGCCTCATCTTCTTCCCTCGACGTTCCAGTGAGCTACCCATAAGAGGTTTCTGTAGCAATTAATCTGAATAGCTCTGTTTCTCGAGTCTGAATGAGAGCCGCTAAGTCGGTTTTTGTTATACTGGCAATCTCGTCATGTCTTTTAAACTTTGTACCAATTGGTGCCCAATTTTCCGCGTAGAAGTGGTTGGCTATCAATTGTCACTATAACGCAAGGCCAGACTATTTAATATAGCTATATACGTCTACTTAATATCTAATCGTTTGATATTCTTTATTCCCGCGTAATCTTATTTTGAAAATGAAACCTTTTTCATCCTGGGCATATTATTACCATCTCTCTCAAGTAATGTTGAACTGGGACACAAATGCCCTACTCCATAGTACAATTCTTCAGCTAAATGTCTGTAACATTACTTAAACTGAGATCTGATAAGGGCCCAGATAGAATATCAAAAGTCATACACATTATCAACTATAGACCTGTAAGCAGCTCGGGAAGGCAGGTTATATTACAAAGATGGCCTACTTTTCCAAGCTGCTAATATAGCATCTGCCAGCTATAGTGTTTATTGGTATGGTGATAGCACACAGCGATATATTGCAAATAGCAATATACGCTCAGAGCTGCCCGAGCTATAATGCAAAACGACTACGCCGTGTGAGTCATGTAAAATCCAAGACGACATTGACTAGTGAATCAAATGCGAATCCGATATATTTGCAGCTGAGTCAGACCGTATAACCATGCTCTACCAACACAGGGATGTGTATAACCATGCTCTACCAACACAGGGATGTGTATAACCATGCTCTACCAACACAGGGATGTGTATAACCGTGCTCTAACAGTACAGGAATGCATCAAACGCCCCTGTTCGCCCGGCTGCGCATATAGCTATGCTAACCCCGCATCAGACACTACAAAACCTCACTTCTGCGATTTCTACTTGAACTTTCTCTTCCGCACAAGGTTGAACTGCTGATTGATTTTCCCCCTCTGTAAGAAAGAGCGTGGGTCTAAATATTCGACCCTGATAAACGCATAAATGGGCTTTCTAGATTTCTCCACGGATGCTGGTCTAAGCGGTATGTCTCCCTACTCTCAAGAAGGTTGGCATCTTCACAGGGGTTTTCCCATAACTAATTTAATAATTCAGTGCTTAACAGCTGGTTAACTACCCGATCTTACATCACCTCGTAAGTCTGGTGCGAGATAATTTCCCTGTGCAACATTTCGTACACCACAACCACATTTACTGCTACTTCAATACGTCCCTGAAAACAACACAATATGCTTGTGTTTGTAGGCATACAGAAGACGTGCTGGACGAGGATATATACAATGGCACTCAGTGCAGACCTGGTTATTATTTCATCCAGGTTTTCACTTACTGCCCATCACAAATACACCCCTTTAAAGCTACATTGATTGACTAGACCAAAAGGTACTCTCCATCTCAAGCTGACGTTGTCTGCTTTAAAGCTATCAAGTCTGCGCCCGACCCCTCCGAGTATCCTCATGCCGCAAGATGGTACAAGCACATCGCCTCCTTTGAGCAGGAGTTCGCAACTCTACCTGGTGATGCCTCAAGAGCTTATACCCACTATGGACCTGAAGTCGCCGAAGTCACCATAAATCTTGATAAGGCCCCTCATGCCGCTCCTGCTGCAGATAATGACGATATCAACCTGTTTGGTAGCGACGACGACGAGGAAGATGCCGAGGCTATCCGTGCTCGTGAGGAGCGTCTAGCTGCCTATAAAGAGAAGAAGGCGGCTAAGCCCAAGGTTGCCGCCAAGTCTATTGTTACTATGGATATCAAGCCATGGGGTGGGTTCTTGTACAGCCATATTACTTAATCCATTTGAAACTGACTGCCTATTTTAGATGATGAGACCGACATGGCTGCTCTAGAGGAATCGGTTCGTAGCATCGAAAAAGATGGTCTACTCTGGGGTGCTTCTAAGCTTGTTCCGGTCGGATTTGGTATTAAGAAGCTACATATTATTTTGGTTGTTGAAGACGAGAAGGTATCGACTGTTGAGCTGCAAGAGGAAATTGAAGGCTTCGAGGATTACGTCCAATCTTCAGATGTTGTAAGTCTTGGAGCCCTTAAAATATCAAATATCAAGCTTATCGACTGCGATGTTAATCTATCTATACAGGTCGCCATGCAGAAGCTGTAAAGAGTCGCTTACGAAAGCCAGCTGGCAAATGATAACAGGTTTATCTAACTTCATAATGCAATCGACTATAGAGCCATAATAACTAGTTGACGATGATGAGAGACCAGACGTATATGGGTATTGAGCGAAATGGACGACAACACGTATAAGATCTATATATACTAAAGGACTTGAAATGAGAAGTCATGATTATAAGTCCACACGGACCTAATTCCGGTGTACTATGCTTTTATTTCCCCTTGCTGGAGAACACGAGCTTAAGACATAACATCATTGGCAAGGTAGGTTATTGGGTAGCCCCCCAATTACCTTATTATGTGCCAGCCAGTTCCAGTGTCGGTATATATGAGTGATACCTAGTGTACAACACCTCATCGCGATGTCAGACATGTGTGGTTGAAGGTGTGTTCGTGTTACCTTTAAGCTTCCAAGTTGTAAATCAAGACATAAAGTTTCAACCATGGTAATACAGACACGCTAGGGGGACAGCATTCTTAGTTTTGGAAACCGCACTATTTTGGTGTGTGTTGACTAGAGGATTGGTGTATGGTGTGAGCGGCGGGAGGTGGTAATGACATGCTACACCGAAGTAGGGGAGGGAAAGAACGATCGAGTATTTGCTCCTTCCTTCATTAACGAATTGGTGGCCGTTCCTTCCTTACTTATCTTTTTGTTTGTATTTGCAAAGGTAGGAGCGGATAAGTGGTGTGTTCTCCGTCACTCCTTCCCCCCTTATCTTTTTGTTTGTATTTGAAGGAAGGAACGAGTAAGTGGTCGTTCCTTCCTTTAAAAGGATGCTATGTATAGATTTATAATATCATTCATTTGGTGTCTAACACCTCGCGTGATTATGGAACTATCCCATGTTAGAACAAAAGATATGACGGCAAACGCCATTGCCATGTGGTGGATTTAGAACTGGCGCGCGGATAGACTCGCCCGGATTATCAAACGGCTGATTGCAATATCGTCCGAGAACGGGCAAATGCACTTGTTGGACCCTAGTCGTGTCAAATATGAAGGTGAATAGCAGAGAGGGAAATANGTTAAATGATGATATCTAGATTCTATATCATCTCAATATACCACATTAGAGAGTTCGTCTTTCACACTACGCGGTTGCGTGGAAATACTAGCTATAACAAGGGCCCCTGGTACTCTTATCTTTCCAGAATTTACGTATTGAGGGGAAATCCTAAAGATATAACCCCCACTAGCGAAGCTCAACCAAACAACCTCCTCAATGCGTGATTTATATCATCTAAGGCCACAAAGTATGGGACGATTAAATCTGGCATATATACCCCCGCTTCCCCCTCCTTCTCTCCTTTTATCTCCTCTCTTCTGAAAAACCAGAAAAAAGTGGCACGATCCCAAAACCCAACGACGACATGGAACCAAACCCACTCTATAACACGGCCTATGACCCACGCAATAACATGGCCTACACTCAAGCCGACAACACCTCATACAACCAACCAACCCTCCCCTACAACCCCCTCTCGCCTCCCCCCCACAAACCCACCTCCACCCCGTCCACCCCGTCCACCTCCGCCTCCACGCCCTCCATTTCCTCCACACCCTCCCCCTACCCCACCTCCGACGACGAAGCCCCTCAAACCCCCACAGCAGACCTAGACCATTACTCCGAATACTCCTCCTCTGACCCCACTCCCCATTCCCCAACCGAGCCATCTCTCGAATACCAAGCCTACGCACAAGACTATCCCTCCGACTACTGCTCTGACAGCGACCCCTCGGATTTTGACTATAATCCCCCTGTCGACCCGCCTAGAGAGCCGGGGGTGGAATATGATAGCGAGTACCCTTCTTCGTTAGAGGAGGACGATGAGGACGACGAGGACGAGGATGAGTTGGCTAGTCGAGGGAGGACGAGGAGGAGGGAATTAATTAGACGCAAGCATATTGAGGAAGTTAAAGAGATTTTGGGGGACGAGATTATAGGGAAGTATGCCGGCGGTGGGCGGGGAGATGGAGGGGTTGTGAAGGGGGCTGATGGGGTGGTTGAGAAACTAGATAGGACGCTGAAGGAGGGTATTGTGGAGGTGAGAATCCAGGGGTTGGAGAGGGCGTTTGGAGGTAATGAAAAACAAGGTCAGACACCGCGGTGGGTAAGGATGCTGCAGAAGTTCCTTCTTATGGCGCTGCTTTTTGTAGCGGCTGTTGCGACGGTATGGGCCATCAATGAGGTGAACTACCGAGGTGGGCTACCGCATGTAAGAACATTTAGAGGGTAACTTTGCTCCAACTCCATTTCGGTGGGTTGTTTGAAAAACAAAAGCTAATGATCTCCTGGAGAATAGTCCGACTACGGGGAACATTGCGATTCTGGTGAAGTGGAAGGGGACGACGTTGGACTTTGCGTCTTGTATGCCCCACAATAGGTGCGGTTGTGGTCTGTTTTAAAAAAGGAGCTGCCATGGCCTAGGAGAGACTTTCCCTTGTGGCGCCTCCGAGTTGGAGATACGATGTGGTTGCTTATTTAGACTTGGGTCTAGGGACGGGGTGGTTATGCTGGATTGGAGATGTGGGGATTTAGGAGTGTATTGTGTGTTGGAAATCGTGCTAATGTTGGAAGAGGAAAATAACATGCTTGTGGCTTTGGTGATTCTGCTGAGTGTCTTGCGAATAGGGCGATAACATGTCCGCTCGAATCGAAAGGACATGGAACGAATTAGAGCTCAAAATTAGACAATATATTGTATAATCTTTTAATACTTCTAGTACCAATCTATATAATAGTTATGGCCACTATATTGCTTTTTGTAACCATATCATTATACAGCTCCCCACTCACCAACACCACACAGACAGAACATTTTCAGTTCAGTTTCCCCAGCCTCGGCATCCGGATAGGGAGCACGAGGAGGAGTGTGATAAGTCCCACCCCACCAGCCGCAATAAACGTGGCCCTCAGACTAGCAGAATACGCAGCTACGACCTGATCTCTATAATACGGGTCTAAATCGACGATTGCCTCTATACTTCCTCTCACCTTCCTGATAACCTATCGAAACGCGTTAGCTATGGGCATGCATAGCAGGGGTTTATTGTGACTCACCTCAGCTTTATCCGGCCCACTAACAAACGCATCCAAGTATTCAACTAGCGCATTCTGCAGCACTAAACTACTCGAGGCAACCCCAATAACCGTTCCTATACTCCTCCACAGCATAAGCGTGCTCGTCACCACCGCCTGCTCCGACTGCTCGCTGACGGCCAGAATAGCCATGAACGTGCCTGGGAACTGGAATCCCTGTCCCATACTACCCAGGGCCAGGAATATAAGTATGATGAATATAGGCATATCCTTATTGATCGTGGTCAGCGTAACCGGGCCGAGAAAGACGAGTGTAGCGCCAAGGACGAGGGGCCACTTGAGGCGTCGCGACCAGGTGATGAGGAAGCCCGTGCTAACGCCACAGATGGTACCAGTTAAGGCGGAGACAAGAAGGCGTAGACCGGAGGAGGTGGCAGTCTCCAGGCGGACGGCTTGGAAGAAGATGGGCATGTTGAAGATGATGGAGTTGATGGTGATTGCACTGATGAAGTTGGAGAAGATGAGGTTGCTGCGTGGAGAGTGGGTGAAGAGGTAGAGAGGCATGATGGGCCGGGGGGCGTGGAATTCAATGTAGATGAGGAGGGGTGTGCTGACGACAAAGATGGAGAGGGAGGTGAGGACTAGGGGGTGTGTCCAGGGGTAGATGTTGCCTCCGAGGCTCTGTTGAGGTTAGATAAGTTCGGGAGTATAATGGGGAGTACTCACCAAAGATAGAATTAGAAAGGTGGTGCCTGCGGTAAGCACGAGAGATCCTTTATAATCAAACGTCTTCATTGCAGTTAGGAAACTCTCATTCTCTTTGTTGTGACTCAGGCCCAGATTGCGTGGCACAAAGATACAAGAAGTAATGAGCATGAGTACCAGCGGAGGAACTGGATTATGTTAATAACGTTTTAATTCCTCCAATAGCTAGGCATATGACTTACTCTGTATTCCAAATTCCCACCTCCAACCAAGGTGATCTGCCATGGCGCCGCCAGTGGCAACCCCAAGAGCTGACCCAAGCCCATATACAATATTAATGTAGGACTGGTAGATCCCTCGGATCTCAATTGGCACTAGATCTGACGTGATGATGCTTCCCATAGTCATTGAGGCACCGGCTCCAAGACCACAGAGTGCCCTAGCCAAAATAAAGCTAGTCATGCTCTGTGCCAGAGCGCACCACAGAGTTCCAACCGTGAACAAAACCATCCCAAAGATCAACGGCGGTTTCCTCCCCATTGTATCCGACAACCGCCCAGCCAGAGGTTGGAAAGCAGTCGAGGTCAATAGGAAGGCTGTCGACAGCCAGGAGGCGCTATTCGCCGAATGGAAATGCGAAGTTATAACCGGATGGCTGGACGCCATTATTGTACTGTCGAAACAAACGATGAACATGTTCCCCATCAATCCCAGAAATATAAGCCAGAACTGACGGACGCTCATCCCTCCATGGAAGGGGCTTTTCTGTTCCTCGACATTGCCATCTCCTTCGGCTCCTGTAGCAGTAGAGCCCCGACGGCTACTCCGTATACCATTTATTGTTTTATTATTGCCGCGTCTTTGTCTCGAGGTTGCCCGCAGCATTGCCGACTCCAGCGACCCAGGCTCAATTCCGGTCTGGCTCGAATAAGAGATCGTGCGCCCCAGTCGGTTTTCGTACTCGCTCTGCGTCTCGTCATCGGGCCCTAGCTCAGCGTCGTCTGCCAGCTCATGGTCCCGGAACGTCTCGTCAGGAGACTGGGTGCTGTGATAGTATGGCACATCGGTGGCAGCTCGCAGCAGGGGGGTGTCTTCCGAAAACTCTCTTCGGTGATGGGTGTCCGCGTCTATCGGTGATAACGACGACTGCCCGGGGTTCTCGTCACTGCTTGGCATCGTGGCGAACTCTGCTTGCTGTCTCAGCGAGGTTGAAGGAGGGAAGAGGGATCGTGAGAGAGAGTTACCTTTGTCCCACACTCCCACAGAAAGTCATATTATAAAGAAAAAGGCTCAACTGCCCGAGTTAGTCACAGATGCTTATGGCGACAACCCCCACATTTCCAGAAATTGCATACGCTAGGGGTCAGGCTATCGCGGGTCTGGCTGCATCCCGCCGCTTTCCCGCATTTTGGCTCGGTATGTCATAAAATTCCTTGTCCGTCCACATATGGCAATTGAATATGTGCCTGTATGCAAATAGACTATGTGCCGTGTATATATAACAATTTATAAAGATTATATCCCCAGATTGGTCGACTGGCATTTGCCTTATTGCGGTAGTAAATGTTGTGAATGTTTGCAGGGGTCTCCAACTATTTACTATGGAGCGCCCTTTACCGTATGACTCGCCAAGCTACTACCCCGCCCTGGATGTCGGGCTAACAAGTCCCCGTCTCTCCGTCCTTCCCCATTGACTGATCAACCCCAATTATGCCGATAAGGACCTTATCAATCAACCCCAATTCATACGCCTCGCCCCCCCGACAACGGCATTCACTCTCCGAACTATTACCTGATCAATAAGTCAACTGTATGCATCTCCCCGTTCAAGTCTCACGAGCCTCTAAAACACCTTCATTATCTATAGAGTACCGCATCCAACCAATCCAGACAATGACACCACGTCCCTTACGCGTCGCAATCCTCGAGTGCGATACCCCGCCCCCCGGCGTTCAAAAATCCCATGGCAGCTATGGCGGTCTCTTCACGGCTCTCCTCCGCAACGCAGCGTCATCTCTCAGTCCTCCCCTCCCCGAGTCCGACCTCGTCATCTCGGCCTACGATGTCGTGAAGGAAATATACCCCCCGTCACTCGACGACATCGATGGCATCCTCATGACCGGCTCGAAGCACAACTCGTTCGAGAACGAACCCTGGATCCTCAAACTCGTCGAATACACGAAGAAGGTCCTTGCTCAGGATAGGGTGCGGTTAGTCGGCGTCTGTTTTGGTCATCAGATTATCGGGCGTGCACTTGGCGCTCCCGTTGGTCGCAGTGATAAGGGTTGGGAACTCAGCGTTACGGAATTAACACTTACGCCGGCTGGGAAGGAGATATTTGGACAGGAGAAACTGGTATGTGCTTTTCCAACCAACTGTTTGGGTTAAGAGGCAGCCCTGACTGATGATCTTACAGGCTATTCACCAGCTACACCGCGATGTGGTCGCCACCTACCCAGAGGATGTCGAACCGCTAGCACATACCGATAAGTGCGTCAACCATGCGATGTATATCCCACGACGTGTAATTACTATTCAAGGGCACCCAGAGTATACAGACAACATCCTCGGGGAAATACTAGTAGCCCGCAACGCGAGCGGCATAATCGACGATGAGTCATTCAAAGATGCGATGACGAGGTTAGAAAATAAGCAAGACGGTATATTGGTGGCGAGGACGTTCCTAAAATTCTTGCTAGAATAACGGAGTTTGGGAATAGAATATTACATAAGTGTTGGTGGAGCATAGCGCAGCAGTAGATATATGTATATACCCAAGTATATATGCGTGTTCAATAGATACGGGTAGTAAGGTCAGCGTTTTGTGAGGACCGACCTCGATGATAACCTTCTATTTATAATATATACCCTACTCTTCGTCTACGATCTTCTCAGAGCTCTTCCACCTCAACAAGGTGAAAGAATGCTTCTGGAAGGTGTATTTCCCCTTTCCGTCCCAGGTTCCCTCGGCTATCCTCACCTCCTCCGCTTCACTGTTAACCACATTCACATTATCGCCTGTCACTGTGTGTGTCTCCACTGCGCCGTCTAACGCTCCTCCAATCTTGAAATCCACCTCAACGTCCTTGTTCTCATCCATGTTCACGACTGCCACGCTGACCCAGCCATCCTTACCAACAGTAGCGCTAACATCCAGGGTATTGATCCCATTATCATGAACCCCCTTCAACCACGCCGGCTCAGTCTCACCGGTATACACGCCAGCTCTAATATGGGCATTCACCGTCCATCCCCTCATATACCTGCTGAACAACTCCAAAATGCAGAAAGTCGTCTGCTTCAAAATACCCTTCTCCGTCGTCATAAGCGGCGAGATCACATTAACCGACTGTGCAATATTCGCCATCCCCATGTACTTAGCCTGTCGTACAAACACATTGAGCCACACACCCACTGCCAGCGCATCAGAGAGAGTGTATTTCTCCTCCGCACCGATATTTCCAGGCGCCCGCTCTGGCGACCACACGTTCCACTCGTCAAAGCAGATGGTGGTGCGCGGCTTGGTGGGCTCAATCTTGTTCTCGATGCGCGCGATGTCGATGAGTGCGGCGGTGGCCTCGATGGCGCGCTCGGCGCTCAGAGGTGCGCTGACGTTCTTCATGTGGTCGTCGCTGGCGGTGTAGATGTGGATGCTGTGCATGTCTACGTATGGGATGCAGGCGCGTAGAACTTCAAAGTCCCAGCTAGTGTGGCCCGTCTCACCGCAGAGGATGAGGACAAGGGATGGGTCGAGTAGTCTGAGCGCTTTGGCGAAGGTAATTGCTTTCTTGGAGTAGTCTTCTGCGTTCAGCTGGCCGACTTGCCAGGGACCCCACATCTAGATATTATCAGCAAATCGCTTATAGTGTGAGAATGCAGAAGCCCACCTCATTACCCAGAGCCCAGTACTTGACGCCCCATGGCTCTTGTCTGCCATTCTTCCGCCTTAGGTTGGCGTAGTATGTGTTACCAGTGCCATTGCAGTACTCAACCCATGCCAACGCCTCATCCAATGTGCCCGTGCCAAAATTCAGCGCGAAATACGGCTCAACGGTCCATTTCCCAACTCCTCCCTCACAGTTCCCCAGCACCGTAAGCCAGTGTAGGAACTCATCCGTGCCAAACTCATTGGTCTCAACGCCCTCCCAGGCGAGTTCGGGGCGCGTGGGGCGCAACTCGCGCGGGCCAATGCCATCTTGCCAGTGGTAGGTTGCAACAAAGTTGCCTCCAGGGTAACGGAGGACGGGGATATCGAGGGATTGGAGGGACTTGAGGACATCGGTGCGGTAACCGTTGGCGTCGGCCGAGGCGTGGCCGGGTTCGTAGATGCCGCCGTAGATGCAGCGGCCCATGTGTCTGGGAATGTCAGCTTGAGTTGCTTTGCGAGCTTGACTCAGGTCGATTCATGTGGGGTAATGAATAGCTCATGGTGATGCCAAACATTTTTGCTATCCGTTATACAGGATTTGCGATAAAGCCGGTCACTTACTCTAAAAATCCTCCATAAATGTTCTTATCAATCTTAGCAACTCTTCTCGAAGGGTCAACGTCGATAACTGGAGTCTCTCCATCTTGGATTTTAGTGAAAGTAGCCATTATCGCCTTGCTGATTGAATATTCACAGATGATGAAGCAAAACGTACAATGTTCAGATTATGAAGATATAAGAGACGACGGGAAATAAATCCAAACCAAATAACTTTCATAGTCACGGGCTCAGATGCTCCGAACCCCACACCACACGCCGAGGGGCTTTGGTCATCCCCCACGTGCCGCATTTTTGTTAGATAAGCATCCCACCGGAGCTACCATTTTCGGATTAAAGGGCGATGGGCGGTCATGATAGGTAATCGGTATGATCCGGATAGTTAGGGCTGTGTCATGTAAACACGCTCAGACCTTTTCCTAGACTATTACAGAATCCAATCAATCAGAGTTGGTGGGCTGCCGCCGTGGAAGACGATATGACATTGACAATATTTGTGTCCCGCTTTTTGCGTGTATGGTGGAGCTGGCGCGGCCTTCCCCGCACGTTAGCTTGCCAGCGGCGTTAGGATCGATGATTGAAGGAAATACCCTGGACCTTGCTGGACCAAGCCTATCCGAAAAGGATGCAACAATCGTATATTTGCCTAAACTGAGATTTACTTACTAAAATATACGTAGACAAATTTATTTAGCTGTAACCGCGGCTTCTACGTTGTTCTAGTTGCGTGCTTTTGGGAAAGCTTAATGGTGGGGGGAGCTTTCCATAAACGAGATAAATTGAATAGTAATAATTTGAGCGGTGATTGCCTGAAAATCATCAACCAAATCTATATTGTAATTAGATTGTTACACATATAACTAATATGTTTTACGAGTACTTTAGAATAGAATATGCACAGAAGACGTATTTTCACCTTCTATGCTGCCGCGCACTCCCTGTCTTTGTAGTGTGCCAAGAATAAGGGGCTCAAAATGGAGTCATATTAATCATAGTAGCACACTCCCGAACCCAGGCACATGAACCAGTGCCCACCCCACTCCCCAGCTCCCCACTACGCTCGCCGTTCCAACAACAGCCGTCTTAACTACTGGCCACGGCTTCCATTCCTCGGTCCAAACTTGCGTTGCCACGCAGATTATTGGATGCACTAAGAATGCCGCATACGAGTACCTTCCAATATTGCCCCATGACCTGTTCAGCCACGCCGAAGTCCTAAAAAGACTGAGGATAGTTGTGCCGAGAAGATATCCCGTGGTTTCATTCCATATGGCGTAAGCGAGACTTGGAAGGGTGGAACCCCCGAGTATGGTGCTGGCGCGGTAGGGCTGCAACTTGTTTAGTTGGAGTCCAACCAAGGCCATGGATGAGATCCCAGTGCTTGCTGTCAGGAGGACATTGCGGGTGGTCTTGGTGACGGGTGGAACGGGAGAAGACACGAGAGAGGCGCCTAGAGTATAGGACGCCACATATTGTGGTAGGTACTGTGGTTTCAAATTGAGAAGTGCAATCTTTTCCCCACCGGGGTTGGCCAAGTGGACCAAACAGCCGGCTCCAATATCAAGTACGAAACTTGGGAGGGTAGTGGATTGGGCCAGAAACTGAGGAATAGACGGGCATAGAGCGGCTATAGAATCGAAGATGAGTAACAACCCGGAAAACCACATTGGTCCCTTGACGCCATCAAGCGTTTTCCAGTAGTTTGTCAGAATCTCCCACCCGAGAACCTCCTTGTTGTATAACTTCAATATGGCAATTTGAGCAGGGGTCCCAAGTAGCGCATAAACTACCAGCGGCAAACCTAACTTCAAGAATTTCGTCTTAAGAAACGACTTGGCACCTTTCCTTTTTAGCGCTTTGTTGGAGAAATATCCCGAGAGGAAAAAGAATGACCCCATAAAATAGCTCTGGTTTAAGGCGTTAAATGCGGAGAGAACAATGGATGAACCCGGTGGGTAGTGCTTAGAGCTGTAGAACCAGAATCCGAGACCACCATATGGCACGGCAACGTGGTGATAGATTACGAGGGCGGTTAGGTAAGTGCGGAAATTGTCGAGGTAGTAGAGTCTCTCAGTTCGGTTGTGGGGAACCAATTTTGATTGGGCCGGAGCCATAATTGGACGAGAGAATAAGATATCACGATAAGACAGCCTGATTGGTACCGAGACTTTTATCAAAAGTGGCGGGGAACGTGTTGATTGTTTTTAGACGCGCGTCCCTTCCTTCCCGTTAATATGAAGCATATCGCGGGGAAGCACTGTGAATAAAATCACATGATCTAAGACAATTCACGTGAGACAGCTAGATGCGAAATAAAGCTTTTTGGAAGTAATGAGTGTCGATGAGGTGACTATGTGCGTTTTTATCGAGCCTCTGATATCCCCGACATGCGCCTCGGATCCTTTATCTCCGCTTTTCGAGGAGATCCAACAGGCGGCCGCACTTACCGAGGCTCGCTATCTCGGTTGATCTCAGGTGTTCTACCCCACCAATCCCCAATCCCCAATCCCCAACCCGCAACCCCAGACCCCGGACCCCACAGACACGGCAATACTTTCTCCGGTGGGTTGGAACAAGACAGTGGCGTTTAGCAGGGGTCAAGGGTACGATTAATATTGCATTGTTATTGATGGAAGTGCAGATTCCAGCTGGCTAGATTGGCCTCGGACTTCCTTAGTACATTGCGGCTAATGGGAAGAAGCATGGGGGGCGCATGGGAGAAGAAGGTATGGGACCCATGGGAGCCATGGGACCCATGGGAGCCACGACAGGCTTGTAAATTTTAGCAGGCGTGCGGATGGAATAATCGACGACCCATGGCCAACTGGAGGGTCAAAGCTCATGCTCGCCGTTGCTCATAAGTGCAGAGCTCTCCTTCAATAAATTTTGTCACTTCGAGTGCGTAGCTTTTATCAGCTTTACCACAGAATACAGCAACGATGGCGCTTCCTCCCAAAGTCTACCAGGTAAGCTGAGAGTCAAAGCCCAGAGAACTGCTATTGGGGTCCTTGACTGACATTGTAGTTCCTCGTGGGTGTGTTTGTGTCGTTGGGATCTATCACTTACGGATATGATTTGGGTGTCGTCGCGGAAGTCAGTAAGTGACAAAGCTTCCTCACTTTCACCTGGAAGGCTGTTCATTAACTTGTTAAAGTTGCTTCTGAAACCTACATAAGCCGCTTCAAGCCTACCGATGCTCAAACGTATGCATATAAACTATCCTACTCAATGGGCCAATCCTCTCTAACACACTCATAGTGGTGCAGTCGTGTCGCTGTTTACAGCAGGCGCTTTCTTTGGCGCTATGTTCGCCGCACCCTCCGCAGACTATGTCGGCCGTCGCTGGACCATCGTCATCGGCTGTCTCTTTTTCATCCTCGGCGGTACTCTCCAAACTGCTGCGCAGAACCTCTCTTTCCTTTGGTCGGGCCGCTTCTTCGCTGGTGTCGGTGTCGGCTTCCTCACCATGATTATCCCCCTCTACCAAGCTGAGATTTCGCATCCGTCAATCCGTGGCCGTATCACCGCCCTTCAACAGTTCATGTTGGGAATTGGTGCATTGGTTGCTAGCTGGGTCAGCTACGGAACATTCATTGGCATCAAAAATGAAGGACAGTGGCGTATCCCACTTGGTCTCCAACTCCTCCCTGCCGTTTTCCTCGGAGCATTGATTTTCTTGTTCCCGGAATCCCCGAGATGGTTGATCGATAACGACCGTGCCGACGAGGGTCTCCAGACGTTGGCAAGACTTCATGCAAAGGGCGACACCAACGATGTCTGGGTCCGTGCCGAGTTTGACCAGATCCAGGAGAACATCAGCTTCGAGCATGAGCACGAGGCTAAGAGTTATGGCGAGCTCTTCCGCAACCGCTCGTGCTTCAGGCGTTTGTTGATTGCTCTTGCGCTACAAGCAAGTATCCAGATGACTGGTGTCTCTGCCATCCAGTACTACTCTGTTACTATCTACGGCCAGATCGGTATTTCCGCAGATAAGGCGCTTCGCTACCAGGCTATCAACAGTGTCATAGCCTTGATTGCGCAGGCCTTGTGTATCTTACTTATTGACCGTTTCGGACGTCGCTGGACGTTGATCTGGGGTAACTTGGCGAACATGGTGACTTTCATTATCGCCACTGCTCTTCTTGGTAAGTTCATCAGGCAATTATCCAGACCACCGCTAACCTAAGTAGCAAACTTCCCTCCTGGAGAGACCTCGAATGTCGGAGCCTCATGGGGATTCATTATCGTGACCTGGGTGTACAACTTCTCCTTCTCTGCCACCTGCGGTCCCCTCTCCTGGATCATCCCCGCCGAGATCTTCGACACGCGCACGCGCGCCAAGGGCGTCTCCCTCGCTACCATGATGTCCTTTGCTTTCAACACGATGATCGGGCAAGTCACTCCTATTGCAATGACGGCCATTAAGTGGCGCTACTACCTTGTCTTCGTCATTTGCAACTTCACAAACGCTCTCTTCTTCTGGGCTATCTTGCCTGAGACCAAGAAGATCCCGCTTGAGGAGATGAACTACCTCTTTACCAACGCACCTTTGTTCGTCCCTGGCACCGATAAGTCCCAATACCAGGCCGACTATAATGCCGATTTGGAGGCAAGGGCGAGAGCGTTTGAGGCGAAGGGTGCAGCAGAGGCAGAGCGCGAAGAGGTTGCTGTTGTGGGTGCTACCGAGGAGAAGACAACTTAGTCGATGCTGGGATAGTGTAGTGTTATTTACTATGTAGCTCTGGGCTAGAGCTGGTTCTCAGACGTAACTTCCATATCCAATTTGCAAGATTGTGGTATGTATATTCCAGTCTGACAGCGCCAAACTTAGCAAATAGCTGCTTGTAAGTATTTAGTATATTATTTGGGTAGCGCTCTTTAATACAATACGTTGACCTATGAACTATGAGATTTTATTTTTAATTTCTTAGTTGCGAGGTTTTCTTGGTGATACATCAGCGGCGGAACCTCAAACGCGGGTAAACATGTAACCAGTCCAAATCCGCATCCATCACTAGACTAAAATCTGGCATCGCTTACCCGCGGCATAATTACCCTTATCTTATAAACGCGACACTGTGTTCCTCACCATCAAAATTACAACTAACTCGAGATTAACTCACCCTTTAGGCACTTTAGAGCATACTGTATAAGTGGAATCTGCGCAAAGATGACCGCCGCGCAAGATCCTTCCATGGGCTTGCCCATCATCGACCTTGACATCTTTCTCAACGGGTCACCTGAAGCAGAGGACGTGCAGGCTGAATGTAAGAAAGCCGCACAGGCTCTGGTAACTTACGGCGCACTTCTTCTGCACGACTCGCGCGTGTCTGAGGATGATAATGCTACCTTTTTAGACTTGCTGGAGGACTACTTCGCACAGCCTGAGGCCGAACTGAAGAAGGACGAACGGCCGGAGTTAGGTTACCAGATCGGTGTTACACTGGAGAACACCGAGAAGCCAAAATGTGCGGTGGACGAGCCATGCTTGCATATCATTGAGAAGCTAGACCCGGCGGAACGGCCACTTGACATTACAGCGCATTCTCCCGACCCCAAGTGTCGTTTCTTCTGGAGAATGTCCGCTGGTCCACCACCATATGAGACCAAGTTCCCTGCCCTAAATGCCGATAATATCGTACCTGAAGCACCGCACATTCGGGATCGGTGGCCTGGGGTGATGGATAAGTGGGGGTCGTCTATGAAGAACGCGTGGGTTACGTTCCACTGTATCCAATATCTTGGCTACTAATCTTTTACTTCTAGAGTCGAAGGCCTTTCTGAAATGACCGCTGTTGGCCTAGGGCTACCATCATCGACATTTAAGGAGGCAGGAACATACGGGTGAGTTTTGCACGCCCTCCTCTCACACAACTACGTTTCTACTTGGTCGTCTAACCATCCTGAAGACCGCATCTCCTCGCCCCAACATCATCGGATCTATCCAAGTACGGTAGCAAGGACACCATTCTCGCCGGTTTCCACACGGACCTCAACTTCCTTACTATCCACGGCCGTTCCCGCTATCCAGGCCTGAACATCTGGGCGCGCAACACAGGCAAGCGCATCGCCGTTAAAATCCCGCCCGGGAACTATCTGCTTGTGCAGGCTGGCAAGCAGTTAGAGCACATCACAGGCGGGCTGATCAAGGCGGGTTTCCACGAGGTAGTTGTGAATGAGCAGACTATAGATGTCATCGAGCGTCGCAAGGTAGAGGTTCCAGAGCGACCCCTTGTGCGTATCTCATCGACGTTCTTTTGGCATCTGAACTCCGACTTTGACCTGGCCCCCATCCTTAGCTTGGCAGAGGAGTCGAAGAGAGCGAGGGCAGAACAGTTCAATTTAGGGAAGGACGAGGGCGAGGAGGTTGCGTATCCGCCAATGAAGGTTGGGCAGCAAGTACAAAAGTAAGTGATGGCGATGAATCTGTTAGCGAGTGATAGTTTACTAACTAAATTGTTTTATAGAGAGTTGCAGCATATTGAGCTTATGGTATGAGCTATACGTGGGATCGGAGAGCGTCGTCTAAAAAGGATGTATTTAGCAGAACCCTGGTACATTTTTAATAACCAATGACGGATATTCTCGCGAAGCGACAGAGACTGATTATATGTATTACAGAGTAATGAAGTCTGTAATATTTGAATATATTATGTTTTTCTGAAAATATAAGATTGTATCTCCAGCATGCAACCAAGATCAGCTTAAATCCACAAGCACTAATCACGCATCGATCCCATCATTCCCTCCCCTTGAATACTCTAGCAGCCGCACCCACACTCCGAAGGTCTATGGCAATTCTTTCCACATGACTGCTGCTGACTGCACTGTCCCCAATCGGTACACGTGTTCCAGGGTCCAGATCCGTCACCGCCGGCAGTCCAGCACCACTTTCCGCCATCACCACAGACTTTCCAGCAGCGACCTTTGCCGAGATCACATCCAAAGGGAGCGGTAGAGACACACCCCCGGGCAATGAGGGGATTCTATGAGATTGGGGATTAGTAGTTGCCTATTTAGGTATGTCGTAGACGAGTATAATGATTCCCACTTAGGATGTATTAGAACACACGCATGATGAGTCAGGGCGCATGCATAGAATGTTACAATGGAGGAGGCAAAATAAGGAAACCCAATTTCACATACGAATTTATCAGAGGACCGAGCCCATGCTGTGCCTGGGGGTGGAAGGGAGGAGTTGAAGAGGTCAGGAGCCTCGCCTTTATTGCTGGCGTAGGAAGCTGAGAGGGAGCCAGTAACCTGGATGGCGAGCAAGAGGATGCTGGTAAATTGCATTGTCACTGTTGCTTGAATCAAGGCAAGTTTGAGTAGTTGAGTGTCTGGTGTTAAATGCAATGGGTGAAGTTGGCTTGAGAAGCTGATGTATGTGATAACGAGAAGTAATTTATAGGAATGTTTGGGGGGTTTTATACTTTTCCGTCGGATTGATTTCTCATTATTTGCCTACAATAGCTACCTTGGTCGTTTTATAGAGTAGTAGGTCTAACGGATACCACATGATAGATATTCAAGCATCCTAAAATGCACAATTGAACGAAAGGAGAGAATCTCACATCATCTTAACATATATTTGTTAAACTGGCAATCGAGATTCGGGCGATCGAGATCATCGATGTCTTGGGCCAAAATTAGTACGCGTGCGTCGCCCGAAAACCACTCTTAAGTACTGATAGGTCCAAATAGACTCTTCCCCACGTCTCAACACCGATCACCTCTATCGCTCACACTAGACTACCCCATCACCCCATCATCTAGCTTAAAATCCTCTTATCCTAACCCACAGAATCCTACCTCGTATTCAGCTCAGCCGCAACGCCGGCCCCCTCTAAAGCTGAGCAATTGGTGTCACCAGCATAGCGAATGACGCTGGTGCAAAGGAGTTAGGATCGGTTGGCGAGTTGCAGGCAGCAAGCAACCCTTCATTGCACGATAGTCGAGAGTGGAGTCATGGTGGAGTTGAAAGCTTGATTCAGATGGCACGCGGGGCACGCCTTCTCCCGCTACCTTCTTCAGCAAGGAGATGGGTACGTTTTCGCCGTTGAAGAGGCGTTTCCGATGCATTTCCAGTGAGATTAAAACATTGTTTCTAGGCTTCTGGCGTCTTCACACAGTGTCAGGGGGGAGCAAATCTCACTTTCTCGACCTGTCTCGTTACCTATACTCAGTCAGTCAAGACAATCGCGTATTACGCTGAGCACGGTCCTAAAACGGACAAATCCCTGGAGAGGAAGAGTAAGGTTTAACCACTCATTGGGTTATTTTTTAAGCGCTTTTGGGTGGCTACTCGATATGGCAAGTGCTGACAAGCGTCGGCACTCACTGGGCTGTGCTTCAGTGCTTACATGGGTTGCTGGCAAGTCAGCATTGTGTCGTGAAGCGGAGCTTTACCTCCGCAGTATCGATTCTCCGGGCCCACACATGTGTGCGCTGTCTAATCAGGCCAACATGGTATGGACTCGCACATGTATGCAATTCCTTCAATTTGGATCTATTGGTATACTGCTAAAGGTTGAATATAAATCCGGTTGTTGAGATTTATTAATTTCCAAGATATCCGCTAACCGACGCCACCAAGTGCTTGAATGTTGGAAGATCTTGTGTCCACCCATGGTAATGAGTAAGTAGCCTCGTACTACCTCGTACTACCCAATGGCCGAACCGAACCAAATTTCAAAGATTTGGGAGGATGCCATTCGTCGATACGAAGATGTCACGGGTAGGAAGCTGGATGATGCGGCTGTTGGAGGTTTGACATCCGTGGACAAGCTTCGAGATGCTATAGAAGGCCAAAACAAGGTATTCTCCGATTTTAGAGAAAAGCGCCATGGCCTGTACGCGGCCTTGTCAGCGGCCATGGGCCCGATCGAATTTGCGGGTGCTCTTGTAGGCGAAGCTGCAGCGACGGTGTTTCCAGCTAGTACCTTGGTGTTTACTGCCGTGCAATACTTGGTAGAGGCAGCGAAAGGTGTCTCGGAGAAGTACGATGCCATCGTGGAAGTTCTCGAAGCGTTAAAGGTGGAACCTATTACCCTCATAAATCTTACAAGCTGCTGATACAATCGATGCAGGATTTTACTGTCCGCCTAGAGACATATGCACGTCATTTAATGTCTCGTGGTCTTGGGAGTAAAACGGCTGAAATATTAGCAGTCATATTAGAGATCCTCGCTATATCACAGAAGGAGATGAAACGTGGGAGACTCCGCTCTTTTGGCAAGAATCTAATCGGGGTCACGAACGAAGGAAAGGAAGCCATGGAGAAACTAACCAAGCTGTTCGACAGCGAGAAGGGAATCGTTGGCGCTGAAACTCTATCTGAAGTGAAGAGCATATCAGTGGCAGTGGACAATCTTAACATCAACGTAACCAATCTAGTCAATTCACAATCTACGCATGCAACACAGGATCAAAATCCTCTACGGAAGATAAGGGCTATGCTTGGCCCATCCGACCAACCCGATGAAATCTATCACGCTTTCAAACGCAACCGAGTGTCTGAAACTGGATCTTGGGTCAGAGATGAACCCAACTTCAAAGCATGGTTTGGGGGCGAAAAGCCGATCCTCTGGATATCAGGCAATCCCGGAGCAGGAAAATCATACCTTGCAACCAATGTTATTACGGATCTTATTGCCTCGTACCCAAGGAGATATGAAGATACTTCTAGTGTCTCAGTCGGATATTTCTTCTTCAAGGACGATAATCCCCGCACTCGGTCCTTTCATCAAGGCTTACGAGACATTGCTTATATGATTAGCCAGACCGACCAGGCATATGTGAAGCATATTCTAGCGACTTGTGACACACTCGAAGACGTGTCAAGTTTATATAAAGTATGGAAAAAGCTATTTATTTCTTACTTTGGGGACAATACTACTGTCCAGTCATCAAAAAGAAAAATATTCATCGTTCTTGATGGACTTGATGAGGCATTCAAAGAAGAACGCACTGAATTCCTCGAGCTGGCTAGAGACATTAACCAATCAAGTCACATACAGTTGGTTATGTTTGGGCGCCTGCAGGTGATGGACGATATACACCAATATCTAGATATGCCAGATGTGCCAACAATACATATTACTGTGGAAAACAACTCGCAAGATATTAGACGGTACATACGAAGCACTATCTCTAAATCTGTGTATTTGAAGAAATCCCCAAAGTTGCTGCTAAATGAAATCATCTCCCAGCTCTCTCAGAAAGCTCAAGGCATGGTGAGAGGTTCCGATATGCCTTGTTAAAGCTACGTGTTTGGCTAACTTAATGGCATCGATAGTTTACCTGGGTGAACTTAATGCTCACCGACATCTTGAAAATGCGTGGCGAAGGAGTTATCCGAAAAGCTCTTCGAGAAGCCCCTCGTGGACTACCTGAAATGATCCGGCACGTACTGGAAGGGTACTCCATCTCACTTAAAGAGTCACCAGATATACTTCATGACTTCAACGAGATACTAATATGGGTGGCGGTTACAGATCGACCGTTGAAGCTAGGGGAGATTGACAATGTGTTGAAATGGAGATCTGAAAGTGGAGAAAGCATGATTGGGCTTGAGCAGTCTCTTCGAACCCAATTTGCTTCATTCTTTACACTAATAAGACAGGATGGACTCAGTACTGCTTATATCCAGGGACTTCAGCACGGCGCAGAGACAGAGGGCACAGATGAAGACGAAAGACTATCTTCTCTAAGCACTTCTGAGGATGATGACTGGGATGAAGCTGCGGATGAATGGGACTCTGACCCGTTTACAACAAAGGTCACGTTTAGCCACGCTTCATTTGGTGACTTTTTTCACGAAGAAAAGGAAAGTCCAGTCTCAGGTGGACAAAACACCTTGCCGGTTGGAGTTGATATCAGAAATGCGAGGGTACGAGTTTTCCGTGCATGCCTAGATATTATGTCTTGCGAGCCCGGTAGCCCCAAAGGAACTGTTGCATCAAGCTTAAGGTCATGTGTGGCCTCTGTTTGGCTGGAATTGCTCCAAAAAATTAATATTACCAAGACGAGCGAGGATGATAAGGAATATATTGCTCGGGGCCTAATGTCTGTGTTGACGAGGAGCCCAGGCCTTGCGGATATACATTGGAACGCCCACCTAACTAGCCGCAAAAGTATTGACCTCCTTAATCTCTGGCTGGAAAAATCGTCAGCTCCGGAAATCACGGAATGGTATAGTCACGCAACCGCGGAAAATGACGCTGATCTTATTAGCGATGTTATTCTTCGGATTGGGAAACGATGGCTTTCTACAAGGTACGGGGACTGCGTGTTAGATTTCCAGGCGGTGGCGGCTTTCCTGGACTTTCGAAGCGACGAAGAGCCAAAGCCAGCTTCAGCCTCAGACGAGACTATTTTGAAATGCGCAAATTGGCTTTCATTAGATCAGAATGGTCTTTGGAACCATCAATTAGGTGTTACGCTTCGAGACCTAGGACATTTTACACAAGCATTGGCGCACTTCGAGAAATCGATCTCCATAACCCCCAAAAATGAGCAGTGGCCTGTCCGACATAGCAAATCGTGGCTATACCTGGATATGCGCGAATATGAGACAGCAGCAGGGCTTGATGTTGAGATGTACCAAGAGCTTCAAGCATTGTACAAAGAACAGGATGCGAACGAGCCTAATGAATGGACTATTAATCTGCACAATGTCTGCCATCGTCTTGCGATTTGTTACCGAGGGCTCAAAAAAGAGGATCGGCAGATCGAGTACCTTGAAAAGGCAACATCTTATGACATGCGATGTTATGTCTGCCTTAGACAATTGATTAAGCTACTCTGGTTTCGTCAGAACTTAGACACCATTACGGCCAAGCTGACACAAATGGACGTGCAGCTCCCTGACAAAAACTACACAGGGTTGATAGAGGCCCTTTTAACTGGTTTGTGGACCCAGGACGAAGAAGATTTCAAATACATCGCGGTGGCGGCACGCTATTCCAATAAGTTGGATTGGCTGTTGGACGCCTATAGTACTGCCGCACACATTGCAAAAAAGGAGCACAAAACTGTTGTCGCTGTGGCTTTGGACCTGACATTAGGACTTATATATGATAAAGGCCTAAAACGGCATGAAGACGGCGCTAAGATTTATGAACGCATTCTCGGCATCTATGGAGATACCCGCATTGACCAGGTACTAGTACGGTCTTTGGTAGATGCGAAGTGTCACCTTGGCTCTTACTTAATTTGGAAGGCCATCGAGGAGGGGCCTCTCTCAAAAACAGGTCAAGAATACGGACGCCAGCTCGAAAATCTGGTGCAGCGAAAACTACGCCTAGTGGTCGACGACAATGTGCCAAGTTTCGCAGAGCGCGAGCGTGACATGGACCTCTACGAGAAAAACCTTATAAAAACCTCCATCGCATTCACAGGTCATAATGCCTGTTACGTTTTGTTGGGCAACTACTACAAGTTAGTGGGTCGAATGGAGGATGCTATGAGCCAATATGCGGAGGTACTGAGAGCTTGTCTAGAAATACTTGACAATGACGACGCTGCAGATGATTTTTCCGCATTTTCAATTATGTTCCAGGTGATAGCGTCAGCCATTGGGCCCGAAGAAGCTGTTAGTGTCTTCTATTTGTCGTGGGCTAATAGAGTAATACTCTCTCAGTTGTGGAGTAAGCGGACTACCGCAATAACGACGGAGCATGAGGGAAGCAAGAGAGCGACACGGATTCGGCTAAACCCCTCTTCAAACATATGGAATGCAGAGAGCGAGAAGGACGGGGAAGAGGCCGAGAAGGCTCCAACCTCTCCCCAGACACTATCTTGGAGTGTTGAGGAAGTTGAATGTGTTGGGTGCTTGAATGATTTCAAGCCGGGGCAATGGGAAAAGTATTATCTATGCTACCATTGTCTATATGGGTTCTGCATAGACTGCTATACTAAACTGAAGACCGGTACGTATGATGGTCCCGTTTGCTCACCGCTTCACGACTGGTATGAGATTCCAGCACCATCGGAAGAACTAATGGAAAATTGGCAAGTGGGGAAGCTGTTCTGTAAGTTATTTCTCGTGCTAAATTCTTCCTCGTGTGTGTTTCATGTTGTCTTGGGATATATCTTTTATTTCTTTGCAGTGGCTCTTTAAATGACGCTCCCAGACCATATATTGGGGATAGATCACTAATGCAATGTTTGGCAGTACGCGGTGAGTGGGTGGATATTGATGTTTGGAAGAATAGTTTACGAGAGAGGTTCTTACAGAAGTGAACAAATAAAATATGTTGACGTCTTAGATTGCTAAACATGGACTATCCTCTATTCGCTAATAACACACCGACTCCTTCCCATTATTTCTATTTTCACTCATGCAACTATCTCTAGCCAGCTTATGTTTATGGGTGCATAGGGCTCATCTCCGAGTCTGGTTCCTCGCCTAAGCTGCCATATGCCGTTTTGTGTGTCGCCTTCGGCTTGGCTGCTCTCCCAAACCCATCCATCACAGCCCCAGGATGGAACACCAATAACAATAACACCGCAATCACGATCAAGATCCCCTCAAATACCAAAAAGGTGTTCTCGTCCTTCATAAGCTTTCCATCGTAGCCACCCGCCATCTCGGCGACTCTGTAAATCGAACGGATGAGAATCAATATCGTTGCCGAACCCAACGACCACAAGAATGCTGTCCACCTCTTCGATTGTGCCAATGAGGCATTTTGGAGATCCGTGCTGACTTTGTGTGATGCGTGAGTGCGCCAGAGGAACTCAACGAAGAGGAACCCAAAGATAGCAATGGTCGCGACCTGGAAGGACAGACCGCCAAGCATAATATTAATTCCCCGCTGGCGTCCTTCCGCGTCGTTTGCGGTAGATGTGAGAGCTCCACCCACACCCTGGAGGGCGAGAGAGGTGACATCACATGTCAAGAATATGGGTGTGTACCATGCTGGTCGTAGCCTGGACTGTTCTGGTCCGCAGATAACCACGATGCGACCCAGACAAATGTAGATGGCGGCGCAGAACAAGACAGGAGCACATGTGAGAACCACAATCTGTAGGAGGTAGTAGCTCATCAGGAACGGGTTATAGTGGGCAAGTATACGGCCCACATAACCTGCGAGCTCTAAAGAGAGGCCGATCAAGATGGATATCGTGTATGTCCAGGTTTTGTAGCGCCAGCCGGAGATTGCGTGGCCGATAGTGAGCAGACCAAACAGTACCAGTGGGACGACTGCCATGGCGAGGTTAGGTTGGTATCTAAAGATTGAGCGGGAGATTGGGCAGGTATCGAAGGTGCAGAGAGATTCGTCCATAGGTTGGTTGGGGAACCTGTCGGATTCGGGGAATTCAGAAGCCATGAGGATGGCTTATTTGGTTGCTGCGGGTTTCGAAAGGGGTATTGGGAAGGACCCTATATAGCCAACGTGGGAGATGAAGTGCAGCTTTAAGACTTGCAAGAGGATATAAATGACTTGAGATGAGCGTGGAAATCAAATCCTACCTCCATCGTCGTCCACCCGACTTCTTATACTTTACCAAATGGCGCTAATATCTCACTCTAAAATGACAAAACAAGGCTATTCTACTCATAGCCAATGAAAAGTAAATAAACTTTGGCTACTATCACCGTGGAGAGAAATGGCCAGCCACGGCGTGTATTGAGCCGATTGCGTCGCAATCATCAGCACTGCCCGGGGTCCGTGGCGTCGGCCGTAACAACGTCTAGAACTAATTTGGGAAAGACACGGTAGGTGGCGAAGCTTCAACGGCCTGGGCCATTGTAGGGTCCAATTATGCTATTGGTATGTAGGCTGGTATTTTGGGATTGTTTGGAGATTGACAGTAGGGCTGATAGGGGGTCGTCAATTACGGCCTTAAAAAAGGTGGGGAACGTCAGTCCACGAATATCTTGGCACAACCGTAACATTCCCGTTTAGGCCAGAAGAATCCAGGATAGCTACTAGAGTTCATGCTCATGCTATCACGCACTTTCCACCAGAGACTGCAGATTGGAAGTGTGCATCTAACCATCTACTTGATACACCTGTGACCAAATTGACATTGGAATGCCATACCGAAGGCGTCCCTATATCATCACCTGCTGTTCGAAGGAGGTATATAACCCTGACTTTTCCAAGTTGACGGAGGAGCACACCATGGGCTTTGAGGATGAATCGTTCCCACGAGCTACTAGCAGAAGATTGTACAAGACAATCAGATAGGAACATTATATCGTCCGATAATCTATAGATCCTCAATCCACACGCAGGTTCATCTATGTAACACCCAATTTGGGGAACCGGGCAGCTTGCTGGACCAAGTGAGCCCTGCAGGCAACCAATATGGAAGCCTACAGTTGTCTTGAACAGCATTACTGAGAGCCTTTGGGCTGTTGTAAACGGAATCATGTTGTTGCGCTGAACAATAGGGAATGATTGGTTGAGATACTCGTTTTCCGGTTTCTGATCCGACAGTATTAGCATTGTTAGTGCACCACCACCACCAGGAGCAATACTTACGCTATTTACAGCTACCCACTCACTCTGGATCAGCTGTCGCATCAAACGTACCTGCATCTCAGGACTAGAAGCTGCCAACTTTGCTTTCATAAAGGCCAACTCTAGCACTGCTATACTACGAAAGGTAATGTAATCCTGCAGTCTTAACGTTGATTGCCCGTGCAAGACTGTGGAGATGTATATCAAGGAGAAAAGGTTGACGAACGGCGTATCCGACCAAATGAATCTTGCAGCTCTTCTCAGTGCAAGTATTGGCAAGATAATCTCCTTCTCGCCATTCACAAGCGATGCAAAGAATGCAAATCCAAAGGTGGCTGCAACGAAGGCGTTGAGAATCTTGTCCGATACCAGGATGTTCATTGCGACGCTCGAAGCCAACGACACAGCTAGTAGAACTAAGCCGGTATTAGTGAAGTACAGTTCTGCAAGCTCACCTTCCACGTCATGTGAAAGGATAGAGGTATATGCGTCCAGAACGATTGAAGTTCTGATATGATCTCTGAAGTGGCTGTCAGATCTCCGTGGTATATGACTATTCCAAAAACGTAATAAAAGTCGCTCCAAAACCTCAAGAATATTAAAAAACTCTTTGAGAATGACAGTAATGCAACTATGCAGCAGGAGGGCGCTGGCAAAGTTGATTTGGGTTGTCCATGGTATTTGTAACATTGTCGTAGATGACTCTGTGAAACTATAATCTTCTGACGGATGGCGCGACTTTTGTTGGAAGGGACCACCCAGCGGTGTTGGGTCGGGCCGGGGTTTAGCTCCATGTGGGGTTTATTCCACCTTGTGGTACTAATAGGCGCCGGGACGAATATGGTAAAAGTTGCGACCAATGATCTCTCATTTGTGCCTAATCGCGTTGTCCAGGGTTAACGTGGTAGAACACAGACTTCCCTTCGTCGATCCCAGAGATTCCCGGTGGTGACGGGTTTACCCCTTACATACCTCATGCAGTGCATGAGCCATTCTCAATCGCATGGTTAACTGACAACTATACGGAACCCCCAATAACAGCGATGTATATACGCCACAGAACGAAGCGTAAGCAGCTAAGTTGCGATACGCGAAGACAAACGTATTCATCCAAAGCCTGACTTTAAATGCAGAACCGATACTCAAGGGGATATTGAATGCATGCGAGCGAGGAGTTGACGTTTTCGCATTCATTTGCATTGGTTATAATGACGCTGTAAGATCTCCCAAATCGAAAGAATCTCACGGATGGCAATATGCTGACTTACTGGTACAGGGCGAACTTCTTCCAATGCAAGGAGGTACCAATGGGATGGTCTGGCATGCATTGCATGAATCGCTCTCACCAGAAGATTGAAGCATCTCCACTATCACTTCTACGTTGGCGCCGACCAGACGCGGCCAATTCTTTCCAAGGCTAAGAAGCGGTCCTGTCACGTCAAGCTAATGATCATTGACAAGGAGGTTGGGATTCAGGGAAATGGCAACCAAGACTCGCAGAGTTGGTATCACAGCCAAGAAATCAACATCAAGCTCCAGAGTAAAGAGGTCTGTGGGAATTGGATTGAGGGGCTGAGGAGGTGTCAGAGGACAGGGATATACGGAAAGGTTGACGACGACGGTGTGTGGAGAGACGCGGAGGGGAACGAGGTCGAAGATGCAATCGGCACTGACCCAGGTAAGTTCAGTTGGTTCAAGGGGATTGCAGGGGCCGTCCGCAGGGTAAGGGACGCTGGAGATTTTTGAATGAAGGAAACAAGCGACAGGTGGCCCGATTGATGAAATACGACTCTGTGCGATATTGGCGTGTCATTTATGGAAGTGTTGGTGTTGGATCTTGGCATCGAATCTATATTTTTTCTTATTTCACATGCATATATTGTTCTAGCATGGACATGCATATACCGCAGGACACGGCCAAACAGAGAAGAAAAGAGAAGTAAATTCATGTAGATAGCGAATACAACTAACGCCAATCGCACTGGTTGTGTCGCACCCATAGGAACCCATTGGTACCGCCGCGTAACGGCTCATTTACACGGCACACTTGGGACGCTGCCGAGAAAAGGCCGACGCATCGTAGTGGAGGAATTGGAAGAGCCCTTGTATTTTTCGTCATCCATGTTAAGCAGGAGCATATCTTACATGCATCCGTTTCAATCCGCTTCAACATAGATTAAAGCCAAATGTTGGAGGATTAACATGGTTTTGCTCCGTTCTCGCACTGGCGCCCGTTAGATATGCAGGGTCTCTGACCAGTCACATATGTAAAATAGGTGTCTCAGGGCATATGTAAATTGAATCTGGGTAACCATCTCCCACAATCTGATTACCGTCGGCCAGAGACGCGAATGGAGTAGAATATCTGTCTACTCTCATTATATACCTATCCAATTCGGCAATACATCACTATAAGTAGTAGCTCCAAGCTCTGCTTACTGTTACTGTAGTAATCATGGCGGAAGGATCGTCACCATCTCCTACGATAGCGACCCCACCTGCCGCATCCCCACATTCAGCGGCATCTCCACCTACTACTGGCGCGGTTCCACAAGATTTCGAAAACGAGCATCTCCCCATCGTCGGTGCCCTCATTTTCTACTTCAACTAGGCTCGGACTGACCGTTAAAGGAATCTGATGAGAGCGATATCGATTCTGGATTTGGGAGCGATACGTAAGTCGTGCGCGCCTACGAAATATTAGCTACACGTAATGATTCCCTCAGCGGCAGTTCCACAACCTCGATACTGGACAGCATCCGCGATTATCGCGTCTTGAACGGCAGGACATACCATAACTTCAATGATACAAAATACTGGGGCCCAAACGATGACGCCGCCAATGAGGCGATGGACATTGGACACCAATTGTTCACCCTCATCCTCGACGGCCGTCTCTTTCTAGCGCCCATTGGTGACAACCCACAGAAGGTAATCGACATCGGGACGGGCACAGGCATATGGGCCATCGATTTCGCAGATGAATTCCCTTCCGCGGAGGTGATTGGCACCGACCTCTCACCCACGCAGCCATCATTCGTGCCGCCGAACCTGCGCTTCGAGCTTGACGATGCGCAGCTTGACTGGACGTTCAACACGGGCACATTCGACTTTGTGCATATACGCTGTCTCTTCGGGGCCATTTCCGACTGGCCCAAGCTGTATGGCGATGCCTTCCGCACGATAAAACCAGGTGGCTGGATTGAGCAGGTCGAGATCAATGTCCAGATCGTCTCGGACGATGGGACTGTTGACGAAGACCATATCCTGACTGGCTGGGCAAAGCCGTTCTTCAAGGCTGGCGATATCCTTGGGAAGACTATCCGGGCTCTGGACCAGTCCAAAGAGCTCATGGAGAATGTGGGATTTACCAATGTGGTGCAACGGAACTACAAAGTCCCCATTGGAGCATGGAGTAGTGATCCGAAATTGAAGGAGGTGGGAAGATGGAGTCTGCTGTTTTGTTTGTCGGGTATGGAGAGCTATGCAATGTATATGTTGACAATGGTGTTGAACTGGAAGGTGGAAGACGTCCACAAGTACTTGGCGGAGGTAAAGGCAGCATTTCTAGACAAGAAGAATCATGGATACTATGTGGTGTAAGTTGTCCGTCACGATTAAACTAAAAAATGTGTTAACTGGTTGATTTAGTGGTGCTGTATACGGCCAGAAACCGCTGTGAGCACTCTGACACCTTTTAAGAGGACAACGGATATACTGGAAATATTGAGAGTGGTTATTGTACAGAGAGGTTGATGATTTCTAGACCGATATTTGCAAATGAACATATATGTGGCTACCATATTTATTTATTTATCATATTGGCCTGAGTAATGTCCGATATGACACCTCTGCTCCTTGGCTTATATGCTTCTTGTTTTAGCACTCCTTGAAGCTTCACAACTGACTCCTTTCATTCCAGGATAATTATTTGTACATAAAGCGATCGTACCCAGATGCGCCTGGGTTGTTTCATATCGCGGCTTGGTGGAAGTCCATCGTTTGTCCCGTTATAACCCTCTGTGGAGTCATCACGAGCTGCGCTTGGACATCCAGTTTCTTACCCTCTCTTCGGCCGTGATGCCCCCATCCGCTATGAAAGAATGCCATAGTAGAGGTATCTGCGGCAATTTCTTATCGGGTAATATTTCGGCCCAGAACCGATCAGGCTTCAAGTTCATTGAAGTATGCGCTTATCCTCAATGCTAACTCCCAACTAACATACATGAGGCTCAGGTCGCCTTCATCCTTTCCATTCCTCTTAGCCTCCAGACCCTGAATCTTTTCTCCCATGGCTTTCAGTGTCTCGTCAACCTTGGACTCTTTCGCGTTCGTCAGCGTCACCCCAGAAACTAACAAGTCCTCCAGCGCTGACAGTTCCTGGAAAACTACACTCCAACCCCGCTCATCATTGACGGCAATGTCACCCTGGATCACGATCGCATCAAGATGCGCCGCAGACTTCGCAAGTCGCTTTGCGAGCCACTCAGAGGGCGTGGCGGAGTAGTGGATGTTTGCGGGTGGCGCAGATTTCAAAAGGAATATTGAGCGGGATGTGGGAATGGCTTCGCCCTCACGGCGTCTGGCATCGACCTGAAGTAAATAGGTCATGCCACTCCCGAGTTTATCAACAAGACCCCAAATGCGTTCTGCTTGGGTTACGTCGACTTTTTGACGGTTGATTCCAGTCTCGTCCAGACGTTCAAAGGCCTTAAGGAGGGCAACCATTACTCTATCCATCTTTGTTTCTCGAATTCTAACAGCCTGGATCTTGTGTTCCTTCAGGTACTCTTCCAGGCTCCGTAGCTGCTTCTCTGCTTCGGCCCATTTCTCGCCCGGGATGTCATTTAATGCCTTACCGCCCTGTGATTGCAATAACGAGCTTGATAAAATTCGAGAATATTCGCGCAGCTCAAACTCTTGAGCTGCTTCGATGGGGTGTTGTGTTTCCCATTCTGTACGCTTCCCCACATTCGCCAACAGCACCTGGCATGATGCACTGATCGTGGAAGCCAGCTTCGCGGACCGTTTGGCCACTGTAAGCTTTTCTTCTACTTGTAAAGAAACTAGCTTTTGTTTCTCCTGGGGAGAATTCAGCGCAGACACAGCCTGTTGAAGGTCGTTTGCCCAAGCCTCAATCTGAGTAGAGATGGTGGAGAAGTACTCCGCGGCATCCTTAATGTCTGAAGGGGAGTCACGGACGGATGAAATATTCTTCACCGTGCTCTGGAGCAGAGACTCGACCGAGGCCCATGATGAGGCAGAGATGGTCTCAAGGCCTGCCGAGAGAATACGCTGCACGCCAGCACAGACAGGGTTCAGGGAAATGCTCAAGCCAACCATGTGACCATCGTTGAGATTCATGAGCTCAACCTCCCTAGATAGATCATCGGTATCTTGAGACATCGTGGTAATAATGCCCGTGCACTGCGTCAGCCTTCTTTTGGTTTATGGCGTCAGAGCAAAAATCTCTAGATGAGGATAATAATCATCGGGCCGTTCCGAGACCCACAATTTAAATCCGATTGGAAGTGGCAAACGCATGACAAGTTAACAAATAATCGTGGTCGGAAGCAAAGTGCGACCACTCAAAATTTGAGGCCATAAGTACCTCCGCATAGTAATTTGTATGTAAACGTACTTAAAAATCCCTTTCTACAAAATTGTCACTTCCTCATTCCCACTCCTCCACTCCCACTCCCCCACTCCCACTCCCATGCCCACACTCACTCCCACTCCTATACTCGCTCTCAGTTTCAGCCTCCAGGTCAGTAATTAGGTCTTCTAACTCCGGAGGAATTAAACGGCCTAATTTAGTGAGCCGAGGCAGGCTCTTCGGGAGGCGCTCCTGCTTCTGGGCTTCAATTCCTACCTGGTAGAGCTTCTTCCAGAGGACAAGCCTGGCTACACTCCATATATTAGGCCTCCTAATTCCTCCAGAGCTAGAAGACCCAATTACTGACCCAGAAGCCGAAACTAAGAGAGAGTACCAGAGTGCAATTAAGGGTAGGCGTGGGAGTAGGATTAAGGGTTAGGCATGGGAGTTGGAGTGGGAGTGGGAATGAGGAAATGACGGGACCTGACCTGCTATATACTGAAGCAGCAAAGCCCACATAAGCCTGTAAAGGCAGACATGCCACCACCTTCCATGTCAAGAAAGGGTCATCCAAACACTTCTCTGGACATAACCAAAGGATTCTCCTTAGCACCAATACAAAACATTGGCTCCAATACAAAGCCCTTGCTAATACAAGAACCTCATGCCGCCCCCAACCTCACCTACAACTCAAATCCCCCGCTTCTCCCTTCTCCATATTATAATGCTCGTTAAGTAGTATTACATAGTGTAGAAGGGAGGAAGAATAAGCCCTGCAAGACGAGAGATAATGTAGCAGGCGCAATAATGTTTATAGGAGAGAGATGGCGGAGAAACGCAGTTAACAGCCTATGAACGGAGAGATGTTGAAAGTTGAAAGCCGCTAACTCCCTGATTAAGAGGACGCCGAGCCGGACCATGCCCATTTAACTCAACCAACCGTACAAAATTTGTTTCTATCTACTTATTCTACTTATTATATTGCCTGCTCAAATAGATACACCTAGGTTCGGCCTACTTCCGCCATAACACAATAACATCTTGGGTTCAGTTTCCAAAAAATACCATGATATCACGTGACTATAACTAGTAAGGCGGTGAGAGCTCCCTTGTAACCTCATGTCTTAGTCTACCGGCAGAATCCTTGGGGAGGCGGCCACACTTGTGGGGAGCCACGACAAGCTTCACCAGATACCACTAGACAATGAAATAATACCAGCTGCGCGTTAATGCTTCCATATACCAATGAGTGCGCAAGCCTCATTGCGCCGGGGCGCTGCGGCTCGCCCCTCATCAGTGCCACCCCACCGCCCCAGTAACGATTACGACCCCCTCCCAAACACAACTGCCAATTCGTCAAGGACGACCGGTCACAGCCATAATAATGCGCCCATCGAGAGGCAATGCGTGCTGTGGGTTCACGATGACCAGTTTTCGAAAGAAGAGGTTATCTTCAATCCCTCTCTCTTGCCCACTGGGCGCTACAAGCTGGGCCAGCTGATGGCCATAGTAGCGCTCAAAAACGATGCCTTGGATAAGAAGCCCGGAAGCTTGGCGGCAAGCCAACAATTAGATGCCAGCATGGCAGATATGAGGTCGAGTAAGGGCAGCCTGGATACCCATGAGGATGCTGAGAAGCAGTACCTTTTTACATTGAACGAGATGAGCAAGGAAATGGCATCAAAGCACCCCAACCTCGAAATATCAGTTGCGAAACATGTCGCCGATGTATTCGGGTTCAAGCATAGATCCAACGTTTTGGTTACGACAACAACCGCTGACATCACAACGGCCTCACATGTCGAAATGTCCTTCAAAGACGAATATCTGTCGAGGTCCGATATGTGGCGACTCACTCTTGCGAAGTTGAGCAACAAGACAGTATATAAAGGGCAAAAACTTGTATTTATGGGAACAATCAAGGCGCAGATAACATCGGTATATGTGTCCGGGAGAAAAGTTCAATCGGCATTCTTTTCGACGAATACAAAGCCCATCTTCAGGAGCGAATCTGCCAGATATGTATTATTTATTCAAATGTCAAAAGAGATGTGGGATTTTGATTCGGAAGGATCTGGAGAGATTGTGTTTACAAAAGTTGTCAATGGATTTTTGCCAGCGCTGTTCAAGAGATGGGTGGCGCTCAAGGCAAAACACCTTGTTAGCATTGTTCTGTTTACCCGCGTGGAATATGATACAGGCCTTACCAGTGATATGGAAGGAAGCGGCGACTCATACTACACCGGGTATCATACCACAGGATCGAGAAAGCCATACAAGGACTTTTACCGAGTCGTTGTCAGTGAAATGGCAAGTGGGGAATGGACGACAATCCTATATCAGCTAAAAGTCGAATTCCACTTCTTTCGCCACGATATCTCAATGTTTCGGCTCAACAAGTACGGCTCGAAGCAACCAGCTGGAACTGGAGATTTCTCCATGGGCTCGGTTCCGGGGACACGTGTTGAAGCAGAACCCACTTTCGCCGTCCATGGAAATCTGTTGGAGGCAATAAATCTTGCAGCGTCTCAGTTCTCCTCAGACTATATTGATCGTGACCTTATCCGGACAGGGATTTCTATAGTCATAATAACGCCCTGCGCAGGATTGTTCGAAGTGGACTATGAGAAACTAAAGGCAACCACAGACTCTTTGATAGGCAGCGGAATCGCAATTGATCTCGTTTGTTTACCCAAGATTCCTTTGCACTCCGTCCCTCTATTGCGCTATCGCAACCCCCTGTTCGATATATACCAGGAATCACTCCGAGTGAAGGACATTGGAAGTGAAAGCAGCACCCCGCGGCAAAGCGCCACAACCTTTGGTAGCTTCAACACGCTGCAAGAATCCCTGTCCCCTTCAAAAGCATCAGAACTCCAGCAACGACTCAGCACGCTCGCGCCTCAAAATGTTCCAGAGGAATGGAATTACGCTATCCCACATTGGCTCGACGTCTCATTTTGGACAGGAGCAAGCCAAGAACTGTTGGCAAAACAGGGTGGCAAAATATCAAAAGCATACCGCCGCGAAGGCATTGTGAAGTCGAGAAAGAATTTTCAAATCAGGTGTAAGATGTACGAAATAGAAATGCTTGGCCATGTGGAGAATACCGAAATATCTGTTCCACCTCTGCCAGATCGCATCCGCCAACTTGGAAGGATCGAAGGCGACGAACCTAGCATTGTAAAGGCACAAAGGAAACCATTTTCTGGTATTGGAGATCCGTTGTATGGGCCAACACGGCCTGTTGTCGACAAGAAATCAACGGCAGCGGAGAGGGATTTCTTCGAATTACTCGAAGATTTTGACGAGAAAGCTGCAGTAGTTTCCAAACCAAGCCGTGCTCGGGCACTGTCACCCAAACTTGACGTGAAAAAGTATCCCAAGCTTTCAAACGAGACCCATGAAAAGAAGAGGAGCATTGACGGCAAGATATCCGCGCCATTACCACATCGAGAGTTACCAAAGGCATCAAATCAAAACCTGGCAGTCCTAGAGATAAATAACCATGGGATACCAGGCACATCTTCGCGCAAAACTAGTATATCAAGCACAACTTCTCAGGCAACTTCCCATGCTAGCCTCCTTGCACGCCCCTTCAAAGTGTCTCGGCAGATTAGCTTTGGATTTCGAGGCTTTGGGATAGCTGCCCCCAAAGCTGCTGTTGCAGAAGTACATACTGAGCATGCCAGCGCAGCCAGGCTCACAAGCCAATCGCAGACATCAACGCCGCAGAAAGATAGCTCCTCCGCAATGGCTAGCCATTTGACATCATCATCCCGGCTGGATAGGACGAGCAACCGGCCAGCTTCATCTCGAGCAAGTATAAGATCAAAGGATTCTGATCGTAATGAAAATTCTGAAGATACAGACAAATTTTCTAGTCGCCCAATTGCCATCAAGAGCCCATTTTCGGGCTTTGAGACGAACCCCCAATCACAGGCCAGATCAATTCTGGGATCGCTTTATGAAGGAGACGTTAGAGATGACGACGACCTGCCAACACTGCAGAAGCTACTATCTAACGACACTATACGAACTTCAAAATCCAAATTGTTGGCTGGACCAGCAACTGATTTCGCGTCTCTTCCCCAGACTGTAGCACTCTCCCCGTGGCTGAATGTTCTCAACCCATCAAACCCGACAGCTGCCGACAATGATGCAAGCCAATATAAACGATGGCAACATATATTTCCCGGCCCTGTTGTCACGAAGGCGATGAAGTGGAAGTCCCTCTGTTCTCCAGCATCAGTGCCGCTTACCACCGAATATTTCCCGACAAAAGTCCAACTTGATACGGAATTCCAGCTGAAGCCATATAACATATCCCAAAATACAGACGAAGATATGCTCGAAGCGCCGAAGACAAGAGGAGAGTTCCTGAGAGAGCTCGTAGCTTTGCGACTTTCACATGGGTTCCAAATTGTTGTCGGTACCGCTGTTGCCGAAGCCTTTGGACAGAAAGCATTGAAGATTGCAAACGCATTCGAGGACGACCATGCTGCTGAGGATGGCACGAGCATATTTTTATCCATGGGAAATATCATCCACCAACTATCTTGTGTCAACGGAACAGAGGTGGAAGTCAACATGTTCACGAGGAAATCTGCGACGTTTTTACAGAAGGAAAATGCCGAGACTCAAAACTATAAGCCGGCAATACGGACATACTTTGATTCCGATTATACGTGCCGTGATGTTGTTCTACAAAAACCACTTCCAGAATATAATTGGAATTATGTAGATTCGTTTATTGCGGGACATAACGAGGATATAACCGATAATCTACGATACTGGAGAGCAAGATTTGTCCTTATTCCTGTGGAGAGGCCAGCGTTTCTCCATCGGCCCAAGGGCGAGGACACTGAAGAGGAGATTCGACTAGAAGGGATCAAAGCTTTAACACAGATGTGGCAGAGACACCGTTACACTGCACCATCTGAGCGTAGATTTCAAAATCTGTCAAGTCGCCGGGTGAAAGACCCTAACCCGCTCGATATTTGGTATCAGACACAAGACCCCTCAGTTGTTATCGCCGCCGAGCTTGAGACTCTACCGATATTGGAGACTGGAGAGGCACAGATCAAGCGTGGGCAACTCCTGTCCGAAAAAGAGCGCTTCAAGAAGTCGAACTTAAATATCGCAACGTTGGCAGAAGCTATTCAGGCTCCTGTGGAAAAGGGTGGAGTCAGAATGCAGAACAGAAGGTGGCATTTCAGATTGCATTATAATTGCTTTATCGGATCCGATATGACAACTTGGCTTATGGAGAATGTCGAAGATATCGAAACTAGGGAAGAAGCAATTGAATTCGGCAATATGTTGATGGTTCACGATGACGACAGGCGCTTGAACGCCGACTCCAAAGAGAAGGAGAAGGACTTCGGAATCTTTGTCCACGTTGAAAAGCGCCACCCCTTCCGTGATGGCCAATACTTTTATCAAGTTGTTGGTGAACATGCAAAACCTCGGCCGGAGGCACGTACTGGCTGGCCGTTTGGCCCTCGTCGCAGGGACACCAAAGACGCAAAAGATATTTCTGTTCCAACAACCCCCATGGCTGAGACTGCCCCTAAAGAGTCTCCGAGGCCGGAAAGAACTCGGTCCAACTCCATTAGCGATGAAAGCAAACAGACGGACTCTGGCACAGAACCGCCCACTCCAACCGCTCGGAAACCTAAGGTTTCCCTCAGTAATGTCATGAAATATGATGTTGATCCACGGAAACGCTCATATCGCCCTGAGCGTATTAATCTGCATTATGATCGAATCCACAACCCTGACAATTGTTATCACATACGCCTCGACTGGATGAACGTCACTGCGAAGCTCATCGAGGATGCTATAGCTTCATGGACTCTAACAGCTGACCGTTATGGGTTGCGACTCGTCGAAGCTCCAATAGCGGAAGCCTGCACCATCTCTAGCCGCCACCCGTTCCGCGCACCATACCGTCTCAAACTCGCTCTCCCGCCCCCAGAGAAACAGCCACCCACCGACTTCGACGCTACCAGCCTCGCCCCAATTTCCAGCCCGCAGAAACACTACTATCAAAAAGCGATCATGAAGAAGTTCAACTTCGTCCTCGACATCGAGGCCGCAGCCAACTTCCCCACAAACGTCGAGGTCGTCTACAGCTGGGGCAAGCCCGACTACAAATACTCACAGTACATACACCGCTCTGGCACCGGCTTTGCCCAAATCACTGACGAAGGTGACTTCCTCCTCACCAGCAATAAGATGTTCAACAGCCGCACACACATCGTCCGCGATAACGACCGTTTCGTTCCGCCACCCCGTCAACAAACACCCATCAGCAGCCCCATGCTACGCGCCACCATGGCCAGCCCCGGCCTTAACCCCAGTCCGGTTGCCAAACCAAGCGCCGCGATGCCGACTTTCTCGTCGAAGCAGGGCCCGGAGGTTGCGATCAAGGATGACATGGAGCGATTCTGCAATGATGTTGAGGGACTACGTCACTTTTATGCTGAGGTATGGGAGAAAGCTACGACTGCAGCTGTAATGCCGACGCCGCCTGTGTTTAAGGTTGGTGCGGCTGGCGCGCGTGAAGCGGCGGCGACGGCAGCAGGTTTGGTGGTTGATGATGCAAATATTCCTGTGCTGGGGCTAGGGCCTGGGTTGACGTGGATGGGTGGGAATGGTGGTGCGGTGGGGGGTTTCAGGGATGCGAGGGGAGAGTTGAGGGAGGGCTGGGGAAGCTTTAGGGATGCCGGTGGGTTTGGAAGTTTGAGGACGCCGTCTTTTAGGAGGGGCAGTGAACATGCTAGTGATTCGGGGGGTGGGAGTAATGCACCTAGGGGAGGGGAGACGGCCGGGGGATAAGAGATCTTGAGGTGTAATTTATTGGCATGATTGGGTATTTAGTGATGATATCGTGAATAATTTATGGGAAGCCAAAGCTTCATTTTTTTTGTCGCCTCCTTTTTAGCTGCCTGTAGCTGCCGCTTCTCACAGCTTCATGGTACTCACAGACGAACCAAACATGTTTGTTACATCTCTAAGAGGAATATCACAAGCCATAATACAAAAAATTATTCTGATAACGAGGTCGGTTAATGCAGTTGCTTGGTTCTAAGAGTCTATTGCAGTACTTGAGTCAATCCTCTTTTTTCTCCCGCTATTTACGTTTCGTAGTGTGGGAAACCCATAGGAATAACCACATAACAGAGCACTTGCAACCCCTCATGCCAAATAATCCTCCAATGATAACAGAATAGTATCCACCCCAGACCACAAATTAACAGACGCCCACGCATCCCTGAGTGTTTCTCTTATAGTTGACAGTGAGAATACCATGCGTATCCGGGTTATTATCTCCCTGACCAAAGTAAATCGGGACACTGCCACACCCACCACAACCATGCTGCTGCAGATAATGAATAAGAGGCAAGATATCCCTTCCTGGCAGCCCTCCTGTGTTGCCCTGCAAAAAGGCACACTTTCCCGAGCCTGATAAATCCGGAATGCACGCAATCAGCTCGCCGGCATTGTACCACCGGTCTTGCGAGATGTGCTCTACGGCGTCGGCGATGTCTTTGAGGTTTCCGCCGCCACTGCAGAGGGTGCTGCCGCGGCAGTTGATGCCGAGACCGCGGTCTTCGAGGTCGATGGCGGCGCTGGTGACGGAGGTGGCTGCGAGGAGGAGGGCGCTGAGGATGGTGGTTGATAGTTGCATGGCGATTGTGGTTTGCTAGGTGGATAGGGATGCTGGTTTTGCGAGGGTATTGAAGGAGATTGTATACTGAGGAAGAAGATTCAGACTGGATATATGAAGACGATGATGTGGAAGATGTTGATGAAGTAGAGAAGATGATTATAGCAACGACAATGACCTGCCTTTATATCACAGTTTGGCTACAAATATAGGAGACAGGGACGGAGCTACCGATCGATGCCAAGGTCTGAGAAACGTTTGAATAGCTAAATGTGAATCTGACATCAGCTGGCAGTGGACCTTTGTTGTCACGAGAATAACTATAGCAACCTAAACATGAGAAAGCTGATGGCGATCATTTTTTGCTTGTTATTGTTACAAGACAAAATGCCAACTTGAACGGGCATAGAAATACGATGTACCCACTTTATACAGTCAGATCATGCTGGTTATGAAGGAATACGGGAGATCTGCTCACAATGTAGGGTTCTAGGACATGCATAACTATTATTATAATCCGATCTTCCAGCATGCTAGACATACTGACCGTAATACCGGTACCCCGGTATGGGATTTTCAAAATGTAGATGCTGTGGTCAGCATGCAGGTCGAAAACGCTGATTATCAGCGTATACGGGAGATCTACATGACACCGATCTACACATCTCGGTACTCCGGTACAGGAACGCCTCATTGTTTAAGTGAGATATGAAGGGTTCGTCTGGTTTTGAATGGGTTGGTAGACATGTTGCTCGTAGCGATATTATTACATATAGTTGAGGTTATGCAAGTGCAGGTGACATTACTTATGCTTGCTAATCGATATAAATGCTATGACCCTCTATTCTCAGTATATTATGATCTATATTCTAACCTTAAGCTATGGAGGTCCAATTGAAGGGTATAGCAGATTGAAACAACTTCTAATATTGGAAGTTGAAACCGCGAGCCAAGTTTTAGAGACAAAGACTTGCAACAATTCTACTCGAACCAACACGGCCATTCAAGGCTAGCACAGGAAGGATTTAGTCCTTACTTGCGGTAGCTATAGGACGAGCACAGATATCATATACCCCAACAAAGCCATTCCCAAATAACCCCACCCCATCACACCTCCAACCCCTACAACCACTATAAAACCCATTCCTCTCACCCTTACTATCTTCTCTGCCAGATCCTCTTCGACTTCGTCTTCAATCTCATCAGGCTTTTCAATCTTATCAGTAGGAGACAGATGCGCCTCCATGCCAGGACCGTATTTTGATGGCCCCAGCCCCACACTGCTACTTCTCGCCGTCGTCACTTTCTCACTGTTACTACTTCATCCTCCACCGTTACCACTTCGCCACCTTATTGTATTTACTAGGCGCACGACCAGCTGCTGTCGATACTACCAGCGCTGTTATTTACCCGTTTCATCCCAAGCCAAAGCCCGGTAGACGAGCTTAGCTCCTTCGCGGCTTCCATTGTTATGCTGAATTGCCCCCTTACTGGTCGGAATGTTGGGTCCTTTATAGGTTTGGATTGGGTGGGGGCCGCAATTTGCAACGACGAAAATAGCCTCGGTTATTTCAATGGTATGTTTCTCTCACCCCTTTTCTGTCACGGATAATCTTCACAGGCAGGTAAAACTAGAGATCCAGATATTTGATAAGTAAAAATAAAATCGAATTGAATTGAATTCCCCTTTTAACGCCAATTCCAGCCGTGCGCTGCACTATGCTATTTAACTCCCCTATTCACCCAATAACACCCAATTAAACCAACAGCGTCCCAACAATCCCCGCAAGCCCCGCAACCAACCCAGCAGCAACAACAGTCCCATAGCTCCCCCTCTCCATCAACCCAGCCGCCGCCCCCGTCGACTCAGTCGGCGTAGACGCACTTCCGCTCTCCGTACCAGTCGACGCATCCGCTGCGCCCCAAGTGCCACCCTGCACCGTAGCCGGCGCGACAGTAGTGTCCACATTCTTCGCCGCGGCAGCGAAAGCCTCAATGGTCTTCGCGCCCGTGGCAGCCTGGTTGATGACTCCCACCATGCCGCCCTGGCAATGGTTGGGGAAGGCACAGTAGTACCAGATGGGCTTTGTATCGTTGACGGTGATGGTGAAGATCTTCATGTCTGCCGTAGTGGTGGCCTGACGCTTGCGGTATCCGGTCGAAGCGCTCGAGGAGGCCTGTGTGGTGACGCCGCCGGAGAAGAAGGCGGTGTCGGAGCTGGGCTCGCAGGGCTTGTCGAAGGCGGCTTGCGCTACGGAGTGGGTGGTGGGGTAGAAGTGGAATTCGACTTTGTCGCCGACGGCGGCGGTGAGGTTCCAAGGGGAGAAGGTGAGGGCGGTTTGGCCGACGAGGACTTTGTGGACGGTGCCTGAGGTGGTGTTGGTGGTGTCGGTGGCGGCTTGGCTGTTGCTGGTGACGGTGGTGTCGGAGGAGCCGTAGGAGGAGGAAGAGCCGTACTGCGCAGCAGCGACGGAGAGGAAGGGGAGGATTGCTGAGGCGGTGAAATGCATGGTGAATGAGTTTGTGGTGGTGCTGAGGGTTGGTTTGGTGATTTAGAAGAAAATGTTTATTAAGAGAGAATGTAGTGAATGTTTCGTTTGCACAGCAAATTATCGACGATGTAGATCAGAATGAGGAGTTTGAGACAAGTTGAGAAGGGGCTCCTTATATATTTCCAAAACTGCTGAGGCGCAGTGAGGAAGGTGGCACTCTTGCCGCACGGCAGATCAGACGAAACGCACGAAACAAAGAGAGGGAGAGATGAGAAACACGGAGACTGCCGACGCTCTTACCTCTTTCGTCTCACCTGCTTGTCCTTACCGTCCCTTGCCATCTCCTTGGGAGGCTTTGCACCGTGGGCGTCCGTCCGCAAATGGTTTGAGAATGGGTTTATGTGACAGTTGACGTCGGGAGTTGCAATGCTTGGCCGGCGGGGGGAGGAAGGGGTCTAGCCCAGGCACAGCGGATTGGCCAGCCCCCAGCTATAAACGGGATATGAGGGCGCTAAAAAGAGTGAATCTGGTTGTTTTTTTGGCCGCTACTGTGAGATTGGCAGCTTGGCGGGTGAGTGACAGCCTTGATGGTGTAGTATTACCATGGTGTTGCTGCGTAATCTTGTAGTACCATCACGGCAAATGAGCTGTATGGTTCCTACCTGTACTGCAAATAGGAGGTGCTTGCACGGGAAACATGACATCCGAGCTAGAAGCGCTGACACTGTCGATCGTGTTTGGGGTAATGCTTGTCCTGCTGTCAGACGGGGATTGGCCGCAGAGTAAGATGTCGGGGGTCGGCATTGACTTCTGTGGAGGCTGTGCTACTGATATTCCTTTTCATCCCGTGGTGCTGTAGCGCTTCACGTAGTTTCTGTGTGCAAGACTAGATATTACGTCAATCAATATACAATAGATCACGCAGTTCCTTAAACCTACTTTGATATATAAATATTGTAAGCAGCTGCTTACATGTCAATCCTGAACTTTCATTCCATCTTCAAATCAAACCAAATTGGGGTTGGGATGGCCAAGGATCTTGTGTGTATAATCCGAAACATCACGTGACTATCTATATGTGGAGTACAAATCGCCAATCGGAAGAAACACCCAGGTTGATTACTCCCCAGAAAGGAAGCTGGTACGGTGCATGCGAAAGGTTGAGTCATTCCACCAAAAGGATTCAACCTTTCGCATGCACCGATGGGAATAATTTCTCCATCTCCCTCCTCAAGTGAAGAGGGTGAACCATCAAACCCAGATTGAAACGTCCCTCCCAAAAAATATAAAATGTCGTCCGATCCAAACGCCCAGGAGGCATCTCAAACACCATCACGCCCCCTCGGCCAGGTCCTTGAAACGACAACCCCCCCCTTCCCACCACCAACCACCCTCACCGGCCGAACATGTACCCTCGTCCCTCTCTCACCCACCCACTACCCCCTCCTCCACAAAGCGATATGTCTCCCCCCCGCGCCGCCAGATCTATGGGATTACATGCTCCGCGGCCCCTTCCCGCAGTTCGGCGATTTCGAGGACGCGATGAACAGCCTCCTCGATAATGCGGGGGACTCAAAACAGTACTTCGTCATCTGCACTGATCCCCAAGATGCCGCCGGGGCCGGGGAAAGAGTACCCATGGGCATGCTGTCATTGATTGAGATTAACCCCTCGTACCGCAGCCTGGAGATCGGGAACGTGATATACGCGCCTGCGCTTCAGCGGACTGCGGCTGCGACGGAGGCGAACTTGTTGTTGCTGAGGCATTCGTTTGGACTGGGGTATCGGCGGGTGGTGTGGAAGTGTAATGATTTAAATGAGGCGTCGAAGCGCGCGGCGCTTAGGTTGGGGTTTGAGTATGAGGGCGTTAGTAAGTGTCATATGGTGGTTAGGGGGAGGAATCGCGATACGGCGTGGTTTGCGATGGTGGAGGGGGGGTGGCCGGTGGCGGAGAGGGCGTTGGTGGAGTGGTTGGGGGAGGGGAATTTTGATGGGGAGGGGAAGCAGAAGGTGAAGTTGGAGGATGTGAGGAGGAAGTTGGAGGAGTGATGGTGATGGTTTGGAATGAGGCCTTACCAACACGTTCTATAGTTAGAGGGGCCACCCCGTAGAGTGAGATCGTATATAGAGAGGTCTCATAGATTTCAGAAGGGTAGAAAATTAGAAGTTATAAGTTCATCAGCCACCACCAGTCAGCCACATACTTGCTCACTTTAACCAACACGTCCTATACTTGGATGTAGAGACGTCTAGAGGTTATAAAAGTCAAAAGAAGTATAGTTTACAAGTTCATAGCCACCGCCAGAATTCCGTTGCTCACTTGTTCTGATCTAATCCCTGCATCAACATATCAAAGGCCTGATAGTTCAGTGGTAGAATTCTTGCTTTGGGAGCTCCGGCATTCAAATTGTAAGAGAAATGACAGCGATCCCAATTATAGTATAATATCACAAGTATCTGTGCTTTTAATATACTATGCTGTAAAAATACCTGTAATGTCCTGTGATTGGCGCACTGACCCGCATGAGTACGTATGGTGCTGTATTGTTTGGCGCCGCCGTTGGGCAAGTGGTGCCAACATTCTGTCCGGTCAGACAAGCTCTCAAAAGGGTACAAGGGGACTTTTGAAGGTCCCCTTGTACCCTTTGAGAGCTTGTTCAATAATGATTTTCTCTCTCGTGGACCAGCACACCAGCACACGCCTGTCAACCAACAAATAAACAAGGGGATTTGGGTCGCTAACAAACAAGCCTTGATTTGATACTACTGTACTCTACTGCGGCCCAAGATCTGTACAGTACATACGCATACTATATTACTCACGTGACTCTTATATATTTCGCGACGAGTACTACAAGTGGCAAACACGTGATATTGTTTATATGGATCATCCCCCGAAATTAAGACTCCTTGGAAATTTCTTGGACGCGGGATCGGCACTAACCAAGCAAAGCTTCGATTTCGAGATGGGTTGGCGAGATGGGATGGTAGGGGGCTAGTAGTGGGTACACCCGTTCCTGTAGTGCGAATAAGGGATTGGTAGGTATGAGATGAGATACAAGTGTTTTTTTTTTTGTTTTGCCCTTTGATCGATCAGGTTGAGGGCTTTTTTCTTTGTTTTCCTAGCCGGGAAGATCTTAGAGAGAGAGAGACACTTAGTTAGACACCGACACCGCTTTTTCCCAGGCGGGTTCAGGCAGATCTGTAACGAGTAACCTTCCTCCACGTCAGCATCAGCATCAGCAGCATCAACAGTGATTGTCTGTCTGGCGGCTATAGCTATAATACACCTGTGCCTGGAATATGGAATATGGGATAATACTGCCTACGTACGTACTTCGGAGTATACCATCAAAAGTACAGTAATACTACGGACTACTGCAGCACTACGTACAACATCTCCCCGTTAATTACCCAAAGCCGATCAACATATGGGGCTGTGCCGCTTCTCTTGTTCCAGGTTGCTGTTGCTGTCCCAGTCCAGTTTGCTGCCCCGGTTTCTTGTTTGTTTCCACGGTTGGAGCCAACGGTTAATGACACTGAACCGTTTAATCGCTCACTAGTCATCCAACCTTTGACCTTCTTTTCCCCCTCCCCCCCTGTCCAGCTAGAAACACCAAATACAACACTACGTTGGTTGTGTGGCTTGTGTCTCTAGGATAGAGGGGCATAGTATGGACCGTACCAACCCACATGTCCCTTTGTTCCCCCAATTCTACTTATAGTTTATTGCGCCCGTTGCCCACATATTCATCATCATCTGTGGCGCTGTTTCTTCTCGAGAATTAGAGAGACTGAGAAAACCCTAATCATCTTGCTGCCATACTAAAAGTGAATACATTCCCCAGGGGCAAAAGAGAGTGTTTCCACGGACATTTCGCTGATCATCTCATTTTAACCACAGCGCGCATAATTACAAGCACGGCCGCTACCGAACTCCACTTACGTATACTCCAAAACACTACGCAACACTTGTTGTCAGGAACAACTTCAATTAAAAGGAGTCGCATAGACAAGTGGAAAAAGATCTTTGACAGATCTTGAATCCCTCTCGCGACATCTCTGAACTCGCAATTGCTGGTTCGACGACGACAATATGAGTAAGTTGGCCCATGCGTAAATTTATTCTGAGCTTCAGACGCGATAGTTGCGACAGTTGCGACGAATTAATTTACTCCCAATTCCACACCGTCGCGAGCAAAAACTAACATACTGTAGATAGGATAAAATCTGCCGCAAGGCGCGAGGCGTGGACGGACCCAAGAAATCCATTTGGACGCACCAGAAGCCATGATCCAAGGGCGTCAAGGGTATACGACGAGGAGGAGGCCATACCCCGTGTACGCCACGCAGAGACAGAACCAGCACAGCGAAGCCCCACTGAACCTGGAATCATAAACCGTACAACGAGCAACACTGGCTCTGCCAATGCTCCAATCATTTCTGCAGCCGACAAGGAAGCTGGGATCACCCAAACGAGCGAGGATACCATAATCCCAGGGGCAGGATCGACCGCCAGGCCGAGGAGCGAGGAGGAGAAGGCGCGCTCGCGATTCCTTTCCAAGTTCAGGAAGCATAGTAAAGAGCAGGAGAGACCGGATACTACAGATTCGGAGGAAACAAAGGTCCCAAAGCATGCACACAAGAAGTTCACAGCAGCTGGGCAAATCAGGTCGATATTCCTAGGATCATGGGTCAACATCCTCCTCCTCGCTGCTCCAGCAGGCATTGCCCTAGGCGCAACACACCAGAACTTCATTGCCGTCTTCGTCGTCAACTTTATCGCCATCATCCCCCTCGCCGCCCTCCTCTCCTACGCAACCGAAGAAATTGCCCTCCGCGTCGGCGAAACCCTTGGTGGACTCCTCAACGCAACATTCGGTAATGCGGTCGAAGTCATCGTCTCCGTGATCGCCTTGACAAAAGACGAAATCACCATCGTCAAGACCTCCCTCATCGGCTCTATCCTCTCTAACCTCCTCCTTGTCCTGGGTATGTGTTTCCTATGCGGAGGTCTCCGCCGCGAAGAACAATTTTTCAACACAACAGTCGCCCAAACCGCCGCGTCCCTCCTCGTCCTCGCAATCGCCTCAGTCATCATCCCCACCGTCTTCGACCTCTGGGTCACCAACACTGGCGTCGACAAAGTCGCCGCCATCTCCCGCGGCACCTCCCTCATCCTCCTCTTCGTCTACGCCATGTACCTCCTCTTCCAGCTCAAGACCCACTCCACAATGTACAACCAAGAGTCCCAAAAAGTCCCCATGAAACCCCGCAAGAAGCACCTCACCCCCGGCAACATCCAGCGCGGTCTCGCAGCCGCCGGCGGCGTAGGCGCTGCACAGGGTCGCACAGCACCGGATAGTCCAATCGACGCGCCGAACCAGGATGGACTTATGAATACCATGGCCTACGAGGAGACGCCTGATGAGCCCGAGGAGCCGCAATTGCACATCTACGCCGCTGTCGGTCTTCTCGCTGCGTCGACGGCGGTCGTGGCTGTCTGTGCCGAGTACCTCGTTGGATCCATTGATGCGATTACGTCGACTGGGGCTATTAGCACGGAATTCGTGGGGTTGATCTTGCTTCCTATTGTGGGCAATGCGGCGGAGCATGCGACGGCTGTTACGGTGGCTATTAAGGATAAGATGGATTTGGCGATTGGAGTGGCGGTGGGGAGTAGTATGCAGATTGCTCTTCTTGTCTTGCCGTTCACCGTTTTCTTGGGATGGTGTATGGGGAAGGATGATATGAACCTCAGCTTTGATGGGTTCCAGGTTGCTGTCTTGTTTGTGACGGTGCTGCTTGTGAACTATCTCATTTCGTGAGTTGAGGCGCCCCCTTTGCTTTGAGGTGGTTACTAATTCGGTTATAGGGATGGAAAGTCACATTGGCTTGAGGGTATCATGCTCAACTGCCTCTATGTCATCATCGCAGTAACGTAAGTCACCACTTCACTCCTTGATACTGGCTATCAACTAACATATCCCCAGTGCCTGGTTCTACCCCAAAGTCGAAGGCGCAGAGTGATAAATCCTCTTGCCTCTACTGTACCTTTTCTCTTACTGCCACAATGACGGTCTTCGCCGTCTCCTCAGCACATATATTTTCATTTTAATACACACACACAAGCTATCAAATGTCAGAAAGGCAACACAACACAACAGCTCAGATCAAAGCAACATTCTTATTTGTACATTCCTCCCCCTTTTTTCCTTTTTTTATTGTTTGTTCCAATTCGGTATATACCCTCAAAACCACAACTGGATCTGCTCTTGTTTCTTTTTTCATATGGTCACGGCGGGCGGGGTGGGTGGTTGAGATGCTCAATTTGCTATAGATAGATCGGTTTTTGTGTGCGCGCGCGCAACGAAGGAAGGAAGGAAGGAGGGGTGTTGACAGATAGTCGTCTGTAATAAATATGAAGTATGAAAACTGATATACTATTCGAGTCATGAGGAACAACCGTGCACATCATGCCAGGAACCCAGTATAAAAAGGTCCGCAAGCACGATTCTGATACCTGCACTGACATTAGACGACGCAATTATGGATGAGGTGACAAAATCCTGGATGAACCTTAAATCTGTAGTCATGGCCATTGATATTATCAAGAATAGCTTGAAGCGGATCCCGCCCAGCGTATTTCGCATTCTCACAGCTTATAGTGCCCAACTTGACGTTTACATGTCAGTCTTGACTTGGCGTGGTGGCCCAGCTGTCGCGCTCTACATACAGCGCCGATCCTGGAAGACAATTATGGATATGGTTTCGGCATTCTCGTACAGAAGCAGGATTAAAGGCGGGTTGGAGTCTGGAGACCAGAAGAAGCACCCCTCGTTCACGCTCTAGACTTCTTCCTGTCGTGGAATTCTTGTCGCGACCCTATTTCTGCTGTCACGGCTCTCTCGCTGTCGCATTGCAATCATGAGGATCGGTCATCGACACCACACTCTCGAGGCAGTCTTCCTTTCGTATGGAGCAGATTGGATTTCCAGAGAATGTTCCGTCTATGGCTTGCTTGCTCTAAGTACAGCTCATTTTGTTCTGTATTTTTGACAGGGGTTCGGTTGCTATTGTGCTCCTTTTTTCGCGGTCTCTGTCTATGCGTGTGTGTGATTTCAGGGCCTGGGTGCCGAGATCCGTACTCTTCGCAAGGCAAATGAAGCACTTAGCAAGCGTCACAGAGCTATAAAAAAAAAAAAAAAAAATTGTATCCGTCAAGGAGATGCATTCAATGTAGAAGATGCACATAATATTTTAGTTCAGGAGGACGAGCAGATTCAACACGACAGGCGCTCAAGAGGAGTTGGTTAAAATGTAGGTCCATTCCGCAGTCGATTAACCGCGTGACACCGTGGTACTTGCAGAAAGACTAGTCGTGGTGCGCGAACCTGTTAGGAGGGTATAGAAGAGTCTAGATCATCAGATTTCGAGTAGTATTAATAGATATTATGTGTTGTGGTAGTTTAATTATATTTTGAAGTGGTGGGGTGGGGGAAAGGAGGCTCAGTAATATGCGCGGTAATATCACAGGTCTTGGAAGCAGATGAGAATGCATGAGAGGTGATATATTACTACTAATCAAACAACATACAGCGAAGATTTGAATATTATTACGAGACATATTATTCCCCACAGCTCTCTCTCCTGCACCCCTTTTCAACAGTATATGTTGGAATTCTGATCCTGGGCGATGAAGCCCGATACTCCAAACACATCCTGCTGAGTTGAGGCAGGATCGTTGAACGTGAGCGGAGCGAGCCCTCCCACCTGAGGATTGTCCTCGAGTTCAGCGAAGTTAACGCTGCCTGAAAGGTCATACGCAAGTGTGACGTCCGTCGGAAGATTTGGGGACGAGTAAAGAATGCAGGTGCGTTTACCGTGATCGAGATCTGGAGTAAACGTATGCTTGAAGACCCAGTTCGTGCAGGTCGTGATATTATTGATGCATAACCCTATGCAGTCGCACGCGCTTTTAACAGTAGGGAAGTATATGTCTACTGTAGTAACGACGCCGGTCATATCGATGCCTTGGTAGTCTAAGGTTTTTGGCCATTAGTTGTAACGCTCCATTCTTCAACTAGGCACACAAGTAGGACACATACAGCGAACGCATCCTCCATCCTCTGAGGGAGTTACTAAGCCTGGAAATGTCGCTGGAGTCACTTTCCCCTTGCAAATGGCGCCGTCCCTTCTAATATTTAGAATACGCAGACTCTATAAAAAGGTTTCTAGCATACCATCGTTTATTAGCTGTTTTGAAAATATCGATCTGATCGTGGTCGTGGTCGTGGTCGTTATCATTGCTATTCCTCACATTAAGAGAGTTGAATGGAGAGGCGAGAGCAGTTGAGGCTGCGAAAGCAAGGGCGAGAGGAGCTGTGTAGCGCATTGTTGTACAATGGAGACCACGAGTCCTTCGTGATATTAATTGATGTTAGTTTGAGTGTTTGGGAAATAGAAGAAGAGATTTGAACTGTAGGTTTGCTATGAATTTGTATTTGCGTTCATATTATCTCGTCCAATTATTACGTAGCTTGACATCAACACATTCTGTAGCCTCAGCCATAAATAAATCAGCTGGCATGGAAATCTCGATCTGGCATTCTGCCCAATACGAACTCACTGTATAACGTACGAGTATTGCCATTCTGGGCCCATACGATCGAGTTACGCTCAAAAGTGCGGAGAGGGTCTGATGTAAGGGCGGAAACTTTGAGGAGATGAGATCACGCCCCAACACCGCTATTAACGTTCGCTTCCTATAACATGATGGAAGAGAACGGTGCCGACGCCATTTTTACAAGTTGGCTCCTGAACTCCAGGTGCATGCCGCTATAGCTGCTTACAAAAAGATGACGAGTTCCTGAAACGAAAGGAGACCTATCAGTTGGAATCGAAGTTGTTCATGTCACGTGTTCAAGATTATCATATAGCTAGGCTAGGCCGGATGGGACCGATTTAACTATTATCCAGAGGATTTTTTTTTTGCCTATCTATTTCTTGGTGCTCTGGGGTATCACTGGGCGCTGATCCTGCTAAGGCAGATAATTTGCCAATCCGAAAGTTTGTTCTTGGGAAAGAGCTGAGGCGGCGGGTGGTATTGTGTTTGGGATTTTTGCGGGTGAGAAGGCTAGGGATGTGGATCTCTAGGTGCTTTTTATAAATCGGTTCAGCGCCACATTAATGCATTTAGATCCAGCATGAATTCCCCAGAAATTATATACATGGCAATTTGGATTTTTATTATCACACCCCCTTCTACCTCGCCAACTTCTTCTTGACACTCTCCACCAACTTCCCCAAATCCTCCCCACCCGCACCGGCACACCCACTCTTCTCCTTCCTCCTCTTCTTCTCCACCCTCTCCCCCGCCTCCTCCTCCCCTCCCCCACCCTTCCTCTTCCTCCTCCCTTCCTCCAACAACTTCTTCATCCCCTCTGTTGCCTTATACTTCGGATTACTAGTATCAATCGCAAACTCATGGCTCTCAAACAAAGCCCCGAATCTGGGATCCGCAACGTCCATCTCGAATCCCTTCTGCAACGCTCCCTTCCGATCAACCTCCTCCTTCTTCCCCTTGCGTCCCCTCTTGCCTCCGCGCTTCGCGGCCTTCTCAGCACGCGCAATCTCGTTGATATCAAAATGCTCCCTCGATCCGCCCTCATCAATGCCCTCCGTCATAAGAAGCTCGAGTTCCTTCTTCTGCTCCGCCGCAGCATCTTCTATGGCCTTCTTCTCGGCATGCTTCTTCGCGCGCGCTGCCTTGCGGAGATCAGACGCAGCCTTAGACTTCACCTTCTCATCCGTCGCAAAGAAGGGGTCGTCGAAGCCCAGATCCGCTTCCGGCTCCGCCACAGCCTCCTCAGCCACCCCAACCTCGGCATCGACATCGCGACCCTCGCGAGTAGCCTTAGCCTTCTCTTTCCTGCGGGCTTTACGCTCCTTCTCCTTGCGGATATACGCCTCTGCGGTCGTCTCCTCGATAATCGGTTTATTCAGGAACACACCCCCATCATCCTTTTCTTTCGTTGACAGACCGGCTGTGAAGGTAATCTGCATATCCCCCACGGGTCCGTCGGCCTTCTTCGACTTCATAGGCTCATCGGATAAGCCGAGCGCAGCGCGCATCTTCTGCCTTGCAGCCTCCTTCTTTGTCAACTTCGGCACATCATCCGCCACTACCTCCTCCTCATCCTCGCCCTCGCTCTCGGAGCTATCACTTCCAAGGTAAGCGCGCAGATCGTTCTCTCCAATCTCCGCCCTTGAGCCGCTGAAGGCCTTATTCAGTGTATCCTTACGACTCACATCGTCCGCGTCCCACGTAAGCTTCACCTTGGAGTGCTGCAGCGCGTCTGTCACAAAGTCTGTCGGTCTGTAGCCCTCTGGAACAGAGGAGCATTCGTCGCGGGGGACGTCATCGAACTCGGTGTCGTCAGGCACAAAGCGGAGGTCGAAGAAGTTCGCAGATGTGAGATACTCGGTGCCGTCCGTAGCCTCGTACACGCGGTGCGCAGCCTGGGCATCGGAGAATGTGATGACAGCGTAGTAATACCGCAGTCGCTCGAGCTGGTACTGCCTCAGCGCACCGGAATCGAATTCCTCGCCATCGTCGGGCTTAAGGAGATCCGCCTTAATCCTCTCCTCCTCGTCCTCAGTATCCTCCTCTGAATCCCTCTCCTCATCCTCCTCCTCCTTCTGCCTCGCAAATATCTCCTTTGGCGGCCCCTCCATCTCCTCCCTCTCCATGCGCTCCTTCCCGTACTCGCTCTTGTACACAGCCAGATGCTCGATGCGCCCGCTTCCCGACAAAAAGCTAGAGAAGACAGAGTACAAGTCCACCGCGCGAATATTGTCCCAGTCCAGATTCACCACCGCAATCCGCCTCGTCACCTCTCCCATCGGCACAGCCGTCTGCTCCGCCTGCAAGTCAGGAAATGCCCCAGCCTCATCAACAGCAGTCTCCTCATCCTCCTCAATCTCTGATTCCTCCTCCTCTTCAGACGACGAAAATCCACCGCCGCGCGCGGGATCGTACCCCGCCTCCGCGCGCCGCAACTCCTTCTCTACCACCGCATCATCCTCTACCTCCACCTCCGCCTCGCTCTCCTCCTCCTCCTCTTCCTCTTCGGGTTGGTACAAGCGCTGCAACGCCTTCTTCTTCCCACTACTGCTTATCTTGCGCCCGTATCGGTCGACAGTCGCTGTGTTAGAGAAGTCGTCATCTTCGAGCATGCGCGAGAAGCGCTTATCGATCTTGGTGCGGGTGTGCTTCTTGGAGGGGAGGCGGAAACGTGGGTCTGTTGCGAAGGCGGCGAAGCGGGGGTCGGTGATTGTGTCGCTCGCTGAGGAGGCTTTGGCGCCTTTGGCGCTCTTGGAGGTTTTAGGTTTCACCATTTTGGGGGAGGCTGTTGTGTTGGATTGGGAATTGTGGATTTGAGGTTTGGAAAGTTTGGGATTGGGACTTTTTCTGCCGGGCGGTGTGTGTGGTTATGCGGGTTAGTCAGCAGCTGATTGTAGATAATATACAGTACTGTACTCTCTATGTGAGAACTTTTCATCTTATTTACAGTTACCAAAAAGCTATTATCGACTTATAGTCGTTGAAGCTGTCTATGTTATTTATAATTGCTAAGAACATGTATATATAATTCATATATTAATAGTTGCTGTGAATATGTAAGTTTAGGTTTCCCACCGCTGTTCCTGAGCTGTCAGTGACTACCGCAGAGGACGAGAAGGAGGGGAACTGTGCCCAAAGACGATGAAGTAGGAAGCTACGATCAAGAACATAAAAATAGGGAATCTAGGCGCAAAACATATGACGTATAGTACATTATGCACTGTAAGTCGCAGGTGAACAAGGCGTCTTCCAAGAGCGCGTTGCGGTATCACTCTGGCACTATGCCAATCTCGCCTGGGCAAAAATAAAAATACAAAAAAAGATATTAAACGACGTGGGCAGGATTTGAACCTACGCGGCCGAAACCATATGATTTCTAGTCATACCCATTAACCACTCTGGCACCACGCCCTTTCATATGGAAGGAGCGACCTAGAATAAATTATATACACAATATTGAAATAGCGGTTGTCATATATAACTTTTGGGCAACCCAGATATCGGTCTTTTCAAACTTCTGGTCAATATTAGGATTGGAAATCTAGGGGGGTTCATTATTTAAACCTTTTAGGATAGATCATTAATATATTAGGTTTATTAATAGTTAAGGTGAGTGGTAGGGTCGTGGGACAGCGCCAGGTCAACAATGGCAGTTGTTTAAGAAATTCATGGGAGAAATAATATGATAATTTACGTAGAACATGGTTCAATACAAAAACTGTTTTGAGACAAACCTAACTTACTTATCACATTGAGTAACAGTCATATAAAATTGATAATAAATATTCCTCAAAAAGTCTATTAATTGGCTGGGTTAAATATATCCGTTTGTCATATGCAGACACTATTGACCAACATGTTCAAACGTGAGCGCATCTCAGTTCTCTATAGTATTCTGTTTGCACTTTCTCCCCACAATGGATTCCTTTGTCTGGAAATTTGCGGAATATCCGCCAAACGTCCTGTTGTGTTGATTGTGTTATGGACTTTGACTTCCTTACTGCTCTGCTTCTATCATCCAGAACTAGCTTCACACCCTCCGAGTAGCTGAATAGCTTATCAGGAGTAGTCACTCTAGCAGACTGCAATGTCTGAACCCCACCGTGAGCTATATTTGCACTTACTTCTATATCCAACTGACCATCCCTCCAGCCTATCTAAGTCTCCGCCTTCCCCCTAATACACCCTTCGAACTGAAGCCATCCCCCAGCAAAGGATGGGGCGCCTTTGCTACACGCCCAATCCCCGTCCGCGCTCTAATCCTAAAAGAAGCGCCCCTCTTCGTCATTCCCAAACACCATGCCGAAATCACAGAAGCCGATATCCTAGCAGGCGTCCAACAGCTACCACACCATGAGAAGCAGCAGTTCCTCCACCTCCGCTACAACGGCGGCCGCCCATTCACAAGCCTAACCCACGCCTGTGCCGAAAACTCCTTTGCCCTCCCCAACCCCAGCGGTCCCACCCACCACGGCCTCTTCGTCCTCCTGTCCCGCCTCAACCACTCCTGCGTGCCCAACTCCAACATCCCCGACACCATCGAGGGAGAGGAAATCGCCTGTTTCGCAACCCGCAATATTGCCATCGGCGAAGAAATCACATTTTGCTACGAGGGTGACTTTGCCCATAGGACGAGACAGGAGCGGCACCACGCACTGCGCTTCAAGTGCGTTTGTAGCGCCTGCCAAGCTGGGTCTGCGGAACAACAGCTCAGTGATATGCGGCGTAGGCTTATGCGAGGACTGCATTATCTAACGCATGGCGAGGATGTGATTCCTGATGCGATGCCGATTATCACTGATGCTGTAGCAAGGAGAGCAGCGGAGGATTTCAACACCCCGCTCTCAGCTAGGTTTATCTATACTCTCCTAATCATGAAACTTCTGGAAGAGGAGGGACTGATGGAGCACTTTTTGGTTGCGAGGATGGCGCCTGGTATCGAGCGGACGGCTGATATGTTCGCGACGGAGAGTAATTCTAGGGTTGCACGTTTGGCTATGGCGCAGGAGACGTGGCTAGGTAAGTTGAGGGTGGCTTCGAGGTTGTATGGAAAGGGGGATGGTAATGATGCGATGGTTGCGGCGGGGTTGCGAGTTCTTCATGGGCTTCCTGGGATGCGTTAGCCGCGATGACTTGGAGATTGGTTACTACTCGTAGATTATGACGGAAAACTTGGTGGCATTAACAAGCCGACGCCTAATATGTGATGAGAAGTATGCATAATGTGATCTGAGATGAACCGAAGCTGTAAAAGTGCGTAGGCAAGTAAAATACCGTCGATATTAACAATATACTAAGAATCTATGTAAATTAAACTCCAATGCCGCTTGTTATTTTTCATTTCTTCTTCATTTCCATCCCATTACCCCCTCATTTCTTATCGAAAATGAACAAAAAATACCGCCCTTATGCCCGTCTCCTAAGCCTTCTCATAAATGCTAAGTCGATCCCCCTGTCCACAGGCCTCGGAAGCATCCCCTCCACAAGGCTGGTCACACTGCTCTGCGCCCACTTCCGTCGTCACTCCCAAAGCTGCTCCACACCAACACTCTCTCCCATACTCGGTGCCAAACACCTTGAATCCGCCCTCATTACAGAATGCAGCACACTTCTCCAAAGTCAACTCATCATTCGCCAACTCCGCACCACTCAGAACCCTCGCGTCCCTAGAATCCACGTAGCATCCCTGGTACGTGTACCCATCCACGGTCTCCTTGCTCTCAGGAACGGGCGCCACAACCGCTTTTGCGCCATCGAATCCGTAAAGGCTCAGGCGATCTGAACCGCCGCACTTCTCCGCCGCATCGCCGTGGCAGGCCATGTCGCAGCCGCTGGTGGCGGGCGCGGCGGTGGATGACACGTAGTTACCGCAGTAGCATTCACCAGAGTATTCGGTACCGGCGAGGACGTAACCCAGGGACTTGCAGGTGGACTGGCAGAGGGCGTTTGTTAGGGCCGCGGATCCGCCGGCAGGGGAGGCGATGTAGGGGAGGGTCCGGGAGGCGATGGCGTCCGTGTAGCATCCTAGGAGGGCCCAGCCTGTTGATTGAGGCGGAGTGGTTGAGGTTGAGGTTGGAGGACTTACGGTAGTGGAAGATGGCTCAGATGTGGTTGGTGGTGCCGTGGAGGTTGATGTTGGGGGGGAAGTCGAAGTTGATGTGTTTTCGCCAAAGGGAGCGCAGCTGTTGGGAAGGCCAGAGGTGCGCTTGAAGACGTCCTTGGCTGTGCCCAGGGTAACGTCAAAGGTGGCGCGGAGAGAGAGAGTGGATCCGATCTTGGTAGTCACTGAGTAGAGAGTGTATGGGCCGTAGGATTTGCCGGCCGTCATAGGGAGGGAGGAGTGAGTGAGCATAGGGACGACGAGGCCGCCAGTTCTAGCCTTTAGAGAGTCCAACTCGACTGCTGGGGTGCCTGTGACTGCGGTGCGTTTCTATAGAGGTAAGTACGGCTCAGATTAGCTAACAATTGCATTGGAAGGACTTACGGCGGCAACGACGGTCAGTGTGCGGTTATTATCAGCGTCAGTAAACAGCTCCAAGCAACTCTGTGGCGACTGCAGGATCACCGAGTCCTCCACTGGGTAACCCTCTCCATTATTATCATGTGTCTCGGTGGTGCCTCCAGCAACCTCAACCTCAACAGTGAAGCTAGAAATACTGGTCGTGGAATCGATTGAGGCGGCAAATTTGTAGAACTGTCGGCTTGTTAGCTATATACGTACATTCCATGCATTCACTTACAGTGAACGAGTCATCAAAGCCAGATCCGGTTCCTGCAGACGTAGTTGTGATGGTTCCACCGGCCTTGCCATTGCGGTCCTTGTACACGAGCTTGACGCTAGAAATCTGATCCGCCGCACGAACAGTCGTTCTCACGCGGATTTCTCCCGCAAACGACAGAGTGGTGCCAGGAGCCACAAGGGTAAGCTGGGGATTCACGGGCTTTATCTCATACGGCTCAATTGGCGCAGTGAGATTAACCGTCGGTGGCACGACGTCAATCATCTGCTGCAAGACGACCTTGCAACGGTCGTGGAACACAACGGGATTCGTCAGAGCTTTGATGGTAACATTCTTATCGACCGAGAAAACGCGATTATCAGAGTCCCGCTTACTGCCTACGGAGATTCCAACCGCCAGTGCGTTCGTCGTATTCCCCAAGATATAGTCTCTCGCGACGCCATTGTCAAACTTGGTCTGAGCCTGTGTAGCATCATCAAAAAGTTGATATTCGTTCTTTGCTGTCCCTGGGGCAACGATAAGTGGGAATTGAGCCGCATGGACACCACCAATGGTGTGGCCACAGGCCGTGAGCTCAATCATCTCGCTCGTGTTGAAGCCCATGCGTGCAAACTGAGCAACGAACGTCTGAGTCGGGTTCTCTGGCACTGGCACTCCAGTCGACCCAGCCTGTGTGGCATCAATTCTACCTGCGCGAATTGGTACAATTGGTCCTCCGCACGCGCGAACTGCTGTATACATGGATAGGGCGAGGAGATCTGAGATGGAGGAGCGCACGGACAGGAAGGCCTGAAGGAAGATGAAGGTAGTCTCGAAGGCAGGGCCGATGTTCTCACTGCGGCCAATTTCGAATTGGAGAGAGGCATCAAGGCCGCCGATGCCATTGTATGAGTCCGCGGTGGCCATATCGTGGAAAGCGGTGCGGATCCATTCGGCAGCGTTGATGCGTCCCGCTGTATTGGGGCTCTTGTCGCAGGGAGTCACGGAGTCAGTAAAAGTGCGCTTGCGGTAGCCTTGCGTGAGGTACATGATGTCCTCAAGCTCGTCAATGGAGGAAGGCCATGTCGGATTCGCGGCGAAGCAGGGCGTGAGGGCAGCGGCCGCGGCGAGGAGGGTGAGGGAGAGCTTCATGATGGCTGTGATGTGATATCAACGTGCCAGTGAGGTGAGAGCGAGTGTGGTGAAGCAAGAAGCAAAAGAAGCAAGACCACACGAAAGCGAGTGACTATGGAACTCGCCAAATGGAGAAGTCCGGGGTTGATAGAGAGAAAGAGCGGAGGAAGGAGGAGAGGAAAAAGAGAGCAAGGATTGAGGTCTGGAGGACGGACGAACGATAATAAACGACAACAGCCAAGTGCCGCGTGGGTAGTCAGACAAATGGGAGAAAACCTACAGGTCTCTGGCATTAGATACCCCTACATTTCGGTGCTGTATGTACAGTACTTTGGACAGCACAGGCTCTGTTTGAGACAAAAAAAGAACAGAGCGGGTCATAATTGCTGCAAGGGAGCGGGAACAGATGCGATAGAGAGATGCATCCGGGAAGCGAGGCCACAGGGCGATCAGTAGGGCAGTAGTGGGCCCAGATTGGTAGGGAGATGGCTGTCAAAACAGAGATCGTCATAGGCCCCCGAGAAGAACACGAACCAGACCAGAGCCGGGAGCAGGGAGCAAGTAGTGGGGCACCTGTCGCTTTCATGTTGTGACTGAGCACAAAAAGTACAGAGCGCACAAAATAGTACTTGCAGTATGCGTATTGTAAGACAACCGACGTGTTTTGCGGACATGTACAACAGAAGTAGAACATGGCCCTTCATATAGGGAGTAATACACGTTTCGCACACCACCAGTACAAAACAGCCGTGTCTAAACATTTCCAATGGTGTCCCTCCGTGCAAGTATAGAGAGGGCATTCAGCCACCTTCCCGCCTCGTATTGATAAATTTTCAATAGTCCGACGCTCCTTGGCCCTTACTGCACCCAGCTATAGTACAGCGCTGAACTATAGCTAGCCAACACACAAGTCTGACCCCGGGTCCACGGCGCATAATATTCCGCATATACGACACATCGACCCAATCATAACTGCTCTATTACTCCCCACTCGGCCATTGAATCATCCGGCTCTGATGCGGGATCGCTGCGTTGGGTTAGGGAAGGGGGGGAGAAACCGCGGGTTGTTGTGGCTCCCTCCCTCCTTCCCTGCCAAAGATAGCTGGCGGCTGAGAATTAGTGCTTGGGATTGATAGTGCTCGTATTGTTCGCTTCGGGGATAGCGGGGCAAGAACAGTGCTGGCATAGTGCTGGTGTAGTGAGGTGACTGGAAGGTGGCGGACTTGGCGGGAGCGTGCCTGGATTCGTTAGTCTGGTAGTGAAGAAGAGAACCAGCGAAGTACTGGTACCCTCATATCAGTTGTATAGTAAGACGGGAGGACCACGAAAGTCACGGGAAGTCAGACAGATGGACTGACAAAAGACTGGAAAGACAGTAAGGGTACTCCATTGCTTCGGGATCGGCGTGGACGCATGTTTTGACCACGATGATTGTTGCTTGGCGGGGACAGGGCTGTTCGCAATCTTGTTCTCAATATTGTTCGGCACAACGCACGGTGTGCGAGAACCATACACGGCACAACTCGTCTCTGAGTCGGGTCGTAGACGGTAGGACGTGTGCACGGTGAGATATCCAAGCGTTTTGTGCATGGCGTACAGACTCAATCGCTGTCCATAACATGGGGAGAGGACGGAGTGTCTCAACCTTTGCGGCTGGAAGGTGATACTGTGCCATTGAGTAAGATATTACTGTGCGCTCCGACTTGGCCGACCCAGCGAAATATTGAATATGACGCGGCGATATGTGGATCTCCAGTAAATGGCAAGCCACTGTGTGCACTGCTACATCGCCGAGTTGGCCAAGCGGACGAAATATTGAAAGCCAAGTTGTGGCATGCCCTCCTCCCAAGAGTATAAAATGACATGGCGTTGTGCGGCGTTGCCTGTGCCGAGCAAGGAATATATGTGTGCCATAGTGCTGTACGACACGCGGTACGCCGTCGCTCAAGCAATCATATGATTTGTAGCTACGACGTTACGGCAACCCCCACGAGGGTGTCCCGTGCCGTGTCTGTGGGCTAGCTGGCGGAGTATTGTATCAACGAGATTAGGGTTGATAGAAGGTGTCGACCGGAACATGTAGAAATGATAGCTGAGGCACAGTCGCCGAAATACACTGTCCTATCATATGCCACCTGACCTGAACAAATCCGGGGGTAGCCGTTATTCTTATATATTATGTGTGCTGCTCCCTTGATCGATTGGTCTCTTCACCTTGTGCCCAAGGAGATGATATGAAGCACAAGTACAGCTTATTGGCATGCATCATTACAAGATCGGGAGAGGAGGCGGGCACAGAGACATATGGTGTCTTGGATTGGCAGGCTCAAAGGATGTGCAAGTTAGTATATTGTTTGTAAGGTATTGGGTAGTTAGTTACCTAAAAACTTCAAAGTACTCTACTGTATGCAGTATGTACCGTTGAGAAATGATAACTGCAATTGGAGATAATAGGAGTTATCCCTTTGGATCTAGTATTTCAAAGGTAACTAACTTGTTACAAATATCACATATGATGAGTACAGTTCTCTGAATTAAGAGCCAGTGTTTTATCTACAGTTGTTGTACATACTCAGAGCAGCGATTCCGTCTTCAGGCCGTTCCTAACCATTATGTTTGCTGTTATACACGCCTCCTTTGCCAGACCACAAACATACGTGTTCCATCCTCCTCGGGCAACCTCGTTCGAACGAGCTTGAATCTCATTCAACCTTCTCCCGGTCGTCAAACAGCCAGGACTGCTCTACAAGAGCTCGATCATTATCATCCTCCGCCATGTCATACCACTCCTTCCTGAGTGCCCGGTTCTTCTCCACAGTCTCCTCAAAGACCTCACTCCTCACCCACCCATTCCCGCTAATCCCACCCAGCACCTGGTTTTTCCAATACTCTACTGTAATATTGCACTTAAACCAATCCTCCTCCAGCTCATAGAACGCCTTCGCCTTCTCCGCACTGAAGCTCACCGGGCACCCAACTTTCCCATGTCCTTCTAAAGCGAGTAAACCCCAACCATCGATAAGACGCATCACAGCTTCTTGTGGAGTGACAGTATTGCCAGTCCACTGCGTCCCCGCACTATCGATGAGCTGCTGTCGCTGTGCCAATAACGGCGTACGTATTGCGGTGAGGTGATCCGTGTTATCCTTGCCGTTAAATATCATGTAAAGATAGAACAGCATTCTGCGGCAATGGAGTTCATCAGCATATTCCTTCTCGCTGGGGTTTAGCGACGCATAGTCCTCTGGCAGGGTGGGTGCTGAGTAGTCCTTTGGAGGCGTGGGGTCAGGGTTATCCAAAAGAGCAGGGTTTCCTGTGGCAAGGAGGAGGGTCGTGTGCTGCCAGTCAATTATACATGATACCTCGCATTCATCTGAGACGAAGATGTTGTCCGGGTTAAGATCTAGAGACTGGTTAGCTGATATATGCCATAGTACGAGCCTTCGGGGATGTATACCAGGATGCCGCGATGTTGGCCGGTTTAGCAGATTCCCTCTGCCTTTCGAGAGGAGATACGGGCTCAGAGCAAGGTATTTATCAAGGAGCTTCGTATATCTCTCTGGATAATATCTTCCTCAAATATATCATTATGCGGAAACTCATTCCGCATTGGTTTTCCGAAGCGACGTGTGCTCTCCAGTTCTTTCGTGCCTATTGCGCGGAGATAGGCATGAGGATCTCGCCCTATATCATAGAGTGTGAGTGAAATTATTTAGCAATATAGAGAAGGTTATGGAATACATACAAGGACCTCGATCCAATTCAAACCCAGCGCGTTTCCCGCGCCAGAACATGTAATCAGCAGGTGGCTCAACACAAAACCGCATTGTGTCGCCCGATTCGTCTGGCGTCTCGGGTGCGTAGATCTCTGCTTGGAGATGCGGTGGAAGATTTTCTTTGTAGTACAGGCCGCCATATGCGTCCATGGGCAGGAAAAATAGCTTCCTCTCCAACTCAATATAGCTCGTCACGAGGCGTACTCTCTCTTTCGGAGTCAGAGAGAACCACCAGTCTTCAAGAGGATGACCCGGAGCTTTCTCCATGACGATATATTCTGTACCAACAGCATTGTCGTTTTTGGATGACCATGTATAGACGCGAGGAACGGGAATTCCTTTGGACTGCAGGAAATCAAGCGTAGCTACTTCACTTTCCGTTGTGAAGTGTTTCGGAACCGCAATCTGGGAGGGAATCTTGGCGATGGCCTTGAATCTATCATCCATGGTGAAGAGGAAGACCCTGTTGAAACCACCTTCTGCGAGTTTTCTGTTTTCTCATATGAGATACAGATTTGCTTCATAATAAGTGGAGGATGATCATGACTCTTCACCAGCATAGCTCACCGGTGCCTCAGTGAAACAACAGAGAAGAGACGCAATGGTATCAAGATTCTTCACCTACAACTTCAACTCAAACATAATCATTATTGATAAAGCCGGATGCCTCAACTATGCCGCATACCTCATAGTAATAGAACACTCTAATATAAAGCGCTTCATGTTACTAGACGACCATGAAACGGCTTTATACTGTCGTTTCTGGGCCACCTATCCCATTGGGGTTTCTTGGCGATCTCCATATGTCAGCCTTGACTTGGTGTAAACTACTCTTGCTGTAACTTCCTCTCCTACTATCATCACTCGTACTATCACGACTCTTACTGTTACTCACTCTTGCTGTCACTCACTCTTACTGTCCCTCACTCTTACTGTCACTCACTCTTACTATTACTTGCTGTATCATACAGACATTCCAAAATTCGTCCTTGTACACGTCACGTCTGTCCGGGGGGGCAAACGGCTCAGGTTGGTAGTAGAATTCTGCGGAGCATGCTGTAACTGGAGTTGTTACAACAACACTCACCTCTGGCGATTCGCTCCGTCTAATCTTCGTTGGACGAGTTAATAATGGTTGATGCTCCGTTCACTTAGTCTCCATGCAACTGAACTTCCACAACAAACTTTTTTGGGGCTCGTGAGGTTAAAGGACAGTTGAGGATTATCTTGAGGTAGGACAGACCCAACCTCATCTCGGGACGGCCCGCTCGCCCCCCTCCCCCCACCCCGATCACCACCACTAATCGAACGTCCTTACTCCCCGAAGCATCCTTCGCCAAAAAGACCGCCACCACGCTCAAAAATGCAGTATAATATAGACTCCCAAAAAATTTGCTTGATCTCTGTCAATCCTATTTTTCGTCTTTCTACCTCTCTCTGAACAGAGCTAAGGACGGTCTTACTAAATGCCCATACTCCCTGCCAAGTAATATGTTCAGGCAAATGCCACACCCACAAAAAAACTCCATGCCATGCTATTCCATGCTCCCCTGTTATGCATTCCTACTCCTACTTTCCCCCTTATATAACTCCTACTTAATGTCTCTCCCGTCTCCTAACATTGGGCTTTCCAAAAAAAAATCCAAAAATCTTAGACCCCCTACGCATGTGGCGCAAGGCCGAGCGTGTTGTTCCCGCCATTGAAGACGACGAACTGCGATTTGAAGAAGATATCACCGTAGATCTGGAGGTTTCCAGTCGTGGGCTGAACACCGCCAAAGCAAGCTAGAAGAAAAAAAAACTGTCAGTAATCTATCCAAAAAAAAAAATCTGCAAAAATCGGGAAAACTCACTATCATCGTTCACCTGGGCAAAGTTGATGAACTTGCCCTCGATGGTCGCCGTGTACGTCCCGCCAACATCGACATTCAGATCCGGTAGCACTGAGTCACACGGGAAAGTGATCCCGCCCACCTGCTCGTTGTTCACGGCACCCTCAACCTGGCTATAGTACGCATTGACGACAGCCGCATTGACAAGCATCAACGTCGTACCCGTATCCGCGATCGCAGTTCCGCCAAGAGCATTCAGTGCCTCCCCATCCCCAACGCTGAATGTTGTCGACGTAAACTCCCAGAACCCATTCGAGTCGTCGATAGGAGCCCAGGTCAGATCGCCAGCGAAGCGTGCGGTGTCGATCCTCCCGAACTCATAGGCACCGACGGCGTCCTGGCGGAGGTCGGCGGTGAAGACTGGCTCGGCGAGGGTTGGCATGGCGTTGTCGAAGAAAGTACGCTGTTTTTGCGGCGTTACAGTGTTGATTTTGGAGAAGGCGAGCCCGACGAGTCCATTGGAGTTCGTATCCTGGATAAAGGAGTCGGAGACGTCGGTGGCCATCTCAATTGCCTGACCAGTCACAGTTGCTCCACCAATGTCGACAGTGTCGGTGCCAACGTTACCCGCAGCACCAGAGCCATCACCATAGGAGATATCGAATGTCGCTCCTTGGATAAGCTGGAAGTCTGCAGACTTGGTGGGATCGTAGAGAGTGTGACCTTGTCCGCTCTGTGCACTTAGCTGCGTGTTGAACACCCATAGATCCGATGAACCAGTGTCGAAGTTCATATCGAGTGTCTGTCCACCAATGGTAACGGGTGCTATGTACTCGAGGTCATTGGGCTCGACAGGCGTGGCAGTGACAGTGCCGACGCCGCTTGTCTGCGGAGCGGCGGCTTGTGTGGTACTATTGGTTTGTGTTGTGCTATTTCCAGTTGTCGTACCATTTCCAGCCCCAGCTCCACCCCTATGGCCACCATTGTTCTTGCCCTTCCTATGTCGACGCTCCGATACGGACAGATGCAATCCCTCGGGGACAGTCATGCCAAATTTTTGATAGGCCTTCATGAGTTGGGTTGGTCCATCATATCCCTTAAAGTCCGGGTTTCGCTTCCGGTGGACCTTAAACGAGCGCTTTTGGATCCGTGATGTTGAGGGCGTCGGGACTGCTAAAACGAAGGCGGCAAAGACGGTGACAAGGATGAGGCTGTAGAATTGCGAATGCATGGTTGCGGTCGGTGGCTAGACGCGGCTACCAGTTGGAGAGAATGAAGGGAAACACCACACCAGGTGGATAAATATGAATAAATACAAAAAAACAGCCAAAAATTTATACAACGTTGAAACGAATGAGGTCTATACAAGCCCAGAAGGTAAGACCGCGGGAAGGGGATAAAAAAAGATGGGAGCCCGCTCCAGAGAAGGCGAGTTGAGAGAGGGATGAAGGTCTAGAGGAAGGAAAGGGACAGACGAATGTGGGAAAGAGAGAGACCAAATACTTGGACCCCACATGAATACCAAACGGTAAAACGACTCAGCCAGTGCTTAGGAGACGGCGCAGACATCCAGGCACGGTTTGGTACCAGACAGCCATTGCGGCAACTTGAGTAAGTATCAACGAACGAGGACAGAGAAGCAGTGCCGAGCCCCAGTAGAAAACCCCCCATCGCCTCCCACGACGCCGCATCGAGCAAATCGAGACCGTCCTGAGACGAAGGTACAATCCTTCCACGCGTTGCGGTACAACCCAAACACACGCTGAACACATGGCCATGAAAGTATTCAAGGAAGTCACCTCGACTCGAAACCGCCCAAACGCTTTTCAGAGGGTACGTCGACTCCCTTCCCCGTTCGTCTCAAGGGCCTGAGGGACGCAGGATCGATTGGGCAACCGCGCGTTTCACCCCTTCTTACGCCCCACACGCGGACCCCACGTCCCCGAAACGAGTCTCGACCGCCACCACTACCGGGGTACGTAGATGGCATCCACGAATAGCAGATGGTGGCTGAATCGCAACGATCGGGGGAGGGGCGATCACAAACACACAACCAGGAACACACTGGACGGCCTCCCCGCGTGAATAGACGACTTGGCGGACGCTCCCAAGGAGTTATGGACTCGTTTTATGGGGTCAACAGCATGCCGGTGGCTCTGGGTGGTTGACCAAGATGCCCGACCAGGCACTCGAACGGAGGCGCTGGGTGAGTATTGATTCCACATGCTGGGCTTTGGCCCTGCGAGTGGCGCGTAAGAGGCCATAAGTGGGTATGAAAAAGACGTGGCGGCGGGTAGGGCTTCACTAGGGCCTTTGGTGCCGCGGGAGAACCGTGGTTACGCGCAGTGGTTGGCGAGCTTCAAATCAGGATTGAGAGAGTATTGTGGAGTCAGTCGTAAGCTATCTGATGCTGAGTCGAGACGAGTATGCGATTTCTTTCAATTCTTTCAACACGTACGTGCAGGAGTCCGCGCAGGCACTGTTACCCCGGTAATTCGCCGATGTACTGTAGAGTCTTCATAAGTCGCCTAGTATTGTCCCGTTTCCTCAGGCCCCCAAAACACTGGCTGGTTACTAGTATACAAGGGGTATATCAGTCTATGCACGGTGCAACGTACGCAAGGCACGTAAGCCCATACATCAATGCGACAGACCTAAATGCAACAAGAGTTCTAGCATTTGTTTCGCTCATTTATACACCAACCAAAAGTTTATCCCCAGTCCTAAATATTTACAGCGCCGTTCATCCAATGTCCTATCCAAAAGCATTTGCACACCCTTCCCCTTGCCAACATGAAGCAAATTCAAACCCGCGACACCGCTCCTAAAAAGATTCCTCGAGCCTAATAAGGGGTAAGAACAGACCCACGTAGCTTCGCTCTGCTTGCAGACAAACGGAAACTGCATCTTGGTATGGTATCCCATGCCTTTCCCTCGCCTATGCTAGCTTCGTCGTGATTTTGTGTACGTACGAGCCCAACTATAGGTCTGCAAAACTGTAAAAAAAAAATGCGAATCGCTCCATTGTATCGTAACCTCGTGTGCGCCATAATATGGACCTGGTCAAGCCACTAGGACAGTCCGGCCTATCAGTTGTTCCTTGCCAACAAATTCAGGTTGTGTTCTAGATTTCAGCCTCTAGACCCGCCCTATTGTCGATCGCATCGGAGTGGTGGGGAGTTCGATCTCGTCATCACTACTATCCTCATTCCCCATTGTATCCAGCATGCGATCCAGCTCGTCGTCTCCGAGCCTCCCTTTACCCACAACTCCAATCCTTCTCCTCCCTCTATACCGTGCCGTCCCTGTCTCATATGCTCTAGGCGTCACGCTGCTCTCATCTGATTTTCCATCACTCGTCTCTTGTGCCCCAAATTCCGTTTTCAGCGGACTCTGCATCCGCGAACCCTGACTTTGCGCTCCGGGGAAGTTATTTAGCATAGGATTTCCCGGACTGCTCATGAATAAGAGCGTCTCGATCGCATCCTGTTCCTGCAGCGACTTCTGCGTTGGTGTCTGCAGAACACTGTCCCCTCTCTGTGGCGGCTTCGCGTCTTGCGCAGGTGTATTCGGCGCCGCGCCGCCAGATGATAGACTGCTTTGACTGAGGTCAGAGGAGCTCGCGGCGCTGAGCATGTGGGGCTTGGAGGATTTCATCGGGGAGCGGCGGTAGTTGGGTTGGGTGCGCGAGGCTGAGGATAATTCTGCGGATGGCTGGAGAGATACTTGAGATGATGACGGGGAGGAGAGGGAGGCGGACAGTCCAATTTGTCGCTGGCTTTGTTCACGCCAGAAGGATTCGTAGGTCCGCGATGATGGTTGGCCATCGGACGCAGATTCCTGTGAGCCTGCTGGTGCGGCAGTGGTGGGATGCGGCTTGGGTGATGCGGCGGAGAGGCCCTGGAGGCTTGCAATGGTAGCACGTGGTGATGCAATAGTATTCCGCCGGCCATTAATCGTGGAGTTTGATGGTGTTGGCGAGCCGCTGTGTGACGCGAGCGACTCGACTTCGTAGATAGGTAGAGATTCCCAACCCTTATTCACCTTGACCATTGCGTAGGAGAGGCGCGTCCGTAGTTCGGAAGTTAGTTCTCTTGGGCTCATAGCAGATGAGACTGCGCTCACGGCGCTAGCATTTCTCGTATGTCTGCCTTTAAGAACTGGGCTATCCGACGAGCTTGACCCCGACGACCGCCTCACGTAGCCATCAATAGTCCTCTTCTGCCCCGCATTCGTCGCAACTGCTAACAGTGGCATCTCATTCACACGCGTAGCCCCATGAACCTGGTCGTGCGACTGGCTCGAAAATCCTGAACTGGGCGGTGTGTCGCCATCCGGAACCGTAGACTGCGAATTATAGCTGGACACACTCTCGATCGCAGTATTAGATATCTGTGAGCTCGCCAAAGCACTACTCGTACCGTTGGGTTTGACGACGGTTGCGTGCGTTGCGCCACCCGCGATGTCATGCGCTGCAGGCGACGAGGCATCATCCCGGGGACGCGAATCAACGGCCGCAACCTCACCAAGCGCCGCGACTGCCAGCTCGTGCGCGCTCATCATCGTTCGCTGGCGGCTTTTCTCAACTAATTGGGCGTATTGCTATCTCTCTACTTCGAGAGGGACCATAGGTGGGTGTCAACCTAGATATACGCAGGTCTTTCGTGGCCACAAGTGTTTGCCTGCTAGGCGTCCTTCGCGATTTCCGGTTCAAGTTACGCGGCTGGGACTTCTCGCCCGCTCTTTGTATGCTGCACGCGCGACGTTCGCAATTGGCCTTTGTTGTTTGTGGTTTGCCAACGACGTCGGCCGGACAAGCGATAGCACCTAAGAGACGGATCCCGTATTTTTTACGAATGATTTGAGTATGATTTACGGATATCATGCAATAGTCGTGTTCCCGACGTGGAGGGGGAATGACACAACTAGCGTCATTATACACGTTGTCACATGATACGAACATGGTTGGGGATTGACGCTATCCCAATCTAGGACTGGATTGAAGAATATTGGCATGAAGAACTTGAATCAAAAGGCATCGTATTATTCACATTTCAATGTTGGAAGTCTCGCTGTGTATTGTTGCCTATTGACATTGTCTCATACTTGTAGTCCTTAAAAATTAAAATCAAATATCCAACTTCAACAAACTCATAGCTCTACCGCCATTCGCGACGCAAAAAACACGCATTGGTATCAGGCCCATCCTCTTATGTATCATCGCGCCCATATATGAACCCCCAACATTATTTCATGTACAAAAATCAAGATTCCGCCTTCTTCCCTTGCTTCTCCTGAAGAAAACTCTTCATGAGCTCTTTCAGTTCTCCCAATTCCTCCCTCAATTCCCTCACCTCGACCGTAGCTTGGTCAAGGTCGACGTTGCTCTTCGCACTCTCAACACTCTTCGTCCACCCCTCTCTCTCGAGATCCAACTCACTGCTATCCAACTGCTCCCACTCTTCGACCGTATCATCGTCGGCCTCCCCGCGCTTTCTGTTGCTGGTCACTTCCCTCGCACTTCTCATCTCGAAGAAGGCCGCAACAATAAGTAGCGGAGCATAAATTACTGCCATGACATAGTCGTTGAGCTTCATGTAAGTTTTCTTACATATCCACCATTCGAATGGCAGGATGAGTCCAAAAATCTCAATAAGATTAAATGGCGCGATGAATACGTTCTCATCGGGTGCTCTCACATATTGCATCGTCTTCTGAGCAAAGAGGGCCATATATTCATCCAAGGCATTTCCGGTAATATCCTCATATGCAGAGTTGTACAGCGCGATGAGGATATTCAGCAAAATAACCATGACCGTAAATGTGAAGATATAGTAGAGTATGATTCCGAATGGCGGCGCAAACGCATCGAAGCCACTGAAGTCTGGCGAGCCAAGGATAGCATTGGCCATGTTCTGTAGAATGAAAACTGTCGCATCGCTCTTATTATCCACGTTATCCATGCCGATGAAGGCCTGTAAAAAGCCAACAATGACGACGATCAAGAGGGCAAAGAAGATCAGTGACTCCTTCATCATGACCTTCAACACGACGAGCATAGCGCCAAAGAAGCGAAAGGTATCCATGAATAGCAGCAGTCGGCCCCAAAACATAGGCGCTGAGAAGGCAAGAAAGTTATATGACAGCTCGTTGAAGCGCTCGCGCTGACCATCATGGTCTCCTTCGATCGGGTGACTGAGAGCGATACATCGAGTCACGAATGAGATCGTGAGAAGCGAATAGAGGATAAGATTGAAGACATTCCAGAAACCGAGGTAGAAGCGCCCAACTTTCCAAAACTTGGAAAACTCGTCGCAGAGGAATCCCAGAGTAAAGAAGTAGAGCAGAACCTCAGTAATGTCTAGGTCACCAGTTGGGTTGACCGTGTTAATTGCTCCGGTGTAGAGGCCGAGGTAGACGAGAGAGACGATGACTTGTGTAGCATTCTGATAGATTGGTGCGCGCATGCGATCGGGGTTGAGATGTACCCAGTAGTTTGGGTTCGCCTTTTGTTTGTAGTCGACAAACGTTGTGGCATCGTTGTCATCCTGCACAAGCCAGCCTTTCCACAGGTACTTCACGGTCTTTTGATACCCAGATGACCCAATAACTCTCAGCGCATGTAAGTCAACGGATTTTTCAATCACGTTAGCTACTGCCGTTTGGCTGCCGTCGTTGATTGTGGCGTATCTCTTCAACATGACCTCGGACATCAGATATTCCATATTTTCCTCGCCCTCAATACTGGAATACTGTCAGCTTATAGTCCACAGATAGTAATACAACTATTGTTGAGTACTCACATTTGCTTCGCGATAACCTCCGCGGCAGTTGCCCTCACGTCATGTAGCTCTGCGTCCCAAATCTCCAGCATCGCCTGCCTCTTAAACCATCTCTTATTCACCAACAAGGCGTAAACCACGCAGGCGCCGTACTCCGTACCACCGGCTTCTTTAGCTGCTTGGATAACCTTGTGGGTGATAATGCGGCTGTGCGCCTTTGTGACGAGATCCTCTTCTAGCTCACATGGTACACATTGTTCGATCAGATAACGCAACCTGAGGGCGACTTTCGTGACTTCCTCCGCTGGAATCGCCGATGGGAGCGATCCCTCACGGTAGGTCGGCAGCACTGGTGACAACTATTAGAGCATTGTTCTGATCTATTATACTCACGAGAGTAGAGGGAATGCATACGACGACTAGTCTCGGACGCGACATGGGATCGATTCCCACTGTCCCAAAAGCTTGTCCAGGTGGAGCGCATCTTGAGTAACGAGCAATTGTTTCTCGACTCGACTTTCGATCGATGCGGAAACTTCAGCAAACCTTCTCCTGATTATTACAGAAGAGGGGAACGCGACAGTTTGCATGCACTGTTGGAAGAAGCAAATCTGCACAAACACGGGAAGAGCCCGTTAGTACATCGGGCGATTGTTTAGTGTTGATTCAGCCAATGCGATGACGTCGCCCAACTAAAAATCCGGGATGCGGGGATTTCCAATGCAACCAGGGGATGATGCGGGGCCCTTTAGCACCCTGTACAGCTGAACGAGCTCTTTTTAAGGTGCTTATTTTATTCTTGGCTTTCTCCAATATACTATTTCCGATGGTTACTTCTGTTTGATACTTACCTGCCTAGGCCACTCTTCTTCTCTCGATGAGAGTCCACGAAAGACATTATGTTTATAAGTCGGTCATCGTCATGCGCCAATACCTCCATCCTCATGTCTTCGCTCCCTAATGAATCTCGTACTCCCAAATATATCAACCTAGTAGATAAGATACGCCGCTCATGGAACGCCCCTTTAGTTCACGATTTATCTCCTGTCATCTCCCCACCTGCCCAGTTTCATAGGCCCCTGCGAAATCCAAGTGCTCGATCATACTCGTAATCTGATCGATCTCCTTGCTCAAGTCCTCCATATTCATCGACAGGCTCGAAACCTCGTCGAATTTTCGCCTTTTGTTCGCATCGGCGATCATTTCACTAACCATAAATTTCTGCTCTTCTAAAACAATTAACCTTTCTCGCAGCTCCTTTTCTTCCGCTTCCATCGCCAAAACAGAGGAGCTGCTGCTCATCTGGCTAGCAGAGTCAATGTCGTTATATTTGATTGCAGCAAGGGCGCCACCACCACCATTACGTACCGGCCTTGGGTTTCCGGACCCATGAGGCGAGGCATGTTTGAGCATCTTGGGAAGAGACTTTAGTGGTAGCATATGGAGGTGTAGGAAATTGGATGCTTGCTGGTATATTGCTTTCTGTAGTTTAGCCTCCGTCTCGTTCGACGTCGGAAGGTCCCGTATGCGCTTTGCAGCCATATCGTACTTTCCAAAGGAGTCGATCAAGCGCTTTCTAACTTTAGCTGCTTCCGCTAGTTGTGTGTGAGATGGAGGTTGGTCGGGGTCCTGTAGCATCGGAAGCGTCTTTTGAAAGCTAGCCAGGAGTGGTCGTATTCCCCTTTCGAACTGTAACAAGTTTTCATAAGACTTCTGCACCGTAGGTTTATGTGCCAATTCGGCCTCGAAATCTTTCCTGCTAAATATCGTGGTACGGCAATCTCGGCACATCCTAATATCTATATTCATATTCCCTGGTGGAATTTCTGTATTAATGTAAGCTCCTGTGTGATAGTATCCTGTAACAAAGAAAGGAACGTGCATACTTCTGCTGACGTTTAAACCAATTTCGGATGAACATCCAGTCCGTGAATCAGCACATACAACGCGACCGCATATCCTGCAGTGGTGCCTTCTGAAGGTCCAATTGCCAAACTCTTGCTGGCAGAACGGGCATTTTGCTACTTTTGCATCTTCTTCCCACGTAACTATAGATTGCTCAATAGCCTTTCGTGGATCGTTACGAGAGCCCAATAAGAGACCTCCGCCACTTGAAACCACGTCTTCGGGTGGGTTTGTGAGCAGCTGTGTGAGTTTCGACAATCTCTTTTCCAACCTTGAGATTTCAAGGTGTTGCTTGTCTACTTTCTGCCTCCGTAGTGCCGCGAAGGCATCCGTATGGTTTTTGACAAGGCTGCTATGGTCGTTATACCCCTCTCTTGACTTATAGCATGTTTCGCAGCACCTGCACCAGAATCCGCGGACAGGTTCGTGTTGCGCTGATCTCGACAGCTTCATTTGATACATGGTATGGTCTTCACAGAAAAGGCGTCCGCATTTCCTGCAATTTATGTTTCCGTTGACGGGGCCCAGCCTCTTGCCGCAGGACGGTTCTGTGCACACATCGTTGTAACCACTCCTCTGCCAATGCGTTCGTGTGACAACCTCATCCGGGTCGGGCTGCCTAACTTGTTCCACCGCTTGCGGCGTTCTCTGGATAGAAGATGCTGTAGATTGTATAGGCTGTGCTGCGAAGGAATCGTTCGACTCGAAGACATCAAGTCCCTTGAGCTTCTGGTTTATTACCACCAACGGCTGGAACTTCTTTGCTTTAACAACCTGCTTCTCAAACCAATTCTTCACCTCCACTTGCTCGACCGGCGGGAGCTCTCGGTGATCATCGTCTAGATGCCGATTGAGTTGTAGCAGAGTCATCTGTCAGGCAATTTAGTGGAGTTTCTAGAACCTAGAGTCTAAAACCTTACCATCTCCTCGTCGCATATCGGGCAAATGAGCTTCGTGCTCCCCGTATTCGCCGCATTGCCATCGTTCCTGCTATCCAAGCTCACTCGTGATCCTAAATCATTTCCACTGTCCTTCAGCGGGCTCGTGCCCAGTGGCGTGCTCACAGTCGAGTCGGCGCTGACAACGCTCTCCCCAATGCTGAGGAGGCTCGACGACCGAGTATGCGACGATGTGTTCGGCGGCGCCAGCGACTTCCCGCTTCCCAGTATCCTCCCGCCTCCAAGCTTCCGCGCGGCCATGGCGGGAGTGGATACAGCGCGATTCTTCACATTCGACTCTGGGCGAATGGTGATGCCGTCAGGGTCCCGCCGCCTCACAGACCCCGGCAGGTGTAGTTGTTGCCTCGCCAAGAATGCCTTATCGCTTATCGCTGGTCCTGTTGGAATACCTCGCTCGTGGGGCATTTGGTGATTCATAGGCTCACCACAACTAAAATATGGCGCCGCCGTCTCCATTTCCAGAGGTCCAGGGAGGGGGGTCGCTGTTATTGGCGTGGCAGATAAAGAATAAGAGGGTTCTTGTGGTGGGAGGTGGTGAGGTGAGATTACCTGCACTCAATTCACAGCGGCGACCTTCAACTGACAATCATAGGTTGCGGCCGGACGAATTCTAAACGTACTCAATGCAGATGCGAAGGTCACTGTCGTCTCGCCGCGGAGCGGGCTAAATAAAGAGGTGGCATACAGGATAGAGCAAGGCCAGGTCGACTATGTTGATCGTAAATTCGAGCCATCCGATCTCGACGGTGCCGATATGGTCCTAACTGCGGTTGACGATCCCGAAGCCTCAACCCAGATATGGAAACTATGCAAGGAGAGAAGGATTCCGGCAAATATTGCAGATGTACCACCAGAATGCGATTTCTACTTCGGAAGCACGCACAGAGATGGCCCGCTGCAGGTTATGGTGAGCACCAATGGGAAGGGTCCGCGTTATGCGAATATAATGAGGCGCTCCATTGCTGAAAATCTGCCAACGAATGCTGGGGGAGGCATAGAAAAGGTTGGAAAGCTGAGAGAGATGCTTCGTAAAATTGCGCCGCGACCAGAGGAAGGTCCAAAGCGGATGTCTTGGTACGTCAACGGTTGTCCCTGATCACCCCAACCTACTAATGTGGCGAAGGATGATAAAAGTCAGTGACGCATACAGTTTGAACGATTTATGTGCAATGAGCGAGGACGACATGACAAAGCTACTAGAGTTTTATGGCCCTAATGAGGTCCCCCCATTTGAATCTCTGAAGGCTTTGAGCAATAATTGATGGTTAAATAATATATTATATCTACAATGCATTCAAATTAGCAAGGCGCAATAGACAATCATAAGTCTGAAAGATGAAATGAAACAGTCTTTCACAGCACAGAGCGGTATGAAAGATAGGCATTTATTATCATTGATATATTGCCATTTTTGTGCAGGACCATATAACCTATCGTACAAAGCAATACAATCTATTTAGAGTATTATCAATCGCTCCTCATAACCATATGCAGTTTTTCCATCCGCATAACCAGATCAATATAAACAGGATTAGAAACAACGATGTCCCAAGTCACAGCAACTTGTCATCTCATCCGCAAACTCCATTTTAGTCGCGGCGGCTAGCTCGTCTTGTCCTCGATGAGTTGGGCTCGCGTTGCATTCCATCAGGTGAAGTCGTCCTTGGCGAAGGAGGAATCCCAAGCTTTGTTTCTCCTACTCTCTTGAGAAGTCCTTGTAGCGCCAGACGGACATCCACACCTACGTCCTTATTAAGTAGGTCCACAGCTAATGGATAGAATACAGTAATTTGTTTCGTAAATCCATCTTCCGGGAAATTGGTATAACCCTCAATCACATCAACAACCACGGGTCTCCATGCGATGATGTTCCTTTGTTGCGATTCTTCATCCAACAGTGTATAGCTGCGGATGATGTCTGCGCATAGAGGAACAAGCGCTGCCTCGGTGTCGGTGCGGCTGCGCTTCCTCTCGTCGCTCTCATCATGATACATCCTCAAAAGGATACTGACATAAGTCGAGGCACTACCACTTTCTTGCTTGAGCAAGTTCGGTGGCTGTTTCATGAAGCCTTCTCTCCACAACCGCATGCGCAAGTCCTTGTCATTGTTAAATTTCTTTGCGAAAAGGAAACTCGACTTCAACAGACCCATGAGCCGCAAAAGTTCAGGGCTTGGGATTTGAGCATATACTGCATCGTTCGAGAATAGCTCGTTGACGGTTTCAATCATCAGCAGTTGCAGAACGCATTGAGTGATAATCTGGTTAAAGAAGCGTCGTCGCGCTGCTGTAACCGGAATAGGCTGCTGTTGCACTTCACTTTGTGGTTTGTAGTCTTCCAGTCCCGACGCTGTGTTGTTCGCCGACGGACCCGCTCCCTCATCGTCCAACATACTTCCAGAATCTGATCCGGCCGAGCCGTTCGTTCCATTTGCCCCGTTTATTTTCAATGAAGACACTTCAGGGCTGTCACCACCATCTGTATCGGCTGATCCGTTTTCGAAGCCAGTCGATGAAAGAGATGGGGTGGATGGGTTAGTCGCAGCGGAAAAGAGCTCGTATGCGGTGGTCTTCTTGAAAAGATTGACAAAGCATCCAACTACCTTAGCCCAGTGCTCGGGCTTGAACTTCGTCACGTTCTGTAGTATAAGTTGCTGTAGACAGTTGCTGCCGATCCTTGCAATTGTATCGTTCTCTTGGCAGATGCAAAGTGCCAAAAGATCCAAAAACCTATCCAGCATATATTCAAGGGCTTCAAAATAGTGCGTAAATAATGTGATCATACTGCGAAGTGCTTGAATCATGGTTGTCGATAGCCATACAGAGAGTTCTTCATGCTTTAAAACATTCGAAAGTTCGGATTTTGACTTCAACACCATGAAGATGGGGTACAATAGCTGCCTCCAAACGATGTCCCAGAAATCGGGTGGGAAGTCGCCACCATACTTAATGAGCGAATCGAAAAGATAGTTGAGAGAGTTTGATCTGATTTCAAGGTCTTCTCCAGTCATCAGCACGTCATGGAAAGCAAATAAGACTGGGAACCAGAAAGCTTCTTCCTGAGAGGCACGGCTTGGCTCGTTCTTGGCCCCATCCTTCGTCGGGATTGAGCCGTCAGAATTGGCAGTGGATCGTAGGGAGAGTGGACATTCAGGCGTCTTTAGCATCTTTGGGATGATCGACTTGAGGGTCTCCATGGCTTGAAGACCCTTCTTTTGGAACCTCATGTTCTTTGAGAATTCCGTGAGACAAACGACGAGATCAGGGAAAGCAGCTTGTGAGATAACAACACCAAACCTTGTCTTGTAGACTTGGTTGACATTATCAAATGCAAGATTGACAATGCTTTCATATGGCTCTCTCGCTGCCACTGTGAAAACCGCGAACATCGTCCTCCATCCAGACCGGATATTCTCGCCACGTGCTTGAATCATTTGGATAAGACAGCGGAGCGCCATGTCTTTCACGGCAACCACATTGCTGTATGACATAACGTGCTCAAAGGGCTTAAGGAAATCCTTTTGGAACTTGAAACCAGGAAGTTCCTCCATTTCCATGAAACGCATCGACAGTTGTCGCAAAGAATCGAGGGCAAAGAATACAACGGCAGTGTTGTTGTGGGTGCCAACTTTGTTGAAGTGCTCGCCAAGTATAACCCAAATATTTGTCCATTCAAAACGAACTCGCGTCATGTTGTAGTAGCTGATTTCCACAAGCTTTTGAAGACTGTAAGTTCTTGGCGATTCGTTTTGTCCCGATATTTTAATCTCTTCCCAGCTGACTTCCGTAAGGGCTCTAACAAAATGGACAATTGCTTCACCTGATAGATTCGCGGTGTTGGTGAATATTCTGTCAACCCCCTTAATGACCTCATCAGAACGGCTTTCAAGTGCGATTTCAACGGAGTAGCCAGTGCTCTGTGTGGTGGAGCGCGGCCTCTGACGAGGTCTTTGGCTTGCGGATGATTTTCTTGGCTCATCGGGATTTGGTCGTGCTGGTACTATGCGGGCTTTCGACACATCTGGGATCGCCCTTTCATCGACACCCCCAGATATTAACTGCAGCCGGTCAAGCTGGCTGATGCACATAAGGATATCCTTCCACGATTCTTTAAGGACATTTCCTTCTGTCTGGGCTATCTCCAGTAGTACTTTCAGTGCCTCCACGTTTTTAGCCATCATTTCCGGCAGGTTATTAAGGTTGGTTGAGTTCTTCAAGGCGGAAATGAATGCCTCGCGAGGGGTCTCCAAGTCGAACAGGCAAGCAATACGGACCGCCAACTTCATGCCCTCCATGCAAAGCTTGATAATTTCTAGGTTATGGGCAGTTTGCATCTGTCCAGACAACCCAGAAAAGAAAGACATCCATGTGACCTCGAACATCGGTCCAACATGCTTGAAAGACGTAGCAGGGATGAATTTTGGGGCACCAGAATTGGCGGCATTGCGTCGTTGGTTTCTGAAGAGGGTTTTGAAGAGCTGTTCGGATCTAATCGAGATCTCTTCAGCTTGCTGCAAGTAGGCCTCGCGCTGGAGGTCACGGCCAACAGTTGCAAGGGCTTGGCCGAGACCGGAGGCAATGCCGCCACCAGTTTGCGGAGGTGCTACACCCATAGCAGCGGCAGCTTCTTGCTCACTCCTCAGTACGATTTCATTGCCAGCAATCTCATCATAGATGCCATTCAGGTAGTCATCGGGCAAATTGGCGTTGTCGTTGATCCCCCTGTTGTTCTTGATGAAGTCCTCCTTGGTCATGCGTTTAGCGACTTTGGAGCTGTGAAGATCGGTGTTTAACAGGATCACGGAGTATGCTAGCACGTACGCTGTATCAGCATTCGCAAAAGCGTTTGGGTTCCCAGTGACGTAGCGGTTGGCAAATTTAAGCATGAAACGATCAATCTTCTGAGCCTCTCCGGGAAGACGAAACGACTGCAAGAATTGGCGAAGTGCGTCCACAAATCGCCGCTTGGTAAAATCCATAGCATCCACAAAGGCGTGCATAATTTCGATATTTTTGGGGTCTCCTTCTCCAAGGAACTCGCCGATCTGGGCTTTATCCAACCTGTCATCGGTCAAGAGAAATCTGGCAATATCTTCAGGGTTCTCGCTCGGAATGAATGCCCCGGAAAGTAAAAGCTTTATGCCTCGTTTAGGTTTAAAGTTGAACTGTTTAATGGCATTCGCCATGGCAGTTTTCCTTTGCTTCACCTTTTCTAGCTGGTCCGGGTCATCCTCAGGAATAGGTGTGGAGGCCGAGGATGGAGTGTTGCCGTCACCCGACCTCGATGCTGAATCTCCAGATGGATCAATTGAGGCCCTGAAATCGTCTGTCGAAACTCGAGGATCCCGACTTTCGGGTGCTGGTGCCGTGACATCAGCAATACCTTGTTGGGACCAATTTACCAATGACCTTAGAGTTTCCACAAGACAATCTAGGGCTTGGCGTTTTACTATGTACTCTTTAGGCACTTCCGACTCATTCTCGTTGTAATTATTCATATACATTGTTGAAAGGGGCGGCGGCATTGCTCCCTTGGATTGCCAATCAACGGGACCTTTGTTGGCTCGCTCCTCATACTGTTGCTGCAGGATTGGGCTAATTGTGACCGAAGTGCTGGACGCCTTCGAAAGATCCTCAATAAGCCTCTGGAACATATTGTCTAGAGCTGCTCGATCGCAGTCATAATTGAGGTAAGTTTCCACAAGGGCTCTTGGGTCAGCACAGAATCTTTGTAGGATACCCATGAAGTATATCTTTTGGCTAAGGGGGGCACTCCGTCTCTCAATAAGGGCAAAGTATATTTCATTGAGGAACACCTCTATTTCTTTCTGTAGTTTACTTGTTAGTAACCGACGTAAGTATAGCATCAACGGAGAACCCGTACCTTAAATGGTGCACGCATATATTTCAGCATCAGCCAGAATATCTCGCAGCACACTTCATAAGCTCGATCGGCAGAACTGGCGCCGTTCCGTGTAATGCTTAGGCACAGATAAAATTTAACTGCCTGTAGAAAGCTCGTCTGCTCGTTGTTCTTGCTGTTGGTGATGGTACATAGAGGCGAGGTGAACACCAAGACATGATTATTTAGCAGGGTGTGGATGAGGTGAAGAGATATCAGCTTCGATCGCATCGCCTGGCTCTTCAGATCGAACAGTTGATCGGCAGGCAAAATCTTTGTGCTCAGATTGCAGAACGAGCGGAAAACGAGGTATGCATCCCTAATGTAGACCTCGTCCTCAATTTCATCCTCGTTGTTCTCATCCGAACCATCGTCAACCGAGGTTTGATTTGAAGTGGCTCGAGAAACCTTTCTAGCCTGCTTCAACTGTGTCACCATCGTAGGTCCATCACCCATATGCGAATCATCAAAATCTTTCCTGTGCTCGAGATCTTTCAGCGTAAGCTTTGGGCCTTCTTCCCCTGGATGGGCAACTTCCGGTTCCGCATCCGCGTCCGCCTTCTCGGCATCCGCGCCTGTTACGCTCTCGGATTCCGAGGCATTAACTGTCACGGAGCTGCCGTTTGCAGTATCCTTCCCAAGCTTTGATAGGTTTGCCCTGGCCTCTTTCATGTGTATCCTTGTCTTGACCCTTTCAAAGACTGTACCGACCATCTGCGTCAACGTGCCTTGCGCAACCTGTTGGTTGGCGCTATTTTTCGACAATAGGAAGACATTGTAAACTTGGCGCACAGCTTTCAGGAGGCCAGCTCCATGAACCACTATCTTGTCATTCAGAACAGCTGCGAGGAGCGATTTCACAATCTGTAGCTGGACCTCTATCGGCGTGCTTTCGCCCTGGAAGCAGTTGCATATTGTGTCGATTGCTCGTTCGATTAGAGGTGCCTTGTCAGCATCGTTCTCTGTCGGGGTCGTAGATGGGAGCGAAAAGTATGAATAGCTGATCAGCTTCCCAATGCAGTCGAGAGCAGTCGTCGTAAGCGCAATATTCGACGATAGAGTCGCAAGCTGCAGAGGAGTGAAGAGGACCTCCGGGTCTGGTAGTTGAGGTTCGAGAGCTTTTATATCGGCGAGTGCCTTCTTTGTCGCCTCGCCCAGTTGAGGCTTCTTGTGCGCCTCCTTTGATGCGGCGATAGCATCGAGAGCTGACACAACAAATACGATGGAGCTCATGATGTCCGTTCCGTTTTCTCCCATTAAGCCATTCCAATCGTATGCTCGTTTTCCTGGTGGGGGTATCGTTAAAGGGTAGTTTGACCTGGACGCCCTTATAAAATATAATTAATTCGCGATGGGCCGCGTTATCAGCGAATAGTTTGGAGGTGATAGACCGAAATTATGGCAAGGACAGGTCGCTGTCCTTAGGGTGCCTTAGAGTACTGCTATTCTCGTCTACCTGGTACTTGGGTACCTTGACCACGACCACGCCTTGTCCCCCCGTGGATCCTCCCGGGCTCAGCCCGTCGGAATATTCGGTGGATTATTAACCCGTTATAGCCAATCAAAATAATCATCGAGTGTTGAATGAGCTATACCCTATGCGACTAGAGCGAGATTACGGAAAATCCTCAAGCTTCGGAGATCAACCCAACATATCCGCGACATTTTGAAATCAGAGCGGTCTCTGTGTCCCGTCGAGCCATACGATTTCATCCACTAGGCTCGCTCTTCCTTCTCCTCACCCCTCAAATTCATCAATTGAGGCCTCCTCCTCTCTATACTGTCATTTAATTCACGTTTGCGAGCAGCGAGCGCTCCATCGTCACAATGTTCACGGCAGTTCTCAGGCGACGGGCGCTTCAGTCCACCAACCTCCCTTACCAATTCGCAAGATGTTACGCTGCGAAGTCGTACCCACCACACTCCATCGTCTCTATGCCGGCGTTGTCACCTACGATGACTTCTGGTAACATTGGTCAGTGGCAGAAAAAGGCTGGTGATGCAATCACACCTGGTGATGTCTTGGTGGAAATCGAGACCGATAAGGCACAGATGGACTTTGAGTTCCAGGAGGAGGGTGTTTTGGCCAAGATCCTGAAAGATTCTGGCTCCAAGGACATCGCAGTTGGCAACGTAAGTTCTGATACCCCTACGTGTAATACTTGGAGCAATCCGCTGATCCGATACAGCCAATTGCGGTGATGATCGAAGAGGGGGAGGACGCATCGGCGTTCGCGGACTTCACAATTGAGGATGCCGGTGGACAAGCTGCCCCTGCAGCACCAAAGGAGGAGGCATCCGAATCTAAGGAGTCTGCCCCAGCTGCACCCAAGCCAGCCCCTACACCTGCCGCCGAAGAGTCCGCATCCAGTGGGGGCAAGCTCCAGCCTGCCCTAGACCGTGAGCCAAATGCCAGCCCCGCTGCACTGCGCTTGGCTGTGTCCAACGGCGTCAAGATCAGCTCCATCAAGGGTACTGGGTCCGGCGGACGCATTACGGAGGAGGATGTTAAGAAGGCTTCTTCGGGTGCTGCTGCCGCCAGCGCCGCCGCCGCGCCTGCTGCTTCTTACAAGGACATCGAGACAACCTCCATGCGTAAGACTATTGGAAACCGCCTCCAGGAGTCGTGGAACCAGAGCCCACACTTCTTCGTTGCCTCGACGGTCTCCGTTACCAAACTACTTAAGCTTCGTCAGTCCCTTAACTCTACTGCTGATGGACAATACAAGCTCTCTGTCAACGATCTCCTGATCAAGGCCTGCGCTGTTGCTTGCAAGAAGGTGCCGACTGTCAACTCCAGCTGGAGAGACGGTTACATCCGCCAGTTCAACAACGTTGATATTAGCGTTGCTGTCTCGACCCCAGTCGGTCTTATGACCCCTATCGTGAAGAACGCTGAAGGACTGGGCCTCGCCAGCATCTCTGCCGCCGTTAAGGATCTTGGCAAGCGCGCCAGGGATGGCAAACTGAAGCCAGAGGAGTACCAGGGCGGAACCTTCACCATCAGCAACATGGGCATGAACTCTGCCATCGACCGCTTCACTGCCATTATCAACCCACCCCAGGCAGGCATTCTGGCTGTTGGCACAACCAAGAAGGTTGCCATCCCAGTTGAGACTGAGGAGGGATCGTCTATTGAGTGGGATGACCAGATCGTTGTCACCGGTAGCTTCGACCACAGGGTTGTGGACGGCGCTGTTGGTGGTGAGTGGATCCGTGAGTTCAAGAAGGTTGTGGAGAACCCTCTTGAGCTTCTGTTGTAGGGGAGGGGAGTGCATGGGCTATAATGATGGGAGACAGCGCTGACACTTTGTACAACAAACAAAATTTTCTATGTATACCCTGAGGAACATAAATTCAGGAGACTGCATTAAAAGCTTGAAGACGTCTTCCCACTCCAGTCTCATAGTGCACATACGGCGCAACACTTGTGAACAAACTTTCCAGATATAATATCGCCAAATACGTGATCATGCCAATGCAGGTCGAGACAGCCTTTCATGTTTCCAGTTACTCAATACGTTTGTAATATCAAATATCTAATAATTCTAGCTGATATGTGAAATTGTGCTCAATTTTTAAACCTTATCTATTTTTCTTCTCTATGAGGGATAAGCCAACTCGTCAACCGGGCCGACTTCGCGAAAAGAGCAATCGCTTGGGCTGACGCCAAGGAGTCGCTGTAAAACACTGGCAATTGCGGGAATTATGTCATGCTGCATGATATCTTCTGCAACTAGTGTAGAATGTGTATGAAGTAAGGGTATTCAGGCCGCATCACAGCTTGGCCTTCTCAATGGTTTGCAATGCCCCGTCAAATTCGTTCCAGTGCTGCATAACAATTTTTGCGCCATTCTCCTTGAGAACTGCAGTCATCTTCTCCCGCTCGTCCTCGTCGTAGCTTCCAACATAGCCGACAACAGGGATCCCAGCGCGAACTGCGCTGAGAGTGCCGCTCTTGCTATCCTCGAAGGCCACGCACTCCTCTGGCTTCTTCCCGAGCTGCTGGGCCGCGAAGATGTAAATTGCAGGGTCTGGCTTGGATGTTGGTGTAGGAAGGGAAGTCGCAGCGCTGTACACTCTGTCTCCAAAGTAGTTCTCCATGTTTGTCTTGACAAGACTGGCATTCAGACGGCGCCCTGCCGAGGATGAGACAACAGCTAGGGTATATTTTCCATCCAACTCCTTCAGGGCATCGTGCACACCCTCACACGGCTCCAAGCTGGCGTTTAGTTTTGCGATAACAGCATCTTCCTCGCTTGAGACGTAGCCTGCAAGCTCGTCGTCTGGGATCTGTAGGTTGTGCTTCTTGCACAGGCTAAGCAGCATACCGCGGAAGTTCTGGCCGACGAATTCGGTCATAAGGGACTCGCCGGTATAGTTGGGGTGGAGGTTGTGCTTCTGGAGGATGTGGTTGGCGAGATCTGCGCAGGCAGCGAATGCCAGCTTCTCGGAGAGGACGAGGGTGTTGTCGCAATCCAGGAGGAGGGTAGTGATCTGAAATGCAGTTAGAATTGTATCTGGGAGAGAGCTGGGGCAGATTCTTACTTTAGCCATGGTGAGCGATTAGGTTGAGATTCAAGTGTAGTGTATTCTATGTTGTTAACGTGGACAGCGAACAGTAAAGTGTTCGAGGAAGTGAGTGGCTATGGAATAATGAATGATAAGAGGAGAAGGAGCAGGACCCAACTAGTTCTCCTTATATATATATATGTTATCTTAGATGACTAGGATGAGTGTTTGTAGTTGATGATGTTTCAAGGATGAGTACGGAGTAGTGAAGCCGAATGCACGTGGAGATGGATTGAGGGGTTGAGCGACCCCGCCATGACCCGGGGCGCTCCACCAAGGCGGAGGATTTTGTGGCACGACGCTTCCGGTTCTACAGTAACTTCAGTGTTACTAAATACCAAGCGAACCACGGCGTACCACCACCACAACCAGCAGCTCCACAAGGAAACATGGGGTCAACCAACAAAAAGCCGGTATTGAGTAGTAGCTTCTAGAATCGGTCATATGGAAGAGCAATCGCCGGCTAGGACAAGAGCCAAGATGATGAGAATGGCGGTTATAACGCCGAGAATGCCAATTGCTCGACTCTTGTGGCCATGATCCAGGCTGCCCTCTTGTTCCAAGGGGGGAGTTTCGAGGTCAGGCTCCGGCTATAAAGTGTTCGCATTAGTAACTGTAATGAAAATCATCGAATATAATCACTGTAACGCCTTGATCAGACTGTAGAAACGTATTTGGACACTACACCCATAAAAATTGTAAGAATAATCAGATAACCAATAGCCTATCATTACATTCTATCAACTTCTCAAGAGCATGTATACCCAACCTCTCTACAATTATCTACTGCCTATTCCATCTAGCCCTCAAGTCCGCCATGGCCTTCTCCGCCTTCTCAATCTTCTCCTTCTCCTTCCTCTCATCATCCTCTATCTTCTTCTTCCTCGCCTCTACAGCCTCAACAGCCTTCCTCGCCTCCTCCTTGGCGAGCTGCTCTGGGCGCCTGATGGCAATGTCCTTAGGCCTATAGTCGCTGAAGCCCCACTTCAGGGACTTCTCAATGACGTAGCAGCCAACGTAGTCAACCAACATAGTCGCAGTCATGCGAACCTTGAAGTCGGAGGTGAATGGTACAAGCTTCATCTGCTCGTTGAGCTCAGGGATGAACTCGGTAGAGCAGGAGAAAGCTAGTGCAGACACACCGAGGATGCCGAGGTACATACCACGGTTCTCGGAGAGATTCTCGCGGAATGGACGACCTTGATAGTTGATTGCAAAGGTTGAAATTTGCTGGATGAGCTGCAGGAGATAGACAGCGCTGTTAAGTAGAGATGGTGCGAATTCACCCTCTAGGTCGATGTCCTTGTCACGCCTGGGATAGTTAGTATCGGGAGTTTCGTTAGGTAAAGAATAATTACTTACGGTGCGATAGTATCACAGAGACGGGCGATGTAAATCAGAGTGACGATGTGAATGGCAAATTGGCCAAGAATAGATCCAATGATGTAGACGTTGAAGATGTTTGGCTGCGGGCGCTCCTTGGAAAGACCTTCGACAGACTTGGCTCTTGAGATCGAAAGGAAGCAGACGCTCATAAGCATGCCGCTAATAGTAACTTGTCCATCACCAAACTTGATGCCCTCCAGGTAAAGGACACTCAAACTGTAGGCGCTAATGAGACAGTTAAGTGCGAGAATCTTGTACATCTGGATTGTAGCAACGAGAGTGCAGCGACCTTGTCTGATGATGTTCGGGATGGCGATAACATTTCCGAGCTTGCTGGTAAATGGAGCGGCAACTGAGGCATCACCAAGTTTAATAGTTGGAGGCTCGTCATCGAGCTCGGCCTCCATCATGGACGCAGTTAGAGTGTCGGCGAGGGACGCAGCCTTGTTCATTTGTTCTTGGCGCTTGTTGGTCGAACCGTCGATAAGGGCTTGAGCGGCAGGGGATGTAACAGTTTCGACCCCACTTTCTTTGCTGGCTTCAGCGGTTGCAGTTGGGATGGTGATACCCTTCTTCTCTGCCTCGCGAATCATAGCCTTCTCATACTGTGGGTTGGACGGCCCTGGAGGATAGAGGTGCGCAATCAAGATTGGAACAGGTGGGGTTGGCTGGTTGAAGCGCTTCATGACTCCAACCTGCTTTTCGTACACTTCCTTCATTCTGTTGTTTCGCATGTGTTCGCCGATCTTGGTCAGATCTTCCTTGGTTCCGTTTAGAAGAGCAACGCCAATATGAGCCTGCTTCAGTGCGCCAACGTCGTTGGTACCATCGCCAGCCATAAGTGTGTAGTAACCGAGTTCTTTCAAGCCCATAAGAATTTCCTCCTTCTGCTTGGGAGACACACGGGCATAAACCCAGGTGTGTCTAATCAGAGAGAGCAGTGCAGGTTGGTCCTTGAATTTTGCCAGTGCATAGCCAGTAACACAGAGATCTTTCGAAGCAAGGATTTCTTTGTCCAGAGACTTGGTAGGATCAACAGGAATACTGACCAAATCATCGACGCTGCGCCAGACTAGGTTTTCGCCAGAATCATCGTGCTCAGGGGCATCAAGGATGAGAACATCGCGATCCACAATTTCAACTTCTCTTGCAACGTGGACAGCAGTGAGGGGGTTATCACCAGTAATCATAACAACACGGTGGCTGCTTTCGTTGAGCATGCGGACAGATTCCTTGGCGTCGTCCTTGAGTGGGCAGTGCAGGACCAGGAAACCAGCAAAGATTAGATTCTCCTCAACGTTCTCACGCTTCAGCTCGTTAATCTTTCCAGATCCAAGTTCGTTGTCCGTGGTCAGGTACTTGTATGCAAGAGCAAGGACTCTGGAGCCCTTCCTTGTAAAGTACTTGAAAGTCTCCTCGTAATCAGCCGGAACTTTAACAAGCCTCTTCTGAATTGTTTCTGGGGCGCCCTTAACAGCGACGAAAGTACTTCTCGTCTTCTTGGATGTCTTAGGATCGACGGTAGTAACAGTGGCGACGGAGCTTTGGCGCTTAAGGGCAGACGAAAACTGGAAGCGGCGCTTGATCTGAACCGTGTTTGCAGAAATAGCGTTTGGCCCCTTGGACATCCCAACAACAGACTTGCTGCTGAGGGTGTCATTCTTTCCTAGCTTCCATCCAAGAGATGTCAAAGTAGCTTTTTCCATAGGATCACCAACAATGTCGCCTTCATCGAGTCTTACCAAAGCATGTGCTGTAGCCAGAACCAATGTAGTCTCGAGTCCGGCATCCAAGACCTTTGTGATATGGCTGTGGGCACCATCGTTCTCACGTGGTGTGTCGGTTCCGCTAACACCAAGTCCCAGGCCAGCAATACCTTCAACGACGAGATCCTCGCCGGTCAAAGTACCAGTCTTATCAAAGCAAGCAACGTCAACGCGTCCAGCAAATGGGATGCGGAAGGGCTCAGTACAGTAAATAGCGTATTTGCTCAAGGCAGCCAGAGAAGTGTTGACAGCCAAGCTGAGCTCCATAGGTAGCTCAGGTGGGACAACACTAGTGACGATCAAGACGCAGTCGAGGAGAAGCTTGGAGCGTTTGCGGTCCTTCTTCACACCCTCGTCCCAAACGTACCAGGATGCGGCAATTGCGAAGACAAGGAGAAACAGGATGAAAAACAGAGCCTCTGCGTTGTTGGCAGACACACGTTCGGTAGAGTAAATCATAGTGCGGACCAAGCTTCCCTGGGAAGTTTCAAATCCAGTCTTAACAACAATAGCCATGGCTCCATTGTCAGGTGGTGTTGGGACACCAGAGGCAATCTTTGGTCGTTCTTCATCGTTAGAGGCATGGGTAACCTGAAGCACCTTGGTGCCACCGTAAAGGAATGCGTTCTTGTCAAGTCCCTCGGGCTCGATCGCGGCATCGCCAGGGCGGAGCTGTACGGAATCTTTCAGGAGAGGTGTACTCTCGCCAGAAAGCATAGCCTCGTTTACGATGGCGCTTCCCTCAACCAAGAGCATATCACAAGCAACACCACTGTCCTCCTTTGTTCGGCCAACAGAAACAAGATCGCCAGGTAGAAGCTTGTCACTTTCCGTCTCGACCCATTTGTTCTCACGGAACGCATAGATGTTATAAGGCTTGATGCTCATTCCGCGGAACTCATTGAGAGTCCTCAAGCGTTGCCAGACGACAGTGCTCTCGAAGACGACCAACATGAAGAGGGTGAAGAGGGAGTAGTACCAATATTCGTCCAACATCCACAATCCGACGCAGAAAATCTGGAACACGAAGAAGGGGGCAACAGAGTGCTCCTTGAATAACTCCAAAAATGTAGGGACCGGGATGTCGAAAGTATTGTTGCCATAATGCTGCTGTATTCTAGAGAGCTCAGACGACGATGAGATACCCCTCGACTTCTGGAAAGTCTCAATGCGTGGCTTTGGCTCGACATCGATCGCATACGTTAGCGGCGAGAAGGAGTTGGTCTTCTCATTATAGAGAAACCGGCGCTTTTGGAAGAGGAAGGAGGTGTTGGGTTTGCCACCAGCCTGGTATTGTCAGCGCCGTAGTAATGATCTGAATGGGCTTACGTACATTATCTCGGACGATCTTACAGATCTCGGACGTTCCGGCATTTGCAACTGGCAGGACCTTGATCAATTGGGCGTCCTTCACAGTTTTGGCGGTGGTAGATGTGAACAATGATTTCAAGTTCACATTCCAGTTGGTGCTGAGCCAAACCAGACTCTGTACGGTGATTATTGCGCCGCACCAGACAAAGGTCCATTCCTGGCCTCCGATGTGCTTGTCGTACAGCTCCTCGGAAAGGTAATATCTGAAAAAGACGGGCCAAATGATCATAAACGGCCAGACATAAGTATGCAAGTATAAGGGCAGCGGGTTGTGCAATGTCGCCGCCGAAATCTGCGGATTATCGACAAGGGGCGCCATGATGTAGAAAAGAATCCCCAAAAGAGAAGAAGCGAAGGACAGCTATTTCTAAATATTAAGTCGACATCGGTGCCGTCTCTTGTTGTCGACGTTACTATTGAATGTCGTGAGGGGCGGTCGTCTATGTGGCCTTTCTTTGGGTTTCCAAACTTCCGTTTCGAGCCACAATTATGGGATTTTGTCAGGTAGTCGGCACCACGCGGCGCCGCCTGTGCCCAGTTGGTTTTAGTTAATTTTAGCCTGGTTGACACGACGTCACGTGAAATGGTACCTTACACTATTTTACGTTTTATCAAAGCTGAGCCAAACATCATGGAATGTATTATTATCAGTTCTATATAGAGCAATGTTGAGTTTGATTACATAACTCAGAAAACACAATTACTATGAAATAGTGTCTTGAAAGGGTGGTTATTAACTTTCAAGACAACCCCTTTTATCGCTAACAAGAATCGCCTCACCCACTGGACGTCATTTCTTTTTCTGACAGGAATCATGATAACCCAATCATCTCACGCCATTTAATACATCCTCGAATATTGGATATTTATTTTCAAATTACTAACACAGGACTGCTTATTTCTTGGAGGGAGCAGCTTTCAATTACTAATGGAGAGTTCCAAAAGTAGCACGAGCCCTATCCTGAAATGGGATCCGGCGAGAATCATATCTCATGATCATGGCTTTGAAGGATACGCCTTACTGACACTAAATCAACCTCTTGACAATTTGGACTTGCTCAAGTCGCTATGGGAGAGAGGTACTTTGACCCCTATTCTGGCCATACAGGTCATTGATATACTAATTTACCCCAGCGGGATACCGGATTGCGGCAGATGGAGGTGGAAATAGGTTACATAAAGTATACCATGGCGACAGCACTTTTGCAAACCTAATCAAGAAGATTGTCAGTACTCCCCAGCGCAACCAGCCTCATCGAGACAGTTTTAAATCACGTGTACCCCTATCTCAACCCCCTTTTTAACGCCCATCCAGCCACTTGAAGTGATCCACGGCGACCTCGATTCCCTACATCAGACCACTAGATCTTGGGCTCTCGCCCATTCCACGGAAGTCGTCCTTGACCCATCTCAAGAGTCCACGGACTTCACAAAGTGTGTTTCATACATCTCAAAACACTACCTACCAAAGTGTAATTCCGCCCCTGACGTCGTTGTACTCGGTGGCATAGGAGGCCGAGTGGACCAGGGACTATCTATCCTGCATCACCTGTATAAATCACCTCAGATCTACCCGCAAGGACGCATCTATCTTGTATCCACCTCAGCAATAACATTTCTCCTGACGGCGGGCACCCATCAGATTACTGTCAAGAATCCCCAAGCTACGGTACTAGGGAAGAACATTGGCATTCTACCGGTGGGTGTCCCGGCAAAGATCACGACCAGTGGGCTGAGATGGGATGTTGCGGATTGGGAAACGAGCTTTGGAGGCCAGATGAGCACGAGCAATATGGTGCGTGAAGCGGAGGTTACTATCACGACAGATGCGGACGTCTTGTTCACAATTGACTTGGATATGGACGAGGAAGAGTAATATACCGATATCTTCCTGGTATAGAGGCAACTTGGGCGCGTCATGAAAAGAGATATGAGGATTTTAATATAGACTCAGATGAGATAATTATATACGATTCTTATTTCCGCCCATTGTACTTTGACAGAACTCATCTCTCGGTGATGGGAGGCAAGAACATGACACAGTAGTGGCAGCAGCGCATAAAGCAGCCATATGCCATATAAGATCTATGCAAGGTATTCGTACAGCATCGGCCCCAAACGCCTCGCTTCTATAACCCAAATTCAGGAGGGTCCGTCAAGATAGCTTCCCATTGTTCAAAATCATTACGCATATTCTCCCATTTTGCCTTCCATGGTGAAATTACCTCAGGTATTTCAACACCAGGAAGCAGAACGTGAAGAAAATCACCACTCCCGCCGCAAAAATCCATTTGTCCTGCTTAGCCCTTCGCTCCACCATCCGTATCGTATCACCGCTTACGCCCAGCGTATTGGCCACGCTGTACAGCCTCTTCTGTGTTCCCTTAAGCATCTCCCTCTGTTGCCCCAGATCCCCCAGCACTGCCTGCCCTCTCGCCAAATATTCGTCCAGGGCGCTATGTGTATTCCCAAAGAAGTTTTGCTCGCGTAACGCATGTGCCTCTCTCGTCGTCTCTCCACTCCCCATACTCATGCTCTGCTGTCCACCCACGCTGCTAGGCGCCCAAGGGTTATGCGCCTGGGCATTCCGGTTTATCTGTGCATTCGCGTATGGGTTATCGGGGGTACTGGAACCGCCATGGTGCGGCCGGCGCCCGAGCAGCTCGCTGCGGTTCGACTGTGCTGTGGCTTCTTCGCGATCCTTCTTTGCGCGCTCAAATTGTGACTTGTAGTCTGCAAGGTCGTGCCGGAAATTTGTGAGGCGCTCGGTTGCCTTCTCGGCTTTCTGGGTGTTGAGCTCGTGCTTGGCGAGGTCGGCGTAGGAGTCGAGTGTGCGCGAGAAGGAGGTTAGGGAGGCGGATATTTGGCCGGTGAGGGATGCTGGGGCGGATAGAGGGTTGGATGAGAGAGTGGCGAGGTCGGTGCGGAGGGAGGTGGATTGCTTGAGGGCGGTGTTGAAGACGGAGTTCTAGTGGCAAGTGTTAGAGCAGCTGGAAGCGACGTGATGCTGAGAAACAAACCATCGTGACGGTGTTCGTAAAAGTAATGAGGGCTTCTTGTGGTGTGCGCAGTTTGGGTATAAGCGCGGTTCGGAGACAGCTTAGGAGACAGTTGGCTTTCTTTTTATGAAAGGTTCGTCATGGGTGTGATAAACGTGGCTTGTACCGGACTTTAATTGACCATACTGCCGGATCTTGCCACTGACCGCCTTCTATATCTGGTGGCATGTGCTAAAGGCGGCAAAGGCCGAATGGAGCTAACTAAGGGGATTCTCAAAAGCCATGAATTTGGCGTTAATGCCAACTATTACGTGGGAAGTTAATCATATGTCTTTTTCAGGTTCTCTCATTTTATTATTTTCCAAATATTTTCCGCCTCATAAAAAAAATCGCAGAAAGAGGGTTCAGATGGCAAGTTTACTGTATTAATTTTTGAGAATTTAGCACGCCTAGATATTAAGTTAACACTGGGGCAGTGTTCGGCGGGTAGGTATCCGGGTAGTATCCGTGAAGCTCACGGGTAGGGTATATACCCGGCGAAGATCTGACGGGTAGAGTAGGGTATATACCCGGATACATGAGGCTGAATACTATATATAAAAATAGAATAGAGTATATAAAAATGAAGCTATTGATAATAACATAACTCCCGAACCCCTGGACGCCCTATACTACTTCGTCTGCCTCATCATCGGCATCATCGCCATCACTGTCTGCCTCCTGTATCTGACCCCAATTCCGTAAGCAAAGTAAATATCTAATCGTTGGCGGTGATAACCTATTCCGCTTCTTTGTGATAATATCACTACCATTACTGAATACCCGTTCGGAAGCTGCAGAGGTTGCTGGAATTGCCAGATGATCCCGAGCAATACGGGCGATAACTGGATATTGGTATTGCTTTGCGCACCAATATTTGAGAATATCAGTGTGCTCACCAGGCCGTGGTTCAAGCATCCACCGCCTCCATTCTGGCTCTTGGAATGCCAAGCCCTCCGAAGCAAATAGATCTTCGTCAGAGTCAGGTTCTTGCTCTGTTCTACTTGGAGCGCCTTCCGTAAGAGCTGTCTCACGGGTAATACGCTCTGTATCAAGGTGATACTCTCGCCTTTGATATGTTCGGCAAACGTCTTCAAATTGAGCTCTTGCTCGTAGTCTTCGTGTATCGTCTATAGCATTTGGATATAGCTTTTTAAATACTGTATGATTCATCCGTGGGTCGCAAATTGTAGCAACAGCTGAGTGCTTACATTGCTGATTTGTTGTTAGAGTATAATATATATTAAGCTTTTGAAGCGCAGCTCCGCAAGCAAGTCCAATAGTAGAGCTTTTACCAAGATCCTCTTGAATTGATATAACTTTATTTATCATCTTTAAGTAAAGAGGGATCGTAAAGTTAAGGGTTGGAAATGAATCGCTTTGTAGCCGTCGTGATGGCTTTAGGAATACTAGGAATAATCGTTCAAGAGCTTCGATAATAGCCCAATCGTTAGTAGTTAATGATATATCCTTCATACTAATATCAAGCTTCTGTGTAGAACACACTGCAGTAATTGGTATTCGGAGCTTTACAGCAGTCTCAAGCATATAGTATGTTGAGTTCCAACGTACTGGCATATCAAGTGATAATTGCCGTGGCTTCTGCCCTGCAGCTTTTATCTGCTTCTGTAATGCATCCTTCCAAGCTCGTCGGTTCCGAAACACATAAATATGCCGTCGCAGCTTTTCAAGGGCTGCTGATACTTCTGTAGAGCTTTCTATACGCTGTGGTATCCGAGCAAGACCTTGCTCGCACCAGTATGCTTCTGTTTCTATATCCGGGGTAGCTTTCAAGCTCTTAAGAGCAGCTTGAACTACAATATTGATAATATATGCAATACACCGGACATCGCCTTCCTTTACTGTAAATTTCCAAGGCTGTTGAATAGAAGCCTGATGCTCGCTGGCTAACTTCTCATATTCCGCAAGCATTACTGTATTCGCAGAGGCATTATCTCGTGTACAAGTAAAGATAGCGCTTGTAATTTCCAAGCTATCTGTTACAGCTGCTAATTCCTGAGCAAGATATTCACCGCTATGAATTGGTTCTTGAAGGTGGATTATATCGAGTAATACACACCGATGCTGCCACTTCTCATTTATCCAATGACCTGTAACAGCAGCGTACTCTGTATAGTTCCGTGCAGTCCATGCATCTGTCGTTATAGATATCCGGCCTCCGTAGGCAATATGAGACTGGAGTTCAATTTGTAATAAGCCTCGGTGATATGAGAACTGCCGCTGTAGCTCTCGGTGTAGCGTTCGGGACGAGACTGATAATGTAGTTGGGCTTAAGAAATGAACTAATTGATGGAATGAATGGCTCTCAATAAGCCGTAAGGAGAGGTTATTTGATACAACAAATGAGAGTAGTAACTCTCTGTCACAGTCGCCCGAGAGGCGGTGTCGATCCGGAGGGTGTGTCGGGGTTGTTAAGGCTCGGTCTCACGCTGGGGTATAGTAGCATAGAGTTAGAACATATTGGTAAGGCACGTGATGCACCGCCTAGAGGCTCTAGCGGACTAGTCTGAAGTCGGCACCGATCCGCCACCGTCTCTGTCACGGTATCGGAGGGCCTACCAATTACAGTTCGCCACGAGTACACCTGTGTATCGGTGCCGAAGTCCTATTATATAGACAGTAACTCTCCCCCTTGAGTCGAGGGGCAGAGTTCAGTCTGGGAAATACAGTCATGCGTTCTAGCACTCTGCCTATACTCATTACACTCTCGGTATTTCGCTCTACTATTTGATGATTGAATAGGCTGGGGTTTCTGGCTCTGTGGCTCGAAAAATGATGATGCGCTACTTGATGGGCTTGATGGTATATTCTTTTGACTCTTCATTGTATATGCTATTGTTGGATGCCTCTGGGAATAGTGCTTCCAAAGATTACCAGTCGACGTCTGATTTATTAGCTGCGGAGCAGGCGAATATCCACAGCCTGGTTGCAAGCAGGTCATCTTAACTGTCGGCGGGTTACTATCAAGTATCAATCGCGAATATAATAGCTTTGTAAATAGTATCGACGTCGTTGGTGGCAGCATCTGTCCGGGAGCTGGAGGCTGGAGCCGGAGCGGTGTAGGAATATCACCTCGAATAGGGGTATCATGTTGAATAGGGGTAGGCAGCGTTGGCAAAGTAGGTTCGGTATAAGTATCATAACTCTCATAACTGCCCTCGAGCTCTGAGAGCGGAGATTCACTCATTATGAGGATATTACAGCATCAATACAGGTCTCATGATATACAGACGACGTTGAGAAAAGAAGCCTTGGCTACAGCTTGGTATTACTTGGCATATACCCGGGTATATACCCGGATACACCGGATACTCTACAAATATCGACGGGTAGGTATATACTCGAGTATATACCCGGATACTACGGGTATATCGGTATCCGTGCCGAACACTGCACTGGGGAACTGAGAACATTTAGCAGTCGTGGAATAACATGGAAGGAGCGATGGATTTTACTGCGCTTTCAAACAATTGAGTTTGTGCACAGCCTCGCTCCTGCATGTCGGTTTTGCCGGGTTGCTTTTTATCTATACGCGTATTTCGTTTTGAAAATGTATACGGGCGCATCTCGCCATACGTTGAATGTACTCCGCCTCTCCTCGCAACAACATGTTTTCCGCATCTTGTTGTTGATCCACACCCACAATATCCTTGAGTCCTAAAGAGTCCTAAGCCCCGCCTAATACGTGTCGTCATTCTGCTGTTGGAATAAACGACGCATCAAGAACGGTGAAGAAATCACAATGAGAGCGCCAACGTATTGTCGCCAATCTCTTGACAGATTCACAAAAGTGCCAACTCCAATATCATTCGAAACCCCCAAACCTCAACAAGCACAACCCTGTTATAAATCAACAAACCTAAGTCTTCAGAGGTGGCTGCTATTATATCCAGTGTCCAAGAACGTTATATCGGCTAACGACCTTTCCTCACCCTGACGACCTCAATCGAGAATAATACCCTCAAATGCGAACCTTATTCACCTCTTCATATCTGCTACCGGGTATTGTTTTGAACCCTGTACTAGTCCTCCACGGCTTCAACACATTCGCGTCGCACTACATACCATCGGCAATCTCAACCGTGGAATCTTACTCGCGGTACAAATGGATGGAAGACTGTGGACCTCCAGGAAATCAGATTCCATATTTCTATGTGCACAACCAAAATTCATTGTGCTGGAGTTACACCGCGGTGATGGTTGTCCTTCAGGTTCTGGCGTACATCAAGATTGTGGACAACAGGGAGGCCCAAAGACAACTCCATCTACGGAAGAAGGCAGAGAGTAATAAAACCCAACGAACATCAAAAGGAAGAGACCGAGAGCGCCTTGCATTTTCAAGGCCTTGCAAGAATACACAAGATTGGTCCCGTGAGGGAGAGAATCAAGGGCCTGACAATGTGCCACTCGGGAGCGATTATCTCTTCGCCAACCACAAATTGGACAGACAACTCGGATGTACATGAATCAATCCTCTATATTTACAGCTGGTCAAAGAGTTTGCGGGAGCCTTTTGTTGACCGAACGACGAGAATAACGGCTAGCTTCACTGTGATTGTCATTCGCGGCCGGAAGCTCTAGCACAGCTATCATGAAGGCGTGCACAATCCTACTGAAGACAAAGGCATTGAAACATTTCAAGAGCATCGGATCATAACTCTCTTTGTGTGCACATGAAACCCCCTGGCGAGGGTATTCCCTCCTCGTCAGACCCCTAGTTTCAAGGTGTCGCGTCAAATGTGATAAATAGTGGCCAACAACCAACAGGAAAAAAACGCAAGAAATATTTATCCTATGCCTACTTCATTTCCATAATGAGTGATAGTGGTTAAGCAGACACAGGGTTACCAGATTCTTATAAACCAGTTTCGGAATCGGCATGAGCGAGAAAATAATTAAACCCCATAAATTATAGTTCAGTGGCCGTCCACTTGGAAGTGCCTCCTACGTCATCATTCTCAGTCGTACTATAATCCAAGACATTCAGATAAGCGAACACCAGCAGCCACTCCCAAGCTCCCATTTCCCTGTGCCATGTTTCCTGATCGCCATTAGAACTCCACCTTCCCAGCCAGACGCTATTGAGGGAATACTCCACGCGACTCCTTCCGCCTTGACTTAAATATCATCTCTCTACGACCTACCTTTCATCACCGCACTGTACTACCTCAGATAGATCATATAACACAGGTGAGAAAGCTTATACCAGTCGCCTATTATCCGAGGACAATAGCTAATACACACTAGCAGTCATGTCATACGCAGCAGCAGCATCCAAGGGCCCAAAGCAATCCCCAGAGGAGGTACGCGAATCACTTCATTTTGCGATATTTCCCCCTTTGTTCTAACAAGTCACCTCTTAGGCCCGCGCACCAGCACCCCCGGAGATAGAGCACAGCGAATCCGCATCCACTGCGTCTCTCATCGACGTCGACTCGGAATCCGTGCACACTGTCCCCGCAGACTTCAAGGAACACGACGTGCAGACCAGCTCGCAGGCCGAGCGCATCGAGCGCGAAGCCGAGTCCTTAAAGACTAAGGCTATTGCAGAGGAGCAGAAGCTCAAGAAGCAGTTTGCCGAGAAGGAGCAGCAGGCCAAGGAGAAGGCCAGGAAGGCTGCGGAGAGAATCGAGAAGAACTCGGATAACCCTGTGTTCATCGGCAACGCTGTCGCCGTTGCTGCCTTGAGCGCAGGTCTTGGATTTGGCGCATACAGAAAGTATATTAATGGAGAGTTGACCTGGAAGGTTGTTGGTGCTTGGACTGGACTTGTGGGGTTGTTCGCTGCGGGCGACTTCTACCTTAGCAAGTAAGATAACAGATTCCTACGTTTGGCCAGCGCATTATGCTAATCATAACTACAGGTACCTCTTCAAGAACAAGTACCCCGAGCGCAAGTAGAGAGGTGGAGGGTGGTAATGTCTCAGTAAGGCGTCTACGATAGGAGTATGCCAGGGAGCGGAGAATGGAAGGGTGTTAATTTGTACTATGCAACATATTTTTTGTCGATATCCCAGCTCTGGTGTCAGTCGGCTTTCGGAAGTTTGTTTTGGCAATACATTATTATACGGGATCCTTCATTATCAAATTATGAGAAACACGTGATAGTGATGATGCTTCTCGAGGACTTATTTTATCATAGCTGACATTAGTGTTAGTCTAGTTGGACCTCTTCTGATCAATAGCCTCTAGGGACGCCTCTCGTCAAGAACGTCAGATACCCCCCCGTCATGATCTAATCTCCAACTACTTCATCATTATTCACCCACTTCGATAAACATCTCTAAGCCAACCTCTCACTCACCATCAACAAATCTCAAAATCAATTACTCACCGTTTATACACGTGCTTACATTCGACTCTAGAGCAAAGAAGATGCCGCCACTCGCATGCGTCGCTGGCTGGTTTCGTATATATTTCTAGAATTCCTAGGCCGCACTGTATGAGATTCTACGACAGGTCATAAGCGGAAATGCATACTTATGAAGAACAACTGGCCGCATCTAGCGGCAGCAACTCTGTCCTTGCTACTGAACGGATCAAAGATGAAGGTATTTCGATCACTCTTCGCTCCATCAGTGGTGTGCTACAGTGAACTGACATAGCGAAGATATCAAGACTGCATCCGCCAGTGATTGTGCGAATATGAAACCGCCCACCACGATTATTGAGAGTCACAATCCCACAAAACCCAACCGTCGCACCCTGACCGACCCGCAGTTGTGCAAAGTTACGAAGCTAAGATCTAATTCTGTGACCGATGAGTATGGAGCCGCATGTGAAGGCGGGCTCTACCGACTAGCAGAGCCCAACGTCGTGAAAGTCAAAAACGCCGGCACGCAGACTGACATTACGGACTTGGGCGACATCAGCGATGGCGACCAGTTTGCCATTCTCACGGATGAGGAGGATGACAGTGTCCAGATCGAGGAGATTGAGTTTGCCAGTCGCCGGAATAGCACAAGACACGGCGCGTCAGCTCTTGGATTAGGTGCCGCTGGAGGTGATTCGATTGGCGGAGTGCCTCCATCAGTTATGGACGTGCTTGACGGAATTAATGTTGACTATGAGATCGTGGTTGATGCGGATGCACCAAACCTGGATTATCTTGCCAAAAGGTCGGTTCGGAAGAGAAATTCCGACGCAGCGATGTCGGGGGGTTTAATGCCACCAAATGGGAAAAGGAAGGTTAAGGAGGCACCGGTGGAATTGGAGGAGGAGGCAGTTGGGCAGGAGCCTGCTATAAAGAAGGCTAATTGCTGAGGCGAGGTTAGGTGATAATATACTGAAAATGGATGTTGGCGGGCATGTAGTTTACGAGTCATTTTGTCTTTGCAAATAATATCTATTAGAACTAATACTGACTGCCGTAAAAATGGGCTTGATTTATGGTTAATAAACGTTTTTTAAAAGTTAATGCAGGAGAAAAGGGGTGATAGGTCGTGGGATTGTGACTTGTCCTCTGCATTTGACCGGTTGCAATGCATAAAATTTATCCGATCATGGATACGACGATGTGCGAACATAATCAAATAAAATTCGAAGTCTAGCCATTAACAAGCCACAAATGGACAAAAGATCAGCGGCGCCACCGACACGTCCAGCCGTTATCAAAGTGCACAATTCTTACCACTTTCAGCTGAGTATGATACATCTCACATTTGAACGCGTATAGGAGTTCGCGTCCAAACATATATACACCAGCGCTCAATCGCCATTGCTCGGTCGTCGACTTTCAGTCGCTATTGCTAGATCTTCACTTTCCTCCCATATTTTTCATAAAAACGCACTGTGCACATACTCGCCCGCCATGGTGACACCTCAAACTATCCTCCCGCCTTTCGAGAGCCTTGTGCACTTCCAACCCACCGCAATAAGCAACCAGGAAAATACCCAGCCCTCTACCAAAAGAGCTCCCCCGCCGCCCATCAGACCACCACTGATCGACCTCACGAACAGCGCGCGCGCTCCACCCACAATTAACCTCGACATCCTCCCAACCGTCAAGCCAGGCCCCTACCCCGTCTCCAGTGCCTGCCTCTCCAAGAAGCGCACCCACGAAACCACGCGCACCAGCGACTCGCCCACGCCCACTGGCGCCGATGCCGAAGATGACGGCAACTCAGAGACAGACGAAGACGCCGACGAGGAGCTCCTTGCTGAGCTCGACATGGACTGCGACGTCGTGCGCGCGCAGATCCGCGCTTTCCTCGCGGAGGGCAACACGGCTGTCGCGTTCCGAAAGCTCATTCGCGCTACGCCGGGTAGCTATAATGGGTTCATGAAGCAGCAGGGACGCGATGCGGGGATTGCGGCCGAGACGTACCGTAATGCCGTGCTGTTCTTTGCGAAGCGCGAGAGGAGGGCTAAGAGGGCCGCAGCGGCGAACTCAGGTGTGCTTGCTACGTCTGCTGCTGCACCAGTTGTACCTATAGCACCAGTGGCCAGTCAGCCGGCAGCGAAGCGGAGGAAGGCAGATGCGCCAGCAGCTAAACGTTCGGTTGATAACTCGATCTACGATGTTTCTGACATCCATCTGGAAAAGGAGGAGCGCGACGTAGTGCCTGTATTCGACACATGCGATGACATCCGGACAAAGATTAGAGCGTTCTTTCGTCAGCCTGACTGTACCCAGGCTTTCCTCTTGCGGAAGCTCGGGGCGCAATATATCCTGGCGCCGCGTGCGCTGCGGTCACCGCAGGTGAACACGTTTATGCGGCAGAAGGGCCCGCTCGAGGGGAACTCATCGGGGATCTTTTACGCGGCGTACGTGTATTTTGAGAAGCTGCGGATAAAGCAGGGTAAGAAGAAGTCGGCGAAGAGGGAAGAGATGGAGAAGCGGTGGGGCCCTGGAGGGGTGGATAGGACCGCTGGAGGGGGCTCATTCTGGTGTAGACAGGGAGAGGTGCCTGTGCAGGATGCTTATGGATGCATTACTTTCGAGAGGAGGGGACGACACTAGCTGGCCGATTTTCTTACCTACTGTACCCTAGTGACGATATCTGGGGACAAAAGAGATGCTTTGTATGATCAATGTGGGAGGGGTTAATGGCTAGGGATTAATGTGGGCGAGGATGAGGGTGAGGAAGCCTCTGGCACCGTGCGCGTTCATATCCCCTTTGCGAATATGCGTTAGTTTAATATACCCATCAGCTTGTTTTGCTAAATTCTTTCACCAACCGAAGGGGTCTCCGAATTGGAAAAATGAGATCCCAATTCGAGGTAGTTTGCGTTTGGTGCTAAGCGTGGAAATCAAGGTGTGAAGGTGCAACATACAATATATTTGATTTTGAATTCTGAAGATTTTGGAGTTTGGTGAATAAATGGTTGAGTAGAATCTGAGAAATATCTATCTATCTTCTAATACTCGTGAACATGGCGATGGACACCACATCATCAAAACGTAACTCTTTTTATCCAGCCCTCATCTGACCTCGCCCTCGCTCGTTGATATTTACAAGCTTTACAACTTCGCCGTCTCGCGGACAACCTTATCCACCGCCCGTGCAACGTACTCCACATTGCCCGTATTTAAACCCGCCATGCTAATACGTCCATTCTTCGTCATATACACGTGCGCATCCTTGCGGATCTTCAACACCTGCGCCTCTGTCAGGCCAGTAAAGGAGAACATGCCGATCTGCTCTGTGATGTGCGACCACGTCCCCGGTGTGCCCAGCTCCTCGAGCTTTCCGCGTAGAGCCTTGCGCATCTCCTCGATACGTCCGCTCATCGTCCTCAGGTCCTCCTCCCACTGCGAGAAGAGCCCCGCATCGTTGAGGATGGTGCTAGCGATACGGGCGCCGTACGCAGGCGGGTTGGAGATCTCAGAGCGCTGGAGGATGGCCAGTTGCGAAGAGATGCGCGCGATGGTCTCGGTGGCATCGGAAGCAGGGCTGGTGATGAAGTGGAAGCAACCTGCACGCTCACCGTAGAGACCAAGGTTCTTAGCGAAAGACTGAGCGAGACACAACTCAAATCCCTGCTCAACGAAGTAGCGGACGGCCCAGGCGTCCTTGGCGAGGTCGCCAGAAGCGAAACCCTGGTAGGCTGAGTCAAAGAAGGGGAATTGGTTCTTGGCGCGCATGATGGATGCGATCTCCTTCCATTGTTCCTGGGTGGGGTCAACTCCGGTGGGGTTGTGAGCGCAGGCGTGGAGAAGAATGACGGCGCGATCCGGTGCTTCTTGCAGCGTTTTCTTCATGCCATCGAAATCGAGGCCCTTGGTGGACGCAGAGAAGTATGGGTACTGGGCAATTGAGAGCCCGGCATTGGTGAAGATTTGGTTGTGGTTGGCCCATGTTGGGTTGGAAAGGTAGATGGTGGGCTTTGGCTTGTAGAACCGCGACAGGAACATTCCTCCTAGGTGGCACGCGCCGGTTCCCGAAATTGTTTGAACTGATGTGACACGCTTCTCCTTGATGGCTGGGCTATCGGCGCCTAGCATAACTTTCGCAGCAGCGGAAGTGAAGTCGGGGAGTCCAGCAATTGGGAGGTATTCGTGGTTGAGTGCGGGGTCATTTCTGAGAATCTCATCCGCCTTGGAGGTTGTTAGCAATGCAACTTGGGAATAACACGAGATAAAACTGAGTGAAGATTATCGGTGAATTGAGCTTCTAACCTTCTTAACAACTGGCAAAACCCAAGGCTTTGCGTTGTCATCTCTGTATGCGCCAATTCCTAGGTCGACCTTCTTGTCAAACGTGTCAGCCCGATAAGCGGCCATCAATCCAAAGAGCGGATCTTCAGGAGCCTGGGGAACGGCATCCTGGGGGAAGTTGGTAGTCTGTGGTTGAGACATGTGTGCTGCTATGTTTCGTAGTCTTGCTTGAGGACCTGATGATGTTGAAGTTGTGGAGGATTTTGAGGTTGAGGGAGATGTATTCGCAAGGTATGCCATCCCGGCGTTATGTTTGCCTGGCATTATCGGAACGCTATATTATCGCTATCAGGTAATCAAGAATTGGCTGCCTTTGTATTGGTACAATAAATTCGCGCAAACGTAATCGGAACGTCGTGGAATATGAAAACAATATAGCAAACAATTTTCGTTACAAATGGTATAATAGAAAGGGGACAAGTTGAATGATTGTACAGATATTATAATTGCTAAGTAGCTGAGTAGTCGACCTGGGAAGCGCGGAAACTGGAAATATTATAACATTTTGTGGCAGGAGATTTACTTTCGTGGAGAAGCCGAGGCATCGCGGTAAAAAACGCCGACGTGGGCCTTGGGGGAAGCAAGACATCATTACAACATACCGCTAGTAGTGAAACAGCTAGATTATTTACTATATAGAGTAGAGCGTTCTAAGGTATGGCTTACTCCATATATTATATCTGGGGTATGATTCTCACATGCCACCGGCCGGTCATTTTGATTGCTCAGGCACTGATTGGAACATTGAGTTGCTCATCACATGCATGCATACCATGAGTGTCACATATGTAACTGATGCCCATCTATATTTGTTGCGATATGTATGTATCTGCCACACGCTCTCTGCATATTGTAACTTAACAGACTTCGACGTGGTTGAATCATATGATCAAATCATACACCACCAGGAACGCACTCAGCCCGCATGATGCATAGAAGACATACTTGGCTGTGCTCCTTCGCTCTGAAGCCTTCTTCAGTTCTTTATTTCCGCCTCCGACATTCTCGGCCGTTAGAAACGAGTCTGCAACAAGCTGATCGATGTGCGCCGACTGTGTTGCTAGGTTGTTGACAAGCTGTGTCTGTAGTTCTGAGATTTCCATGAGCGACTTCTGTGCCGTCCTGAGGGGTTAATGTTAGCATAGGGCTGTGCTGGGTGAGACGAAGCTGGACCTACTTTACTTGGTTCAGGGTATCTTCGTAGTGTTGAACCATGTTTCGATTTTCCTTCTCAAACAGCTGTAGCTGCTCTGGCGTCAACTCATCCTCGACATTCTTCCCGTACTCCTCCTCGACGTGCCTCCCAGCCGCGCCCTTGTATTCGAATGCTGGTATAGGCGGTTCACCCGACCCGCCGCCTTCCATTGCCATACCTCCCTTACTCTTATAGAGCAAACTTTTATTCTTCTCCATCTCGCGCATAATCCGCGTCTCCATCATGGCCGCTTGCAACCCTCCGCACTGCTGTAGCTTCTGCCGTAAATACCAAAGCACATTCTCCCTGTGCGTGCTGATCGTATTCGCCCTGCTCTCCGCCTGTTCCTGCTCAGGAGGCTTCGATTGCCCTATCCCACCAACTGCCCAGTTACCCAAGGCGCCCAGTTTATTGCCATATTTCTTTTCTATCAGGGTCGTCTCGGTATCTTGGCGCAACTGCTCCGCATCTGCCAAGTTTCGGATGCCATAGTTGAGTTCGCGGAGAAGTTGCTTGGTTTCGGCGTCAATCTCGTCGCGCTGGCGGTCAGTCAAGTACCGCCATTCTTTATCTTTGGACTTCGAACTTTCGGCAGCAAGCTGGCGCTGTCGTCGCGGTGGTTGCGTGGTAGACAGGTAGGATTGTCGGATTCCCCGTAGATAGTCGTTCAGCGACGCAATGTGGGAGTTCTGGGTTATCGGTCAGCAATTGCTCGAGCGCATGAAGAGAAATATCATCTCACTATGCGGTACGCCTCTTTAAGAAACTCGTCAAGGTGCTGCATAGACAGAGAGATGCCACCGGTTGTGTGGGCGCCATGCGCCTTCAGTGTCTCGTTGAAGTACGGAGTGATATCTGTCATTTTGTAGGTACAGCAAATATGCAACTACAATGACGGTTGTACGCTGCTTTCAGCCTTATAGTATCATGCTACCAAAGAAAACCATTTACACCATCTTCTTTTTAGGTTGGGTACGAAGTAAAATGGGCAAGAAATGTTACAATATAACTGTTATCGCCAGGTGTGAACAAGCATAGGTGTGGCTTTATGGTACCTTCCGTCACTGAGGCTGGAACACTGTGGCGCATGAGCTAGTGTGGCTGGGCACCTGCTCATCAGGCGGCCCCTTTTCACGCATCACCCACTCCCATCAACTTGTCTCATTGTACGTATACACACTTTCCACAAGGTGATGAGCTTTTCTTAATTGAACTTTTGGAAGTACAGTAACCCAAAACACCTACTCACAATAATACATTCACGAACAAGCTCGTGTATTCCAGAGCCTTTTCAAACCAAGCTCTTTCTGAAATACTGTGTGTAAAAGTCCTTGTTAAAGCTCCGAAACACGAGCTTGTTCGCGAATGTGTCCATTCGTTTGACAGGCTTTCCATAGAAATTAGGTGTCAACTGCATTACATGTCCCAGTTAATCCAGATGTTCACACAACATTCTATAACAGAATCTTCTCACTGACCTTGATATGCTTCATTCTTTTTGCCAAGTCAAGTGCAGTTATCTTAATGGCCTCCTTCTCTGTCCTCACAATCCCTTAAATTATCAAAATGTCTGAAATTTCCCTCTTCACAATGGCAGCTCCTTGTGACGTATCCATAAGCTGGCTTGTCACAAGTGTGCGGCACGTTTCTTCACCTAGAAAATTCACTTCGCTGTCTTGTAGCAAACGCGACCCCTCGAACACATAGTTTCCCAAATATCTGTATGTATTCCTTGCATCTGGGCACACTACCACTGGAAACTACCCATAGAGAGGTGGTTCTGGGCGGAGCAGTGTGTAGTAAATTCCATTGGCTCTTTCGGTAACAGGAGCGTGAACTTGATACTTTTTTTGCATAATTAGCATTGGTTGGCAGTTGACAATCCCAGAACTAGGCGTGTAGCCTAGCATATTGTGTATGTCAGCTTGGTAAATGCCTGAAGTGCTGAAATGCAACCTGGGGCCGGTTGGAGCGCATGGAAGCAACTGTTGACTGGGCTTATTTCTGATGGCCACAGTGCTCAAGTGCAATTTGGGGCCAGTTGGAATCCTTGGATGTTGATGTTGATTCGACCCATCGCTGGCTTTACCACGCTGCTGGGGCAGAGCTTGCGGTGATATTGGTTCCTCTTTGATGATAGGTCTGAGAGACGGCTGCAATCCGTGATTTTTAAGTCCCTGCGTACAGTCGCCATTTGGGCCAAGATAAATGCGCTTTTTCTCAATAAGGAAGGGCAAATTACTGTTTTCTGACAGGGCTGGTGATGTGGCCTTTCGTTTGCGAGAAGGCCCCATAAGAGCATTCAGGCTGTCACTACCATTGGGGATTGTAGTCAGAACTGGGCGTGACACATGGGTATGTTTGGCAGTAGTGTTTCCGATGCCGTTTGTGGGTGTGGATGGGACCTCTAGCGAATCTTGAGCGAGTAAATCGAGGCAAGAGGGATGGATGTTTCCTTGTTGCTGTTGCCACTCCGAACGCTTGTCACAGTGTACCAGCATGGAGGGCTGAGAACTGGGGGCTTGGAACAGGGCGGCCGTTGGAGCGCATTCCACTACTGCGAAGCCGTGAGAAGATAATGGAAGACATTCAATACCAATATGCTCAAATTCTCCCCTCGTAGAGTTGTCCATGCCTAAGATAGCACCCCTCTGCTCACCCATCCGAGAGCCTTCTTTCGGACTGTGACTGATTTGACCAGACATAGTCTCTGTTATATGTCCACTTTGACGTGGACGAAGGATATTCTCGATGGCAGATTTCAATTGCTACACTCTGTCAGTAATATTCTCTCAAATTAAGCGTAGACAATCGTACGAGTTGCTTTTTTGTGAGGGCTGATTTAATGAGATCACAATCTCTGTTTTCACCAATACGCCGCAGTGCAGTACCTGCGTCATTTCGCCGATTAGAGGCAAGGAGCTCATCCTCACGGATTCCTATGGATTGGATATTTATCTGCTCTTCCCGCAAACTGGTTTCCCCGCCGCCAAACCTCAAATCCTCTTTTCGGCGAGTACAGGTTGTAAGCTCATCTTGACTAGCTCTACTCCGCTGGGTATTATAGTCTTCTATCTGGCGCTCTTGGTTGTATTTGGCTTTCCTGTCGATAATTTTCACGATCTCCCTCTCCAATGAGTGGAGCTCAGATTCAATTTCATCCAGGTTGGGATGCTCGCCCAACCTCGAAGCTGCAAAGCCAGCCATCTGTGGAACCCTCATGAAACTGTGCCAATGTAAAGTTGAGGTAACTTCAGTATGGCAGTATCTGAACAAAAATGAGGTGCAGGTGGTTTATGATGGGGTAGTTGGAGCAACAGATAAGCACATGTGACGATTGATGGAGTGGTTCTGAACAAAACAAAAGCCACTGGAAATACTCGGTCGACTCATGCCCCCTCGGTTGGAGCCTTCTACTTATTACCCTGCAGTAAGAGTTATGCAAAGAAAAGAAAAGCAGAAGAGGAACAAATATTCCGATCTAAAGGAGGCTTTGACTGGAGTTATTTTTTGGTGATTCAGGAGAGGAAGGGGCGACATCCCCTTGCTTCGCATATAAACAATGGGTAGCCTAGCAACACGTGCCTTCAGTAATTAAGAGTTCCTAATTTAGTTACAGTTGCTGTAATCACTTATATTATGCACAGTCCTTCTCTAGATGTTTAGGCACGACGGGTGGCTTGCGTGAGCAATAATCCACGGCTGCTTATTTCTTAGCGGTCGATTGGCAATAATCTGAATAGGTAACCTATCGAGCAGTAGAATTGGACTGACCAGCTTTGTTGAATTGATACCATATCTACCAACCAGTTCTACATATTTTTCAACTCCTCCAATCTCTCTTTCAGCATTTCAAACTCTGCCGTATCTTCCCAACTAGCCCTCCCCTTGCTCATGATACCCCTCGCAGCGCTCCTCGCCTTCATCTTCCATCCCTTTTCTACCTCCCCGCTCCCATCCGCCTTCTCTTGTGGCCCATAGTTCTCAAATGCACTAATCAGTCCATCGGTTGCCTCTGACACCTGTTTCCACGCCTCCCTATCCTCCAGCCACGTCTCACCCGCTGTCGCTACTCTCCACCTCTTCTCCGCACAGGCTAGGGCTCCAACAAAATCGCGTCGGTAGAACTTCAGCTTCTCCACCAAAGACCACAGCTCGCTGTTAGCAGTTATTAGCGGTACTATGTCTGAGTCTACCATCTCGATGACAGCACGTGCTAGGCTTCCACGTGGCGGGTTGTATATTCCATTTTCCATCGTCGTAGGATTAGTATCCCTTTCTCTTGCAAGAACTTCTCCCACTAGGGCACGCAAAATATCAATGTCTATTGCCTTCTCCCCTTCTTTCGGGGACCGGATGCGAATTACGGCACGGAGGCCTTGCAATACCTCCGGGAACGAGGGTGGTGACATGCGGCCAGCAACTGTAATGACGTTGTCCCAAATTTGCCAGTTGTCGTATTGTAAGCTAGCACCTCTCTTGTATGCAATAAGTGATTGGCGAAGGATATCTTTCGGGTCCAACTGGGACATTTGTGGCTTGTGAACCCCAACCTCATCATCATCAGCTACCTCTTCAGCATCCTGGATTTGATTTGCGGCTTCCAGCTGCTTAATTTTCATCAATTCGGTGTGCTTGGATAATAATGCGGAGCCGAGGTTGCTGTATGTTTTTGAGTTGTCATCATCTATCATAATTGCTTGTTGAAATGCAATAATAGCTCCATCCCAATTTCCAGTCGCAAGGTCAATATCTCCAAGACGACTCCAAGTGTCTCCGTATTGGCGGTTAACTATAGTTGCTTTGATATATGATTCTCGAGCATTTGCCAGGTCGCCTTTGCGAGTATAATACTCGCCTAGTGTTCGCTGCGCACGGGGATAATGGTGGTTGGAGATTTCCCATGCCCTCTCCCAGCACGATGGGTCTTGTTCGAGGTCACCAATAATACACCATAGGCGCGATGCATGAGGGGGAGGGGGTGACCGCATCTCCCCCTCCCACATATCCGTGCGCACTTCGTCGTCATCGATACCATACTTGTCCATTTCTGGACCTTTGGAAGAGTAGTATAGTTGACGGCGGATGACTCGACGCGCGTTTTCCTCTTGACCGATAGAATGGTAGCAAAGGGCAACCTCAGGCCAAAGCATCAAGCGCTTAAATATCTCAAGGGCGCTCACAAGACTTCCTGCGTGGCTCCAGGCATAGGCCAACTCGGTTTCTATCTCCCACCTGGTTGGAGAATTGAGTTGGTGTATAAACTTTAATCGCTCGGTAATCGGAGCAGACTCAGAGGGCTTTGCCTTTGGTAGGAACTGAGTAATCTGTATTTGAGGAACACCATCACCGCCAGCTGTTGGCTCTTCTTGGGTCTCTGCGATAACTTGATCCACAATAGCTTGGAGTTGAAGCACGCTACGTTCTTGTGTCCTCGACCTATGGGCTTCAATTCTACTCCTTACAAGTAGTGCTTGAGTGTAAATCTGCCAGTTCGTAGGTTTATCATCAAGAACACGGACAGCATATGGCAGAATCTCCTCGCTGTTCAACTTGTCTAAGGGAGCCGAGACATCTTTCAATGTGGCTTCAGTAAGTAGCATAATTTGGTCAACAGGTTTTAGCTGCGGTTGATTACTCGGTTCCAAGCTTGCAAGCTCCTCTGGAAGATCTGTTTTCAAGTCTTTGTTGACCTTTGTGAACTCGATTGACTCGAGTAGCGTATCGTCATTCAGGCTGAGTGCAGTAGGCCCGGTAGTCTCTGCTTCACTCCCAGCAGATCCAGAGGCACCGTCCTTCGGGAGGGTGTTTGCCTCCTCAATACCTTCGGTTTCCGGTTTTGGCTCGTCTTTGCTCTTCGCAAAGACAACTAGTTGTGAGATATCCGTCTCCTGGAATTTCGTTCTCTTTCCCAATGCACCAGACAATGCGTACTGGAACTGAGACGCTTCTTTTGCATGCGTCAGGTTCTCTCTAGCTTTGGCATCTACGCCTTGCATAATGTAGATCTGTGACTTTTCAAGGAAATACTGGACCTTGGATTCTGTAGAATAAGGTGAATTCTTGGCCATGATGTCAAGTTCAAGGGAGAACATATCCGCCTCAGCCTGGGTCTGAAGGGTTGCCACCGAATCACTGAGACGAGTATTTGACATGCCGGAAGATAAGAGACGCTGATGGTAGGCATTGATGCGGACTCGCATCCATCTAGAATCGAGTGTTTGCCCAGCCACAACACGTGGGAAGTACTCCGTGAAAATTGCCCTTGCAAACGTGAAAAGCTCGACGTGTGGAATAAGTTGGTAGACTGAGAGACCATCCACCGCCAGATTCTGGAGACATTCCTGTCTGTGCTTCTTAACGTCGTCCGAGGTTGTATCCGCACCAAAGAGGAGGGAGCGCGAGGAGAAGGGCGGTCCCGTGACATTTGCTTGCAAGAAAGCATCTAACGAGGCCATGGCTATCAATATGGCTCTGGCAGAAGCCACAAAGGTATTCTCTTCCGTTGTCCATGGCTTTGGCTTCCCAGTGCTATCGGCAGATAATCGCTCCAAGAACTGGCTGAACAGAGCTTGAGCCTCATTTCCACTGAGAAGCTTCTGATAGTCTCCTTGGAGGTAGGTTTCAGTTAGCTCCTGGAGCTCGTCGATGTGCTTTAGCGGCTCGAGGTCGCATATCAGCTCATCGAATGTCTTTTCAGACATGGTAACTTTGTCGGTGGCCATCACAATATTTTGAGTGTTTACCCGCGCGGGGTGTTTTGCTCCTTCACAACCTTATTAAACGTCATGAACAAAATTTCGTTTTTGGATTTGGATTTGTGGTATCAAAGATAAGCGAAACTTTTGGATTTTAGGGATCACGTATACGCAAATCAAAGCCCGAAAGCTGGTAGTTATTCTACGACTGTTATAATATAATTATTCAAATATTTTTACTGCCCTTTTAAATATTTTTGTCGGAAAAGTCATGCCCAATGTCGGTGCTACAGGAGCTGAGACAGTACGTGGTGGGGTGGCGTATGTAAATGTACCTGATTAACTGATATACCGCGGGGTTTTTTTATTCCCGGAAATTATTACCGTACCCCTCTCTTTCTTCTTTCTCCAAATCTCCAACGGGAATAACAAGTTTTGCTTAATATCCGCGAATCAAATGATAATCCGCCCACGCTATATCGCCACACCCCATGCTGGATTGCGACTGTCCAACACCAAGATGTGGATTTCTACTCGGCACGGCACCGCTGTTCGCGCTGTTCGCGCAACTTCCGTATAGCCGTTATGGACTACTAACCACGATGGCTTAAACCCGGTTCTTAGATAGGTAGGTGTTGTGTCTCTATCCTTCTTTACTTGCATCCATATTTATCTTTTCTCCCCCAATTTAAAACGTCTTCCGTCCTTGTTGTCTTCATGAGTGATATTCGGCGGTATAATAATATTGCACTATGGGCGTAGAGAAGGATGGCCTCGGCATGGAACCACAAGAACCTACGAGACCGCCAATCTCTCGCGACGTGTTGGAGAAGGGCTTGGATGAAGAAACCACAGGAACCCCATCGCCCAGCGAGACCATACCAGCAGCAAGCACGGATTTCCAGCCTGCCAGTGAGGAGGCCATAGCCGAGGATGGGGATCTTGAAGAATTAACAGCCGTACGGACTGGACCACCCTACTCGGTCTTCACCAAGAAACAGAAGCAATATATCGTCCTCATGGTCACAGTGGCGGCTTTCATATCCCCAACATCTGCGAATATATATTTCCCCGCTTTGAATCCGTTGGCGAAGGATCTGAATGTTTCGGATTCGCTTATCAACGTAACCCTCACATCATTTATGATATTCCAGGGGATAGCGCCTACATTTATCGGCGATCTTGCTGATATGGCGGGGAGGAGGCCGGCATACATTGTGGCCTCTATTATTTATCTTGGCGCCAATGTTGGGTTGGCTCTTCAGAACAGCTTCCCCGCATTGTTAGTTTTGCGTTGCCTGCAGAGCGCGGGTAGCAGCGGCGGCATTGCCCTGGGATTTGGGGTTGTGGCAGACATCTCAACGAGCTCAGAACGAGGTTCGTATGTTGGGATTGTTGGCGCTGGAACCATGCTGGGTCCCGCGCTGGGCCCTGTTATTGGGGGGATTCTAGCCCAGTTCCTGGGCTGGAGATCAATATTTTGGTTTTGTTTCACCTTTTCAGCTGTGTGGCTCATTCCTTATATTTTTACCGTTCCGGAGACTGGCCGTAATGTTGTGGGAAATGGCTCGGTTCCACCAGTAGGTTGGAATATGACAGTGTTGGACTACATTCGCCAGCGCAAAGAATTGAAATCCCAAGATTCCCTCTCCCGCTCGGCCACTGCCGACGAGCGCCGCAGGGCCCAAGCTGAACTTGCCAGTCATCGAAAACTCAGGTTTCCAAACCCGCTCAAAACGATCTACATCATTGGAGAAAAAGATGTCGCTTTAGTACTCTTCTATAACTCTCTCATCTATACCGCATTTTACGACGTTATGGCCTCGATGCCTGTAATGTTCAAACAAACATACGGATTTAATGACCTCGAAGTGGGACTTTGTTATCTTCCCTTTGGCGCTGGCTGCGCAATAACGTCTTTCGTCAATGGAAAACTCCTCGACCGGAACTACAAGAAAATCGCAAAACGAATCGGTTTCGCAATTGACCGTAAACACGGTGATGATCTACGCCATTTTCCAATCGAGGAGGCGAGACTAGGGATAATATGGCCCATTCTGGGCGTTGGGCTTGTAAGTATTCTTTGCTATGGCTGGGCCATGGAGAAGAATGCGCATCTTGCTGCTCCGCTTGTTCTCACATTTCTGATTGGATTCTGTGTTAATGGCTCATTTAATATCTTGAGCACTCTGGTTGTAGACTTGTATCCCCAGAGCCCTGCGACAGCTACAGCGGCGAATAACCTTGTTAGGTGTTTTATGGGAGCAGGAGGTACGGGCATTATCAATATCATGGTGGAGAAAATGGGACGAGGATGGTGCTTTACTTTCATTGCTTTGGTTTGCACTATTACTATGCCAATGCTGTTGGCGGAAATGAAATGGGGTCCTGGCTGGAGAGAGGAGAGGCAGGTGAGGTTGGATGCCGAAGCTGTAGCAGAGCACCAGAAAAGGTTGGAAGGTAGTAGTGACGCTTTGGCAGTCGAAGCTGGCCAAGAAAAGTGAGAGTGGTCAGAAGTAGGTATAGAGTAGACATAGAGAGAATACCCATATGATATTTTTTTTTGTTAAAACGATGTGCGGCTCTCTCTCACTTATACAATAAACCTGTCGTCCCTTCAACTTAAGCTGAGTTCGGATAATCCTCCATGCTAATCTCATTTAATGGTACACTCTTGAGGCGAATGAATTCGCTTGCGTGCTCTGGCTCACTATAGAGTCTTTCAAGATACCACAGGGTATCAATACCAATATCTTCAAGGTACGCTTTCACTCGTCCAAAGTTTAGCCCCACCTGGGCAACGCCGTGACTGTCATCAGACAGAGTAAACTTGCCACCGAGGCTCAAAAATTCCTATAGATTGTTAGTGTTATGCGAGAAGTAAAGCTCAGAAACCATACCTCGCAAATACTCCGGCTTGGATACGGCTCCTTCAAACCTTTCCGGAGCGCACTGCTGTTGACCTCCAGTAAACCACCTTGCTCGATAATAACCTTAAGGGCTAGTACAATCTTTGGCCATACAGTGTCCCAAGTCTTCAAGTCATGGTTTGGTACACTGCTATACAGCCGGATTAAATCGAAGTGCGCAATAACTCGTGGTCGCAAATCTTGCAGCATTATATACATGGCATCGAAGTAGTCCTCAAACAGTTTTAGGTCACCCACACCCCCAGCTACTTGCCGTGCGACTTCATACGTTTGCCTGTCGAAGTCGATAGGAATCTCGTGAACGTGGTGCACAGAGCCGATGTAGAAATCCACTCTAGGGTCTTTGGCAAGACCCCTGACAATAGGTCCATATGCTTGGCGTATATATTCCGCCTCAAAGCCGATAAGAATTTCAATCTGCCCTGCATACTTGGTGCGCAGACGAATGCTCTCCGTGAGAAAGCCTTCGTGCCTTGGAAGCAACATTGCTGTAGTATCCCCAGCTTGAACCTGCTGATGGAATTAGTACACAGGCAGTCTAGATAATCTGTCGCAAAAATACAATATTATGGGGGAGATATCATCTTCAGGGACAGCTACGCACCTCCTCGGGATATAAATCTCGGTCATCAGTGCGAGGCATATGCTCAGTAAGTGATATAAGGCGCATATTCAGCGATATAGCTCGCTGGACCACCTCTTCCAGCCGATCTTTCGCGTGCCCGGGACAAAACTGCCCCGAATGAGAATGCATCGTAAACGCCATCTTGTCTGACAATGGATTGGCTATGACTGTTCAATTATATTGCCTGCGACTGCGATAAAACCTTGTAGTTTCGACTGACTTGACTTTGTTGCAAAGAGGGATGGGAAAGTTACGTTATTCGGAAGGAGGAGGATTAGTCATCCACCAAATCGCTTTGAACTTCATTTTTGGAAAGTGCAAATCTGGGAGATATACATATATATCGTAGAAAACAATCTCGCCTTTGGCCTTTGTTTTAATTATGTAACTTTGTTATCAGATTACAGTATTTTACATGTTTTTATCCCTTCTCATGTTCTATTTTCAAGGCGGGCTCCTGCACAATACATCCTCACTTTAACTGCCCAAGACCGCGACAGAAAGCCTTGAGCTACGGTATATGGAGGTCACGGACAGACAAGGGTAAGTACAGGAGTATATATATATCTTGCTGCCTGATAGTATCCTTCTTTCCGTTACATCTTCCGATAATAATTACATCCACTACAATTTTTACGCAATGTCTCCTTCCACCATGGACGCACCTTCCCCCTATCTAGGCCGTTGGTCGGGAACGTCAACAACACAGCCGTTTAATGATTTTACCATTATTGATATTTTATACCGGGACGGAAGTAACTACCTTCTGCGCCAGGACCGGCGAGCCCGAAGACCACTTGAGAGTAAGATAAACTTTACGTCAAGTAATGTTTTCACAACTGCTGTGGCGACATGGCTCGGCGGACAAGCCACCATTAGCGGCACCTTCCACAACTACAATTCTGATGTGGTTCTCGTTGCCAAAATTGAGGGGGATGGCTTAACCGGCTTAGAGAGTACAGAGGTCCATCTTAAACAAGGCGCACCGGAACATGAGAGGTACATGGTTCCTCTTCTCCGTGTAGGCCCTGAGAGTCTCCCACACGACGCTAGCTTCACATCCACGCTTGCTCTAGAGGTCTTAGACATGACCTCTGAAAGACTTGATGCTGCAATTCAAGCTATAATCCGTCCACCTAGTCACCCAGATAATCGCGTCGAAGGCCTTCTCATTCTAAAAGACGGATGCCGTATCCATGAATCCTATTACTACGGTCTAACCGACTCCGAGCCCCATGCATGTGCCTCAATCACTAAATCCGTCGTCTCCATACTTGCCGGTATAGCCATTGATCGAGGCATTTTATCCCTTGACGATCCCGTCGCGGCCGCTTTTGACATCCACTCAGCCTGGACTGACTCCCCTCCCATCCTCCTTCGTCACGCCCTCTCCATGACATCCGGCACTGCCTTCAGCCAGTATGATACTGGGAGAATGCTCACTTCCACCTCTGTTGCACAGCTCATTCTCAGAGCCCCTCGGCGCTATGGGGCTCCAGGTACCAAATACCACTACGATAATAGCCTTCCTACCATCGTCAGTTTGCTCATTGAGCGCCGGTCTGGGATGGGCATCGAGGCTTTTGCACGCAAGTACCTTTTCGACCCACTCGAAATTACTAATTATACTTGGACACGCATGCACGAAGACTCCGTGGATGGCTCCCCTTTCGTGTTGCCATCTGGTGGGCTTAGTCTCACGCTTACTGATCTCGGGAAGATTGGAGAGCTGCTGCTTGGGAATGGCGAGTATGATGGAAGGCGTATCGTATCGGCTGACTACATAGAGGCGGCAACCAAGAGTCAGACGGAAGAGGGTGATTATCCATACGGGTATTTCTTTCATTCCAATGAGGGAGGCAGACATGTGACTGGGACTGGATCCGCAGGGGCGTATATGGCACTGGGTAGCGGCGGACAGGTCATTTGGGTAGCACCAAAGCAGAATCTGGTATTTGTAGCGGTTGGGAGTAGTTGGATGAGCTTCGAGGAGACGCCGGTGGTTCTTAGATCTTTTGCAGACACAGTTCTCAAGGACCTGGATTAAAGATAGCGGTTTCTTCAATCGTTTATTTAATAGGCGATTTTTTGTAATGAAATCCTTAACTTTTTGTCTAGTCTACATAAATCAATCGGAAAGTAAACGATAGAAGCCACCAGCAATGCAAATCCAAAAGAGATTAATAGGGATAGTACGATCTATCCTCATAATCCTCGCCCTAGTATGGCCTCTCATCCTCCTGCAGGCCATGATCGTAGATTGATCTCCGCATCCGACCCCGATTAAAACGCGTATTTTCGATCAACTGCGAGTCATCCAGGGCCCTTTGCGGCAATGGAGGCCACCGCTCCTGCCTCCTATCATACAGATTGCGCCATGCATCATCCATGAACAGCCCTAGATTGATCGTCGGGCTTACTTCTGGCTCGGGAATTTCATTCCGAATATTCTCTCCAACGCGAAATGCATCTCTCCAAAAGTCATTGTGTTCTCTCCTGAACCTCTATATTGTGAACAGTTAGTATCTCTCATTTCAAGCGCAATTTATGACTTGCCTTTGGTCCAGTGGCAGTCCAGTCTTTGCCCTTTGGACGCCGTCTGCGAGGATGTCGGGCAAGCCAATCATGCTCTTCGCGTGTGAGGAGAGGGTATTTCTCGAGAGGGCCTTGATCGTAGTTGTTGTCGTACTCCCACAGCACATACTTCCTCGTGTGAGGGTCATAGCGGCGATTTCCCCTGTCGGCGTTGTACAATCCATTATAACTTCGACGCTCGCGCGACTGGGCCTCTGGACTATCATATCCGTCCCTAGATTGCCAGTTAGAAAAATATCGAGGCCATCCAAGAAGAAACTTGCCAGTTGCCCCAGTGGTCTGGCTTGATGGGTGTAGTATCGTTCTTCCGGGTGATAAAAATATCAGGTCCGGTATTTGTCATAATGCTCATTAGGCCTCCCCACCAGCTTCTTGGTATTTTCCCTTTCCTTCCCTCTCGAGGCCAAACGAACTGTTTGTCCCAACCAGAGCGGGACCCCCCAATGAATAGGGATCCGCCAGTCATCTTGACAGATTCAGCCCTTAGAATCAGGTCTGGACTGCAAAATTGACGTATGTAGAAATCAAGACAAATGGAAAAAATAAAGAAAGAAACAATAAGAAAATGACACAATGGAAAACTTGACGACTTATATTCGACCTCGAGTTTGGGTTTGTAACGATACACACAAATGCAGATTGCTTGATTGCTAACGGCAATAATACTTTCAAGTCGCTGCCTATCCCACTAGGCAAACCCTCAATGTGTAGTATGAGTTATTGCGGACTGAGTAGAGCCCATCGTGGTTGGGCAAACATCGATCACTGTTGAGGCTGATACCATCTATGAGAGGTAGTGGTTGTAAGCCAATATTTTGGCGACGGCGAAAAGCAATGTTATATCTGATGCACAACATGTTTAATAAACAAACAGCACAAATTCATTATTTATTGGAGGAGGCTGACTGACTCGTATAGGATTATATGATCGCCAGATGTTTTTAAATATGGAGTAAATGAGGTGGTCCAGGAAAGGCTTGGATGCACGGACCATCTTGGTTGTCGACCTTGACAATGAGCTACCTCAATCATCTGATAACGAGCTCTCATTGTTTACACAACTCCCGACAAAAGCGCGACGGCAACATTACCACAACGCGAAACGATCCACGGTTTTGGAGGGACCTGTGCCACGTCATACAGTAAGGCTCACTATCCGCCTTATTGTTGAAAACAACTGGCTAAGAGGTCGCTGCCTGCCTTTCGTATTGTGTTTGCTCCCCGACGCGCCAGTGACGCCGAAGTTCGCCTTGAATCCTCTGAAGCTCTCACTGGTATTCTGTGAGCTGGAATATTTTAGTCACTGGTTTATCGAACCTGCACAGCTTCAAGGGATTCTGACTTGTCTACCGGAGTGAAATTCGCTTCCATTCAGCCGCCCGACGACACTTAAACCGACTTTCCACGAACAGCTTCGAATCCCAAGAATCCCGCGTCAAAACTGTCAACACAACGCGTAGCAGCTGCCCTGTAGCTTGGCGCAGCTACTGCTACGAATAATCATATTTGGCGGGCACCTACTGGGAGATATTGCGCCATCGACGAACCAGCAGTTGCAGATCAAAGGACCATCATTGCGTGAGGATAGACGTGGCCTTGAGTGTATATACGCCAACTCTGTCCATATAATGGTTTGAAGGGATATCGTTTAAGCTTCTGTCCATTTTGGCGTTTCAGGGCGTTTATGGGGACTGTTCCGAATAGTTAAGTCGCGTCAACTAGAGGGTACCACGGATGACAGGGAAGCAGCGCAATGCCAACAACAAATGTTTCCTCGACTTGTGAGCAGAAGTTACAGGAGATAGCAAATGCTCTGTCAAAATCAAAGAAGGTGGTTGTCGTAACTGGAGCTGGTATCTCTACAAACTGCGGCATACCTGTATGTTTAACCCTTCAATTTCTAAGCCATTGAGCTCATAATTTCTATAGGACTTCAGGTCGGAAAACGGACTATATACCCTTATTCAAGCCCAATACGATGCAGCTGCAGTGAACAAGACGAACCCGAACACTAGCGATATTGACGATCGTCCCGCAAAACGGAGGAAGCTGGGCAGATCATGTTCTCTGGGGTCCTCCGAATTAGACAATGATATGAAGAAAGAAGCTCCATTGTGCAGACAGCTTCGATCATCGCAGTCATTTCACAGCCAAGCAGCGAATCCAGACCTAGCAGCGGCCCTAGATCCGAACCCAGATAATCCATCGGAAATTCCCGCCAAAGTAGAGGAGCTTTCAAAAGATACTGCGCCTGGAGCTGTTAATGAACCTCCATTTTTGTCCCAGGCATCCGGAAGAACTACGGCGTCGCGAAGGAGCCTTCCGAATATGAAAGGCAAAGACTTGTTCGACTCAATAATCTGGACTGACAAGCTGACAACGTCAATATTCTATACCTTCATATCGAGCCTAAAGCAAAAGATTGAGGGTGTCAAGTCTGCGACAGACACACACAAGTTCATTCGCGCACTGCGCGATGGAGGAAGACTTGTCCGTAACTATACCCAAAATATAGACATGCTCGAAAGACTTGAAGGCCTTGAAACCAAGTTAGAACTCGGAACAGGCACTCGTGGACGTTTTAACCCAAAACTCCGAAAAGATGCCCAGGAAGGCAAGAAACAAGACTCTGGCGTTGAGGTCGTTTGTTTACATGGAAGCTTGCATTCTCTCAGGTGTGGTCTCTGTGCGAAGTTGGAACCTTGGCATGAAAACTACTATGTTACAACTCTAGCAGGCGAAGCGCCCGAGTGTCCCTCGTGTTCAGCAAATAGCGCCGAGCGAGAGGGCAAGGGCAGGCGCAGTCTTGCTGTCGGAAGATTGCGACCTGATATAGTCTTATATGGCGAAGAGCATCCTAGCGCGCATCTCGTTGGGCCTCTCATAACGCATGACTTATCTCTCAACCCCGACATACTGCTCATCCTAGGCACAAGTATGCGTGTCCATGGTTTAAAGGTTATGGTTCGAGAGTTTGCAAAGGCAGTGCATGGACGGGGCGGCTCTGTGGTATTTGTGAACCAAACGAAGCCGCCTGATAGCATATGGGGAGACGTCATCGACTATTGGGTAGAATGGGATTGCGATGCGTGGGTTGCGGATTTGAAGCAGAGGAGGGGTGATATATGGCTCCCACAAGGGACGAAGTTGGAAGCACCCAAGGACGACAAGCCAAAGGAACCGCCTATAAATCCTGCCGCTACAAGGGTCCACTACTTAAATGGGGCCTACCTTCAAGGGAAAATCCTTGCAGAACTTAGGAACCTGACAGGCCGTGGAGAAGATGAAGAAGCCGCGAAGATAATCAAGAGGGCAAACGAAATGGTCAGGCGGACATTCCCAGAGAGCACTGTTCCAAATCGCAGTTCGTTTCAAACCACAAGCGAGAAGAAGAAACCGAGAAACCCGCTCTCTAGCTTGTCATCTAATGTGCAGGGGCGGGGGATGTTCCCCGCGAATGGTAAACCGAAGTCTACAAACGGCCAGCGCTACGAATTACCGTCGCCGCCGACTAGTGATGACGCTGGGCCGTTGGCGCTTCCACAGCCAATGACACCAAGGGCAGAGAGGATTAAGAAACTAACGAGCATTGATGCGATCCTGTCCAGCCCTCTGAGCAGTCCGCCCAAAGTTATACTTTGGCCAGACTACCAGTAGCTCTGTATATGAAATGATGAAGGAGTTCAAGGAGATGGAGGGCCATTTAGGTCGTATATACCATGGCGAGTCCCAATTTAGTAGAGTATGGCAACTGCTATCACTTCGTTCCAAAAATCTGCCTGTTCTATAACGCAATTGACTATCTTCCGATTCTTGATGTATAAGTCACGCAACTAATGCCGTCCTTTAAATGGCACGAATACCTACGCTTCTCTAATGTCTAATCATCTCAGAATGTTGCGAAGAATATAAACTCCCTTTCTCCTCATCAGCGATCATCGATAACGTTTCAGGATGCAGGCATACTGAAAGAATTCCGGTTCCATCACATAGCCCCCTAGGCCTCTACGATAGGTTCGGCATCCGTGGCAAGGTATTCGCCCTTGTTAACCCTTTCACACACCTCTTTCAACATCTTCGCCGCAAACACAAAATCATCTTCGTCCAAATAAACCTGTGCGCTCAATCGGCACCAGATACCTCCCTGGAAGATACTAGTCGCGACATAGGTCTGATACTCCGATACCATTGTCCGCCCTAACCAGCCGAGGATAGTATAGAAATCCGCTGCCTTCACAGTTCCACCGTCTTTTTCGAGGTTGAGCGGCAGCCGGATAAACGACATGCTGCAATCCATCAATGTGCCTTCCTCATTCTCAAGGGCCTCAGTGCCGAGCTCTGACACCACGATCTCCGTCGCCTTCCTCAGGAGAGTGTTGTTGTACTCATAGATGGCCTTCTCACCACCGCAGACTTGCTCGCGCCACTTGATGGCCTCAGGGACGCAGAGATACTGCTCATCATCCTGAGTTCCAATCCACTCGTACATAGCAACAAAATGCGGGTTCCCTGTAGGCGATGGTTTCTCGGGCACGCCCTCAGGGAGGTAAGACTCCGAAGTTGGGAGCGTAGAGCGAATGATATGCTGGTTGCGCTTAGCGACAATGAAAACGGCACAGCCACGAGGAACGAAAAGCCATTTATGACAGTTGGAGACGAAGAAATCGGGGTCGAGCGTGGCGAAGTCAAGCGGGATCTGGCCGACACTGTGAGCGCCGTCGATCAAGCTGAGGACACCCTCCTCCTTGCAGACTGCGGTTAGAGCCTCGAAGGGGATGCGGATACCAGGCATAGAGGCGATGGTGTCAAAGAAAGCAACGCGGGGGGTCTTGCCCTCTGCACGGGAGGCAGCAATGGCCTCCCGGAAACGAGAAACGTAGTCCGCATTGGAGATCGGATACTCCGTCGTTATCACGCGGTTGGAAACAAGCCCAGTGGAGTCACGGATGTATGTGATGGTCTTGTTGCAAGCACCGTATATGGTGCTGAAGCTTAGGATTTCGTCCTTACCGTCTTTGTTCCAAGGGATGTTGCGAAGAACAGTGTTGACACCCGTGGTAGCGTTGGGGACGAAGACGCAGTTGTTTATTGGGGCATTGACAAGGGCAGCAACAGCGGCGCGGGACTTGTCCAGATAGCCATTGTAGGCAAAGCGGACGAAAGGATCGGGGCGACTCTCTTTCTGATCCTTAAAGTGGTTCGCTACCTCCCGGATTGCGCGAGGGTAGCAGCCATAGGATCCTAGGGAGCGATGAGCCTCGGGTACCATTTGGATCAAGTTGAGTTACTTACCATGGTTCAGGTTCCTATATTCAGGGTCAAATGTGAAAAGCTTTCGCATCTCCTTTCCGAATGGAGTGCGAGTATAGGTCACATCCTTAGCTTCGCTGAGGTGGAGGTCGATGTGGATTGAAGAGACATTGCGCATCTTGAATGATATTACGGGGCAATTGACTGTGTGGTGTTGGGTATAAATGATCAATTATATCGTAGATGTTCCAATTGTAAGAAAAGATTTCTCACGGAGCAGTGAAAGATGCAGAGACTATAGTTTTATAGACTCGTGAGTCACCTGAAGCTTTTGCTTGGAGGAGACCTTGATGACTCTACTGGGGTTGTTCAGGCTTATGCAGAATAAAAGTTGTAACAAAACGAATAAGTTCTTGATATATGATTACGCGAAGCAACGCACTAATTCGTAATATGTATCAGAATATCTCTTCTAATTCTGAGGGCAGTTGTGAATGAAAGGGCGCAGTCTGGACAACAGAGGGGCCTTGCTGGTTGTTGTATGTAGTACAACCCCACGACCCCTCATTTTGTTCGTGTTCTCTGTAGTATCCATCCCAATGTACTCACCCCGCTAAGATAAATGGAGAAGGTACTGTATGTACAACATGGTGGTTATCAGGAAGCCTTCTCAAACCGCACGGCCACACGTAACTCCGAAGCCCCAGAAAGTTATTGTGTCAAACCGCGCAACATGAACTTCATACAACGGAATATATATTCTCAGGATTAATTCGAAATGTCGCTTCAACAGCTATCTAAGCTACTTCCTCTCCCGGAAGAAGATCTCCAGCAAGTCCTTGCATATGCATCAACTCTACCTCCCCAGGCAGCTGTAGAACACTTCAACAATCTCTTAGGGGAGTCACCTGCATCTATCGAGTTTATATCCACCTTCAACGCACGACGTCAACCACCACCAAGCTCGTCCGCAAACAATCAAGCTTCTTCTTCAGCCTCTTCTGCTGTCCCAAAGTCAACTCGCGCGCCAAAAAAGAAGAAGGCGCAAATCCACACTCCCGCTCCCCGACAGGTGCAAGATACTGCCTATGCGGGGCAAGGTAAGGCATACCAAAAGAAGGACAATGACGCCTACGTTCCACCACGAGCAGGGCCATCACAACAGCACAACAACCTTAGCCTCCGCGATCCGCCCAAGAAGACACAAACCCCTCCTCCCCGCCCTCCACCATCAGCAGCCGGTCGTCTAATCTCCGATCCGCTCAAACCCTCCAGCGCCCCATCAACCCGTACCTCCTCTCCCGCGCGCCCCTCTACGCGCCCTGCCAAAATCAGCATCACAGGTGGCACGCCCATGAGCAGCGCCTCCGCAAACCTCTCCGAACTCGACGCCCTAATCTACAGCCTCGAGAACTCTTCTACATCTGCCAGCTCCAACGCCTCTCGCGCCTGCAACTGCATAGCCACCAAGCACGCTCTTCTCGCCGCCGCTCCGAACTGCCTCAACTGCGGGAAAGTCATCTGCGTCAAGGAAGGGTTCGGACCGTGCACATTCTGCGGTCAACCTATTCTCCGACCTGAAGACCGCGATAATATTGTGAGGGAACTGAGAGCCGATAGGGCGCAGGAGAAACAGGCTATCGACCGCGCAGCACATCGCCGCGTAGAAACAACAAAGAACCCATACGTGAGTCGTGCAGCAGCTGTGCCGGCAGGCCCGACGCCAGCGGAGCTCGCGAGGGGTAATGAGGACGGTTTGAGCGCTGCGGAGAAGGCGCAGGCGCATCGAGATCGCTTGCTAGGGTTCCAGGCGCAGAATGCGAGTCGTACACGAGTATACGATGAAGCAGCAGACTTTGCAACTCCGGATGTGGGGGTTAGTCAGTGGGCTGGGCCGATGGAGCGGGCGAGGTTACTGAAGCAGCAACAGAAGGTGCTGAGGGAGCAGGAATGGAATGCTAGGCCGGAGTATGAGAAAAAGAGGGAGATGGTGAGCTTGGATGTTGTGGGAGGGAAACTTGTGAAGACCTTTAAGCGGGTGGATATTAAGTATCAGGATACCGTGGGGGATAAGGAGAATATAGATGAGGCTGAAGTTATAGATACTGCTGGTTACGAACAAGTCGACGCCAGGACGTCGGGAGGAGCATATAGTCGGAACCCACTGATCGGGGGTTTGATACGGCCGGTTTTTACTCCTCCCGAGGGCAAGGGAAAGGAAGACGACGAGGGACAGACGCGGAAAAAGACGTGGCGACGAGTGCAAGATGACTACGATGATAATGAGGAAGTGATCCTAGACGGAGGTGTTTATGGGTCTGGCAGTCTTCTAGACGGAGATATGAGGGAGGGCGCTGATGAGAAAGCCGGCACTTGAGACTAGACGAGGAGATAAGACTGGCCGGATGTCAACATCACGGCGTTTAACGAATCTTAATGAAGGGGAGGTGAACTCAAAATATAGACTCATAGATAATCCTGGTCTTGCCCCAGATTGCCTTTGCACTTTTTAATATGAAGCCTGTTAGTGGGGAAGATCCAAGTGTATATCTTGTGAGGTGAATCGCTCTTTCCATATGTGCAAAATGTATTATCAATCTCTGTTCCAATTTTGAGCATTTCTCCTTCCTGCTAGAAAAAGAACGTCGCTCTTTCCATCTGAAACTAAGGAGTCGCTCTTTCCTCTTGGAGGGAAAAGGACTGCTGCTTCCATTTACAGCATAGGGTGCCTTCCTTCTTCAAGGTAACGAAACAGTCGTCCCTCTCCTTCAGGAGAACAAGGAGCCACCCCTTCCTTCTACATCATTAAGAGTAGCTTCTTCCCTTTGAAACACGCTTGGCTCGCTTGAGCCTGTAAAACCGCCCTGAATACATCATACCCAACTATCATGTGCCAAACTTGTTGAAAAGCTATCGCACCCGCACTATTATCTCCCGAATCTTCCTCGGAAATATGAGCTGGCATTCTCGCTGTTGCCTAGCTCTTCCACTACTCTGATATTCTCGGTTTATAAAAAAGTTAATTAGCCTTTCTGGGAGTAACATTGCCAGCCATACTTCTTTCAACATCGGCGTGTCAGGGGATCATGATTATAATCAAAGCCCTTAATCGCACCAGTCAGATGCGACGCAGCCCCTAGAAGAACACAGACATGAAATATCTGGTGGGAACTCCCCCACACGTCAAATCTCCCGGGAGCAAACCGTTCGGGGACCTTGGTCTGAACAGAAATTAGCCCCTGTTAGCCGTGTGCATTATTGTAAGACTTACCGCATAAATAATAGCACCCCCTATATACCACAGAGCCTCCCGGATATACCAATACCAACCCATCTGTCGATTCGCTTGATCGATTCCGAAAGTCAAAGCTGCATGTGTCATAGGCAGGATGCCCGTCAGCCCCATTGCCATGAATAAAGCAGTCCGCAGATGCCGCCAGGATCTGTGCCGGAATTTCGGGGTGATACTAGCAATGATAACTCCCGATCCAAACACCGTGATCTGCAGAGCAGTGAGTACAAGCGCCTTTCTGTGTGAGCTATGATCGCAGAGCATACCATAGCCCAATACAAATACCTCGGTCCCGGCTCGCAGTAGAATGAGTAATAAATGCTGGGGTAGAAGGACCCCATTATGAGAAAACTGATCCCAAGCATGTCGAACATGAAAAATAAATCATACACGCTGCTGGAATGATTGTTGAAGGTATGGAACGCAGCGGATAATGTTAGGCACATGAATAGGCCCATGGCAAAGGCGCCGAATACCGCTACATCTGCCCATGTTGCTGAATGATATCGTGGGGAAAAGATACAATAGAGGACACAACCAGCAGCTACAAACCCCACAGCACCCAACAGATGGCTATAAATGTTAACGGTCTGGTCATGGATGTAGCCAAGACTGCTAATAGACTTTAGATAGGAGTTGCTTGCTGGCCTGTAGCTGCGAATAATGAATCGATTGTACTGTCGCCATGGCTCGATGTCGGCCCAAGAGAGCAGGACAGTACCTGTGCCTTTGCATGAACCGGCTTGGGTTTCTAGGACTATTGTTGAGCTGTTCACGGATTCGATGTGCTCGAACTTGACTTTCTCATCAGGATCCTTTAATCTTTGGCGGGGCCGATTATCCATTGACCCGTTCGTGACTTCATACATATGGTTGAGCATCGCAAATGCTGTCTTTGGATTGTAGAGGTGATGGCGGCTGGACAAAAGAAATCTAAGAACATGCTACACATATTTAATAGATGAGAATATGCATGTATATATAAACAACAAGGGTCCTGCCGCGCGGGCCGATCAACGGATGTATAATATGAAGCTGTAAGAAGAATGATAAATCGGGGGAATAAATTACCGCAAATCATGATACAGGATGGCAGCGATGCCCCGCCGCCCAATATAGCCTATGCATGTCGGAACTGCGATAGTTAGGCCATCGTCTACGAGAAGGAATCCACGCCAAAACCATGTGCTTGTGAGGGGCTTTGGCACGTCATCCGTGGGATGGGACATTGGCATTTTCTGGGCATGCAGCAAACATACATAGATCGTAATTTTATAATGTCGATCCGTTGATATTTAGCACCGAAGCAAGTGATTCGCTCAGAATAAACGTTCGCATTGACAATAACTTGTAAGCAATATAATAAATAGAGCTATTGGCAACCCTAATAACTCACCATAATTGTTCAAAGCGAAGCCCAGGCAGCTGTAGCTTTCGCTCTAAGCTATCTCTATTGACCCCCATAGAAATCCCCAGTTGCACTCAACCAACAGATATAACCAGCCAGAAACAAGCCCATTCGTAAAATAAAAAAACATCAGAAATACCATTCATAGGCCGAGCATAACGGGTCGTAGCACTCAACAACATTAAGTGCGCCAACGGAAATCCTCCCCTCATACCCTTAACTACAAAGATCCCATCCCTTTATGGAACCTCACCATATCGGCGACATTTAGTCTGAGTCCGAAGAGCTAGAGCTGCTTCCCGAGCCACCCCTCTTCTTGTACTTCTTCTCCTTCTTGTTCTTCTTGTGCTTCTTGTGCTTCGACTCCAGAGCATTCGCGCCAACTGCTCCCGCAACACCGCCGAGAACCGTTCCGAGCATGCCTCCGCCCATTTGGTGTCCCAAGAATCCGCCACCAGCGCTGCCGATCAGCGTTGCTCCCAGTCCTCTGTCGCCCTCTTGTCCGCCGCCTGGGTAGGCTTGCCCACCAGGAGGACCGTACTGGCCTGGCTGCTGGTGTCCCTGAGGCGGGTAGCCGCCGCCCTGTGGGTAACCCTGTTGCTGTTGGGGATTTGGGCTGTGGCCGCGGTTGTCATAGCTTTGGTGTTGAGGTGGGTACTGGCCCTGAGGAGGGTAGCCCTGAGGTGCACCGCCTTGTTGGTTGTAGCCTTGTTGCTGTTGGCCGTATGGATCTTGGTGCTGTGGATAGCCGCCTTGTTGGGGAGGACCGCCGTAGTTCTGTTGCGAATAGCCGCCTTGCCCTTGGGGAGGATAGCCACCTTGTCCTTGAGGACCACCGTAGCTCTGTTGTTGGTTGTAGCCGCCGCCGCCGCCTCCGTAGTATTCGTTGCTTGACATTTTGTTGCTTAGTGTCGTTGAATTGAGAAAGGGAGATGGAGTTGGTGGTTGGAGATGGATTTGCTTGATGGAGGTGATGATGAGGATGGGGGTGAGGATGGGGGTGAGGATGGGGGTGAGGATGATTTATAGGTGTGAGTGAATGAGCCGAAGATGAAAGATGAGAGATATACTTACTTGAGAGGGCTGAGATTGCTTACGCACCAGGACTTCATGTGGAGGGGCACAAGGGGCCCCCCCCGCCCCGCGAGGGAATCTACCTGGAGGGGTTAAGGATTGTCGTGGGGGAGCAGGGGTGAGCCATAGCCCAATGATTCAGTTGTGGTGGTGGGGAGCTCGGACTGCACAGCCTCGAATTTCGTGATAGCGTTGTCTTCAGCCACACATTCACTTCATGTGCACCACACTCTGTCCGTATACGGAGTACGACTACTCTTACGCCACTATGGAGTATACATTTTAGTCGGCCGGACCTGAGAGGCTGAGCTGTTCTATTGTTATGGCCCTGCAGCGTCATTCAAAAAGCCAATATGTCTAGTTTAATTTTTGTAGGCGTTGGGATCGAACCCTGCATTTGTGTACGGCAATTTAGGCGCGTTGGCGGCCACTTGGCCTACGTGATAGTGGGCTTGTGACGGATATCCGGCATGGACACGAAAACAGATAGAGCCTCGAAAGCCGAAGAGTGGTATTTGTATGACTACTTTGGCAGTGAATGTGATGCATCAGTCTATGGTCTAGGAAGTGACAACAGCTATTCTAGCATAATGGTGTTCCATAGAGGATGTGTCCTAGACTGGTCGAGAACAACACAATTTGAACATGCAAACGATTCAAATGCAACTAAGGTAATCGCTCCTCCCCTTCGTCATTATGTAAATGTCGTAGAACAATAACTCACTTGCTCATTGATATATGGGAGTTCTAATCGTCATCTAATTCCCACCAACGCTCGTGGACCCCCCTGTCCCTTGGCGCCATGAGCAGTCTCTCATGCGCAGCGTACCTACGGTGGAGATCGATCTCGTCATCCGAGTATACTATCTCGTCGTAGGGATAATCCAGTTCTTCTTCGATAAAGCGATATGGCATCCTGCGTCGTTCAAAGGGGTTCCTCCAATCAAGGTCGTCATTTAAGTCATCTGCGAAGTGAACGTGTCGATGACCACGGGGGTGGCCGCGGCCGCGAGGGTTATTATGGTGCCCGTGAAAGTGGTGCGGGCAGTCATGGAGGATTGGCCTCAACGCTTGCTGTCCCAAGTCACCTTGTAAATGTGGATGAGGAGGGTTGTGATGGACAATGTCCAAGTCGTGGGAGTGTAATCGTGGCCTGGCCGTGGTATCGTCGTGAAGCCTATCTGGTAGAGGTCTCCATATACGGCCAGTTCTAGTCGGGTAGTCATCATCGGAATCCAAGTAAATCTCATCTCTGAGGCGGTTGTCAAATCGGTTGTCAAACCCTGCGACAGAACCAGGTCCCTGACGCTGGATAAGATCGGCGTGCTCTGGATAGAGCCGTGGATTCGGTTGATCGAGATCATCGTAGCATGGATCTGTAGCTTGATACCGTGGTCCAAGAGTTCGCCGTGGGAGGATGGGCAGGCGCTCGACTGGCTCTTGGACAATGAGCGGGTCATAGAATGGGGTGCGCCCAAGTCTAGATATCCCCATCTTCCATCCAGGAGGCAGAATCTCTGCACGTAAATGTCTATCTCGCCATCCCTGGCTTCTGTTGGCCATCATGTCGTATATGAGTCTCCCATCAGGGTCTATTTCGTATTAGTAGGTGGAATCTGGTTCAATTCTGGACACCGTACAGTCTAAATATCGTCTATAGTCGACCATTTTTTCGACCATGAAATTCCTCAGTGGGTATGATTATACGGCATATGCAATATAAGTGTGGCCCTAATAAATGAGGCGTTTGAGAACGAGCACAGGGCGTCAAGGTCAAATCCCGAATATTTAACGGTGTTAATATTGCTGATGGGAAACTTGCGATGAAACAGAATCCCCTGGCGCTCGCGCCTCTTGAGACTTGTAAGGAGGGATAATAGGGCATCTGCCTGAGGAAAGAAATCAAAATAATATAGAAACCGATCAGTGTCGGGGCAATCACTAGCAGCTGATCTTTTTGCTCTGTCTCACCGAATATACACAGCCAAACAATGCTGCGCTTTCGGGCCATGCGGCATCGAGGCAGTAAACCGACGTAGTCTCCAAGAGAGCAAACCCAATACATCAAAATGGAATATGTTTTCTGTACCACTGTAGGCGCAGCTGCCAAGATGCCGCCACCTGTCAATGTGATGAGGAATGAAAGAATCTGCTGCTAGAGAAAAGGAAGAAAGGAGCATAATTGTGCACAGCGCATGCGCCAACAGAAAAAAACGGAGATTTCAAGAGAATTCGGCCAATTTCTGAGTTAATTGGATGGGGATCAGCCTGCAAGAAGGCGAGGGAGAGGAACACAATGGAACATTGGTATATAGCGACCTACAGCGTGTCGCCCGCACAGCTGTCTGTAAATCAACACTTTCCATACGAACGGGTCCATATGATTGATGTATGCAGATAATGTGTAGATAGTATAATTAGACGTATGTGCATTTGTATGTATGTATGTGTTTGATATGATGTAACCTTGTAAATCTAGAGTTAAAAACGGAATCGGCAGAAACCAACACATTGAAATATTATTCGCCTCTCTACTCGGTATATCCTTTATGCATCTGACATTTCGCCAGAAACGGACTAGCGTCGACTCGTCTCCCGACGCCGCGTTCCTGACCACCAACCTCCGGATGCGCCAGATCGCGCTAAGCCCATTTAGCGCTTCTTTTCTACCACCATACACACTTTCTTCGCCTTCATTTTGAACATCAGCATATACTTGGAGCACAGCAGCACAGCATTGAAATCAACAACTTAATCGATCCCCACAACTATTCCTCCGCGTCTTCAAAGACCCAAAGTTAACTCTTTCTTCTACGAAAAGCCTCGTCGTTTTTGTGTTTTTCAAAGCGCATATCTACTACACTTTTCGATCTTAAGACGATACCGTCACCACCTTTGGTACTTCAGCAATAGCTATCGTGCCATATCCAAAACAACTAGCAATGCCTTCACATTTGCCATCGAGCTTCGCATCTGCTGCGGCAGGCCAATCATCCCGCGACACACGACCAACAGGCAGGAACGAACCGCGAGGAGGCGGCGACTGGTACGTTATACGCGATTTTGCCCCTCACGCGAGCGACCTCGATGGGTACGGGAGATTGTTATTGGCATTTGGACCGCAATGATTACACTGCTCCATTAGCTATATATCAAATATGATAATGGCAATGCTCATCAATACACTCCCCAGCCATGCGCTGCGATTGTGAAGGGTCTTGTCTTACAGGGCATACTAACTTCCGTATTAGGGCCAGGAAGGAGGCTCGATCCTTAAACGGCACGTTAACTCTCCGACGATCCTCTGCGAACCCGAATGCTGTACCGGGACAAACTTTGCCGCAACTTGAGCAATCAACCACATCATCAGCTTCGGATTCATTCTTCACTCAATATACCAACACCCCAGGGAGTGAGGCGCCAGTTGACACGCGATATTCGAAAGACGCGATTCTTGATATCTACAAGGCTCACCAGGCTTCGGTTAGTTCCAACGACGACGTCGCGAGATTATTTGTGAATAACTGGAATCCCGAACAGCAGAATAGCTCGGGTACAAGAGGCTGGGGGAAATCGAACGATACCAGGGACCATAATCACGGGCCGGAAATTTGCTGGGATCAAAGTGGCGAGGTGCAACCTATTGGCCTTCAAGACATGTCGGAAGTGGAAAGATCTGTAAGTACAGGCGGTGGATGTGTGTAGACCTCCATCTGACGATTTTCTAGATTTTCTCCAACGACGTCAACTCGCCACTTAAGCCAATCTCGCAGAATACTAAGGAGCAAGGTACACCTGGGGGCGCTACGAACGGGCGGAAAACATCTGTCTCTCATGGCCAGGGAGGGGCTGCTGGGGCTTTCGGAGCTGCACCTCCCACGCCTGGTCGACCAGGAACTCGACGTAGGGAGACTGGCGATTCTGTTGGCTACAGCTCCCTCACGTCGCCGGCAACCATGAGCAGATTTAACCGTGACGAACCATCGCCATTTTTCAACCGAAAGGGCGCTGAGGCAGACGATCGTGATGACGGAGTGAAGCATGGTCAAACTTCACTTCCATTTGGCGGCATCTCCCGAAGCAACACTGCTGGAAGCGGCCTTGGCAATGGGCCTGGTTCTCCCTGGGGGGCTCCAACATCCGGTACCACCATGTCGCCCATGGGAAACTTCGGGAGCTTTGCGCTTCCGTCGGGCTCAAACCCTCCTGCTACTCCTGGCGAGAAGCGCCCGGCATTTGGGAGAGGCGAGAGTAGACTTGCCCACCTGATGCCTAAGGAAAGCTCGGAAGAGCTGTCGTCGAAAGGCGAAAGTCTTCGATCCGATGCCGCTAAGTCGTGGAGGGCAAGAGGTCGAACTGACACCGACCCATTTGACGATGAATCAATCAGGCCGGGAAGCGCGGCCCTGGGAGGCCAGGATATTAGCCCTCCATTAAGCCAACACCGCCGGGCTCCTGGGCTTGACACTCCTAGTCGCCAGGCCTCAGGTGATCTGGGAATGTCAGACGCACCAGGATTCCGAGATGGTGTGCATGGCCATGGAATACAAACTCCCCATGAACGCCTTGGAGGCCACCGTGGGTTGGAGAGCCCGACGGAAACCAACCCCTATGCAAGTCCACCGGATGAGCGTGCGCAACGCGAGGAGGATGAGGCCAGTATTGGGAGCAACCCTATGCACCAAGCTCGCCCTCATGGTTTAGGTGGGGTTGGAGAGCAGGCTTCCAATCCATTTGGGGGGCTTGCTAGAGGATTCCCTAGCGCGCCTTTCGATGGAAGTGACCGTAGCCAGACTTCCAGTGCTACAGGTAGCAAGGGATTCCCATCTCTTGGTATTGCAGGCGCTGGTGGTTTGGGCGGCCTTGGAGGTTGGCCAACAAGCGCCAATCCTATTGGCACCCCAGATAGGGAGCGTTCGTTCCAAGGCGCATTCGGCAACTCCATTTTCGGACCCATGGGTGACATGCAATCTCCCGGTTTGGGCGGGCTAGGGAACCTGGGCCCTGCATCGGGTGGTCTCTCTGGATCAAACACGATTGGCCGCGGTAGCAAGCTTGGGTCGCTTTTCCCTGCGGCGATGCAAGCACAGATGCACACCCCTGATGCCGACCACCAAGGGGAAGATCAGAGGCAAATGAGCAATTTCGGGGCCATTGGCAGAAATGCATTCGGCCCTCCAAGAGAGACTGATAGCCCTCTGAGATCCGGAAGAGGAGTATTTGATGATCTATTCCAGGCATCTGATTTCCGTCAAGGCCAGCACCCTCCTACTGAAGGAGCTCAACCCCAAGCTGCCTCTGGCTCTCAGCCAGCTTCGACTTCGCAGACCCCAGGTCAGGCTTACCAACAAGGTCAGACCTCGGCTGAGCAGACGCCAACCCCTGGCAACCTTCCGCAGACCCAGCAGCGCACTATGGTTATGCCTGATCGCATGCGTTGGGTCTACCTTGACCCTCAAGGACAGACACAAGGTCCTTGGTCTGGATTGGAAATGCACGACTGGTATAAAGCGTCTTTTTTCACACCGGATTTGTCAGTCAAGAAACTTGAGGATGTCGAGTTTGAGCCTCTTGGCCAATTAATTAGAAGGATTGGAAATTCTCGTGAGCCATTCCTGGTACCACAGATTGGGATCCCTTACGGCCCTGTTACCGCTCAGTCTGGAGCTCCATTTGCGCCCACTGCTACGACTGGTGCGCCCGGTCCTCAAACCGGGGCCGTCCAGCCTCCATTTGCTGGAGCTTTCCCAAGCTTCGGCACTACTTTAACAGCGGAGCAGCAGAACAACCTTGAGCGCCGCAAACAAGAGGAGCAATATCTCATGGCGCGTCAGAGAGAGTTCCTTGCACAGCAGCAAGTCAACATGAAGCAGATGCAGATGCCGGGAGGTCTCCCATCGGCTCTACACCATCACTCCAGCGCACATAGCTTGCAGAGCCAGCCCAGCTTTGGCAGCATTACATCTCCGATTGGACCGATCATACCACAGCAACAGATTCCAACCAGTGGCTCAAGCTTCTTTGACGCCAGTGCTCGGCCAGCCCCTACTACGGGTAGCTCAAACCTGCCACCAGACTTTTTTCGTGAAGATGAGGTTGCGAGGCTGAGCCTGCAGGATCGCCAACAGACTTTCGGTGCCCCAGCTAGCGCCACACAGGCTTCACGTTCTCAACTACCTGCTATATTCTCTCAGCAGTCTCAAGCACAGACCGCAGCATCTCAACATCAGGCTCATTCCGAAAATGATCCCCAGGGATTCCGGGCACGCCTTCAAGAGTTTGAGCTGCTCCGCGCTCAACATGATATGGAGCAGGCCGAGAATGCACCTGCGCCAGCGACCACCGAGCCTATTCGCCCACCCCAGAATCGTCAGCAGTCCCGCACAGAAACAGTCACCGCTGAGACCGAAGTTTCCGTGGAACGTAAAGACCAGGAGGAAGTGTTGTCACTCACTGAGCAGATCCAAAAGGCTGCCTCCGCAAAGCAGACTCCCCAGCCAGAGTCGCCATGGGCAAAGGTTTCCAGTGGCTTGCCAATGCCATTCCCTCCACCACCCCAGTCAACGACTCCTCTCCCTGCTCCTGCTGCTCAGCGCGGCCGATCCAACCTTCCGGAGACTCTCCACGCAGGAACGAGATCTAGATCCGAGACACCGGATACTGCCACTGCTCCTCCCTCTATCGCTCCATGGGCTAAGGAGCCAGTTGATGCTCCAAAGGGCCCTTCGTTGAAGGAAATCCAAGAGGCTGAAGCAAAGAAGGCCGCTAAGCTGGAGGAATCTGCTGCCGCAGCTCGCCGAGCTCTTCTCGAGCAAGAGCTTCGTGCTCAGCCAGCAGCCGTTGCTCACGGGCTGCCAACCACCTCTACCTGGGCAAGCAGTGCCTCGCCAGTCGGCCCTGCTGTTACCACCACTTCTACTTGGTCTAAGGCAACCACTACCAAGGTGCAGAACCCAGTGGCTACAACCACCGCCAGCAAGAAGACTCTAGCCGATATCCAACGAGAAGAGGAGCTTAGGAAGCAGAAGCTTGCAGCAGCTACTATTGCTACTACGCCGGCCCTGCCTTCCGGCGGAAAGCGCTATGCAGAGCTTGCAAGCAAGCCCACTGCTGGACAGCCGGCAATGAACTCTGCTTGGTCCACAGTTGGCGCTGGCGGTAAAGTCAAGGTCCCTGGAGCTCCCATCGGCGCTGCTCCATCCCCCGTGATGCGCCCTGCCAGCTCTACTGCAGCACCAGCACTTGCAAAGGTGGTTAGGCCAGCTGTTACTGAGAACAGAGCCAACACTAGCACGGCTGCCTTGTCAACCCAAGGTGGAGTATCCGCTGCTCAACAAGAGTTCACCAAGTGGGCCAATGCGGCGCTTGCCAAGGGCCTCAACACTGATATCAATGGTAAGATTGATGCATACTACTTTTCCAGCTCCTAGTTCTAACGTTTTTACAGTTGACAACTTTGTTCAAATGCTCTGCGAATTCCCGGGAGAGCCAGGTGTCATCGCTGATAGTGTCTACGCCAACTCTCAGCTTATGGACGGCCGCCGTTTTGCCGACGAGTTCCTCCGTCGCAAGAAGCAGGCTGAGAAGGGCATTGTGGAGAGTGCCGGCGCCGGATCTACAGGCTTCTCGACCGCTGGGGCAGGAAGTGCCTCGACTGGTGGGTGGAGTGAGGTAGCCAAGAAGGGACCAGCCAAGGTGGAAGAGCCAGTCGCCTCTGGGTTCAAGGTTGTTCCCAACAAGAAGAAGGGTCGTAAGTGATCGACCTGTGTGTACTATTTCGACTGTGATGCAAATGTATCAATACCATCGCCTACTGCATATCAATACTAGTTAAGCGTCATTACAGGAATGGAGTGGTGTGCTTTGTCTGTTAGAGTAGCTGTATCTGTATTATGAGCAACAATGAATTATTGTACACTACAACTACTAAGCTTTGCTATTATGTTAAGACTGCATATCAATTGCAATGAGAGAATGCGCCTCATAAACCAATGTGATTCTGATAAATTGGAGAATTTCTGACCCTCGCAAACCACTATGTCTGTCGATGTATGCCACGCGTATTCACATGTGATTAATGGATTGGAAATTTTAATTAAAGGTAAAGCCGTTGGAATTCGGTAGAAAATCGGTAGAAAGCGCACAGCATATAGATGATGGGTGCCCTCCCTTGGTCCTTACTCCCGGTTCGGTATAATATTTTAGTTGGAGTGATTTATGGTATCCGCGTACCGACCTCCTTATGCCGTCATTGACGTTGCCTCGGCAGTGTAATGCGGGGACTCAGTATCACTAATCCAGAAAATATAATATATGGACCTGTTGAGCCATTGATGTAAAAACATTGTACATACAAATATGATCTGATTATATACATATATCAGAACCATATAGAATTCGAAATGCCTCTCGCACTCAGCATCACCAAGGCGGAGGGCAAGCCAGGTGTTGTCTACCACCGGTGAGGAACCCCGCCCCCCCCCCCAAAAAAAAAATCCGGCTCCAACCACAACTAACACGTCTACCTAGCCTTAAACTGTCCAATGTAGAGAAGCGCACTCCAGGGGAGGGAGAAATCCAAGTATCGATGTTGACCGCAGCCCTCAATCACCGCGACCTCTTCATTCGCCAATCGCTCTATCCAGCCATCTCATTCACGACGCCCCTCCTCGCCGATGGCTGCGGGGTGGTCACCTCGGGCTCCTCTAAACTCAACGGCAAGCGTGTCATTCTCACTCCTGCCCATGGCTGGGAAGATGAGATCCGCCCCGATTCCTTCATTGGAATCCTGGGGGCGACACAGATGAACGTGGTTGGCACAGCGCAAGAGAGTGTGGTTGTGCCCGAGTCAGAGGTAGAGCTTGCGCCGGCGCATCTCGATGATGCCCAGGCTGCAGCACTGCCATTGACTGGCTTGACTGCGTGGCGGGCACTGGTGACAAAGTCTGGGGAGGCGCTGCCGGGAAGGAATATCCTGGTTACTGGGATTGGTGGCGGTGTGGCCCTGAATGCGCTTCAGTTTGCAGTGGGGAAGGGGTGTAATGTCTGGGTTACGAGTGGGGACGAAGGCAAGATTGGGAAAGCAGTGGCGCTGGGCGCAAAGGGTGGGGTGAACTACAAGAGTGCGGCGTGGGATAAAGAGTTGTTGGCCTTGCTGCCGAATGAGAGGAAATGGATTGATGCGATAATTGATGGTGCGGGTGGAGATATCATGAAACGGAGCGTTAGGTTGGTGAAGCAGGGAGGTGTGGTTGTGTCCTATGGTATGACTTTAGGACCGAAGATCGACTTCCCTATGTCGGCTGTGTTGAAGAACATCGACCTCAAGGGTTCGACAATGGGATCGAGAGCGGAGTTCAGGGATATGGTGAGGTTTGTGAATGAGAAGAAGATTGTGCCTGTAGTATCGAAAGTGACAAACGGGTTAGATAACCTAGAGGGCGTGGAGGAGCTATTCCAAGAAATGAAGGATGGAAAGCAGTTTGGCAAGTTAGTAATCAGGATCAATAAGGACAAGGCAAGCAAGTTGTAAGAGTAATAGTTAGCATGTTAATTGGTAGAATGAAAAAACGTAGCTATGACCAGTTATAGAGGCATGGTGCTCTGGCAATTGCTGCGTCAGGTTTGTTTGGTGTCTATATTTCACCATGAAAGGCGCATCCCATAGACGATGGTTCAGAACCAGTTTGGTGGACATTGTCAACGATCCGTATTTAAGCGGTGGAATCACTTCGAAAGAGCAGGCAACTGAAGTTTAACATAATATAATTCACCTATTAAAACGCTGGTATCGCGTATTCCAATGGTTCCCTCGCGCTCTCCCATGCCAGCCAATCTGATCTCGTCGTCCTGGAAGCCACGTTAGTTCATGTATACCATAATTCGGCTTGTTATCTCCATAATGGATATACGTACGGTAACAGCCCCATCTGATTTACTTTCCAGATTCCCAGCCCAAACGATGCTATCTGCATTGCCACATATGCCGCCTTCACCAACATCAGCTTCTGCGCTGTTCCCTCGCTCTCGAATCGTTGGAATGCCGAGTTTGTCGCCAGTAACCCCATCAAGGGGTTCTTGAATGCCATCACCACCATCATAATTGAAAATATCTGTAGCCCATTGCCGGACATGTACATCATAAAGCCGGTCATGGGGATCTGCTTCACAGGTGCCAACGCGACCTCCCATGCCTTCTTCAGCTTAAGCGTGTCTGTTTCTTCCGTCGTAGGAGGTTTGCGCGCATTCTTAATTGCGCCGGCTTGTTGCTTCTAGTACACATTAGATGCGATTCTTGGGATGGCAATTGAGCTCTGGGGTGGGCGAGGCTGACTTTTGATCCAGAGGTAGGAGCTCCTGTAAACCCCGGTGGATCCGGGATACTCGAGGACTTTGGCTTCGAAATTGGAGGGCTATTCAGGTCAATAACCCATTGCGGGGGAGGCGGAGGCGGGGCCATGGGTTGAGACATGTTGGCTGGTTGTTGGCCTTTATGTGAAGTGTTCTGGACTGGACTGAATGTATATGTCGTGGGTGGGCCGCGCGCCTGTGGAGGTGCCGCTAAGGTAGGAATGAGCTCAGGCCGTGTCGTCGCGCGCTTGTGGATTGGATTATTAGACGTAGTCAGCACCAGCCATAACGACAACAGTCAATATCCCCTATCCGCACCCCTACAACACGATCTCTATATTTATTTTCGATACTCGCCTTTAAATGTGCGGATTGTAGCGATGAATAGATAATTGCGCCTCATCACCTGTACTAACGAGGCGAGTGCGCGAGTGACCTTGCTGCGAGTTGCCGGCTGCGCCGTCGCTCCCCGTTGGTTGCTTGTGGAGGGGTAACATACACACTTTGGTCACTGACCAGACCAAGACAAGATGAGTTCGAGCGGGGGAGATGCCAAGCTCTTTGCAAGAGTACGTCCTTATTATTCCATTCTTATTCTATTCCATCCCTCGTCTTGTACTACTCGAGCGCATTGCTCTCGGATTCGATATTGCCATCAAATGACTTGGGACACTTCCCTGCACGATGCGCCTCGAACCACATACGGCCCAGAGAATCTCTGATCAGTCCGAACCATGGCGATGTTTGCCCCTGCGCTTTACTTGCATACATATAGCTTACCCAAAACTCCACAGGGCAAGGTGGCGGAGCTGCGACAGGAGCTCAACTTTGGAGGAAAGAAGGACAAGAATCACTCTGCGAAGAAGATTGCGCTAAAAAAGATCGTGGCGAATATGACGATGAGCAATAATGATATGGTGGCTCTATTTCCGGATGTGGTTGCGTGTATGGATATACAGAGCTTGGAGATAAAGAAGATGTATGTGGAACTCGGAGATACGTATCGCTGGGATATCGCGGGGGCATGACGGGGCTGACAGAGATATAGGTGCTTCTTGTTCCTCGTCAACTATGCCAGAATGAAACCGGAGATTGCCGTCAAGGCCCTTCCGACGCTCGAGGGTGTAAGTCGGATACTTGGAGGCATTACAGGGGGGGATTTACTAACTTGGCACAGGATATGAAAGATTCGAACCCTCTAGTTAGAGCGCTGGCACTTCGAACAATGTCTTATATACATGTCAGGGAATTTGTGGAAGGAACGGTTCCGCACGTCAAACATCTATTGAAAGACTCCGACCCATATGTACGGAAAACAGCTGCATTTTGTGTAGCTAAGCTATACGATCATGACAAGGACTTGGTCGAGAGATCAGATCTCATCGAGAGACTGAACTCGATGCTTAGAGACGACAATCCAACAGTAGTTGCGAGTGCATTAGGCAGTCTAATGGACATCTGGGAGCGAAGCGACGCCATTAAGCTTACCATAGACTATGGGAATGCATCAAAGATGGTTCAAATCCTCCCAGACTGCTCAGAGTATGGTATCCCGGTATCTCCTTACTTGACAGTGCTAACAATGGCAATAGATGGGGCCAAACGTATATTCTAGAAGCATTAATGTCGTATATACCGCAGGAGTGCTCCGAAGCCTTACTTCTAGCTGAGAGAATTGCCCCTAGGCTGTCACATTCAAACTCAGCTGTCGTGCTCACCTGCATAAGGGTGATTCTGTACCTCATGAACTATATTAAAGACGACAAACAGATAACGGCTTTATGCCGCAAGCTCTCGCCGCCACTGGTAACGCTGCTGGCCAAAGGGCCTGAGATCCAATATCTCGCCCTACGAAACGCGCTATTGATTTTGCAACGGCGGCCGGAAGTTCTGAGAAACGACATCCGAGTCTTCTTTTGCAAATATAACGACCCTATTTACGTCAAAGTTACCAAATTGGAATTGATCTTCATGCTTGCAAATGAAAAGAACATCAAAGAGGTCTTGACCGAACTTCGAGAATACGCGACTGAGATTGACGTTCACTTCGTACGGAAATCCGTGCGAGCCATCGGTAAACTGGCTATCAAAATCGAACCCGCCGCAAAGCAATGCATAAACACCCTTCTCGAGCTTGTCGCAACTAAAGTCACGTATATTGTTCAGGAGGCTACTGTGGTCATTCGCAACATCTTCCGAAAGTACCCAGATCAATACGAATCCATAATATCCACACTCTGCGAGAACCTGGACTCTCTGGACGAGCCCGAAGCAAAGGCTGCTATGATTTGGATTATCGGCCAGTACGCGGCAAGAATCGAGAATTCAGACACTCTTTTGGAAGACTTTTTGGACACCTTTGCGGACGAGCCAGTTGAAGTTCAGCTTGCCCTCCTCACTGCGACAGTGAAACTGTTCATCCAGCGTCCCACAAAAGGCCAAGAGCTCGTGCCGAAGGTACTTAAGTGGGCGACCGAGGATACTGATAACCCAGATCTGAGAGACAGGGGTTATATGTACTGGCGCCTCTTATCTTCGGATATGGCAGCTGCAAAAGAGATTGTAATGGGCGAGAAACCACCCATCACTGCGGAAAGTGAGAAACTGGACCCACAGACGCTAGAGGAAATGTGCCTCGTGGTGGGCACACTGGCTACGGTGTATCTGAAGCCCGTCCAGCAAGTATTCCGGACTGCGAGACCTCGGCGCCTCGCCGAAAGTCCAGCTCTCCAAAAGAACAAGTTACCAGGATACACAAACGGCTTTGGACCAGATTCCCAGAAGACTCTGTCGAGTCTAGGGATGGAAGTACGGCCTGCTGACGCCGCTGTACGAAATATTATGAACGGAAATGTTGCAAATAACAACAGCCTTGCTGCGGCGGTTAGCGCGGCAGATGAGTTCTTTGCTGGTGTTGGGAACCGTCAGATGGCGGCTATGAACGTTAACGATGGCGATGAGGGGTTCGGCGGCAGCCCAACACAGGGGACCCATGACATGGGCTACGTGGTGAACCAGAACCAGCCACAGCAGATGTATGCGCCTGTTACCGGGCAAGGGGCTAATGGGGATTTGTTATCGTTGTAAGCCGAGCGATGTATATATCATGGGATGGTTTTAGTGACAGCGGATTCAAATTTTGTTGCATGAATAGCAGCAAGCATGTTGCTTTTTGATGGATCTTGGGGCTCGAATTAAAAATTAAAAATTTATCTATATATTTTTCGCTGTTTATGTATATTTATATTCGTATTCATATCTAGGTTTGGCAGTATGAATTCGCCATCGCTCCTTACTTCCTATTAGTGTCCCTTTAAATAGACTTCAAAATGGCTTATTTAATTTTTTTTCTTCTACTAAAGCATCCGAGTAACGTAATATTGCCCAGAAAATGGTGATATTTCTATTTGGCATTAGCAATATTTATCGGAATCATGTTTGGGCCAAGCATTGGCACCTGGATGTGAAAACAATGTCATGACACAATCTGGCGACTTGGCTCCGCTAACAAAACACCTCGCCAACCTTGGGGGTGACCTAGACCCCGCTTGCCTCGCAACCTCCCAAAGTTTGGCTACGTACTCCGTACCTGCGAGACATTATTTCCGGCTGACATATCTCCAACTTTTCATACATCTGCGTTTTCCTAGCTACTGTTACTTGCTTCATGGCTCTAGTTGTTCCATCTTATCATTGCGTTACAGTCACACAACATATGTCGTTCAGTTAAAGTCTCCGAACATGGCACCTTCACCAGCAGGCACCAGCAGCCCAGACCCGGCGACCCCACGGCCGGACCAGTCTCCCTCACCCTCAATTAGGAGCCAAACTCCAAATATTCACGCGCCAACACGTCCAAGCCAACTGCGTGAAGCGCATACCCTCTCTCCACCGCCAGATCAGGGAGCAAATACGCCAGGCGATAGCAACAGCAACGCCCAATCTTCTCCCAGTACCACATCTACTCCTGAGCCGACCGGCTCTCAAACACCCAACATGGCAGACAAAGACAAAGAAAGCGCGTCCAGTTCCCCAGAAGCCCGTGGCCAGTCTAGTCCGCCGCCCTCAAGAGAGCCGAGACACTGGCTCGGTCGGCCTCCAAAACTGGCTGGGGAAGCACGGGAGTCTACACCGCTCCTACGGAGACCGCTAGATATTACGTCGGAACGGGCACATGAAGGTCCTTGCAACCATGGCACTTTCAGCCCTGATACTACAAGCAGACCAGCAAGCATTAAAAGCCAAGAGACAACAGAGTCTGCCAGGGACAGAGGCTTTTTTCGTATCGTTGCAGCGGGGATTGCACCAGCAAATAATGTTAAGAGGAACACAACTGCAAGATTAGCTGAAGAGCATGGGCTAAGACTGAACAAAACTATGTATGTCTCCCTTGTCACTTCTTGGAGGCTGTTTATTAGCAACGCGCGGGTCATTAATGGCGAGTTTACTAATGTGCCCTCGATAGGTACGTGACATATTATGTCCCATTTTTTGCGTGGATCCAGCAATATAAGTGGGCGTACTTGCGTGGAGACCTCATCGCCGCAATCACAGTATCGTCGTTTTACATCCCGATGGCGCTCTCGTTGGCAGCCAACTTGGCCCATGTGCCCCCGATAAATGGCCTCTACTCCTTCGTGTTTACCCCTCTGATATACGCGTTTCTCGGAAGCTGCCCGCAAATGGTAGCCGGGCCTGAGGCCGCTGGCTCCCTCCTAGTTGGCTCCATTGTAAGCTCCACCACAGATGTCGGGCATGAAGACGGTGTGGCACAGGCGCAAATGGCGGGTTTGGTTACAGGGATGGCTGGTGCAATAATTTTCATTGCAGGATTGACTAGGCTGGGATTCTTAGAGAATGTGCTCAGCCGCCCTTTTATGCGCGGTTTTATCTCATCGGTTGGTTTCATTATTTTGATTGACCAATTGGTTGAAGAGATGGGTCTGGGGCCGATGGCGAAGGAAGCTGGAGTGACGCATGGGAGCAGTATCGAGAAGCTGGGCTTCTTGTTTTCGACTTTTAAAGAGGCACACAAGCTGACATGTGCGGTTGCGGGTGGGAGCTTTCTTATCATTATGACGTGCAGGTATGTTTGAACTCAACAAGTTACGAAGTCCAAGTTCATTTGCTGATACTATTATAGGGAGATAAAGAGAAGACTCCAACCTCGGTATCCTAACGTCGCGTACATCCCAGATCGCTTCCTTGTCGTGGTCCTCTCTGCCGTACTGTGTTATCAATTTGGCTGGGACCAACAGGGCCTAAATGTTCTTGGCGACGTTAAGTCTGCAGCTGGCGGGAACTCTTTCCCCTTCCGCTGGCCATTTAGGACGTCGAATATAAAGCATATCCGTGATTCTTTTGGGACGACATTTGTGATCGCTCTTCTCGGGTTCTTCGAATCTACAGTCGCAGCGAAAGCACTTGGTGGCGGAGAGAACAAGAAAGGTGATGGGATCCAAGGCATCCAGTTGAGCGCAAACCGTGAGCTTATCGCCTTGGGATTTGCAAACCTGGTTAGCGGCTGCTTTATGGCCCTGCCAGGCTTTGGGGGCTACGGTCGAAGTAAAGTCAATGCGTCAACTGGGGGGAAGACGCCAATGAGCAGCATCTTTCTAAGCCTCATCACAGTTATTTGCATCCTGTTTCTTCTGCCATACTTCTACTACCTACCCGTAAGTTTCCCCCAATTTCCTTTTATACCCGTATATCAAAACTGTAACATATTGACCAAGAACAGAGAGCGGTTCTATCTGCCATGATTACGGTTGTAGCCTGGAGTCTTGTAGAGGAGGCTCCTAGCGATATAGCATTCTTTTGGCGTATCCGAGCGCTACCGGAGCTTGCTCTTATGGCCGTCATCTTCTTGGCAACAATTTTCTACTCCCTGACTTTTGGCATTGCAATTGGAGTTGGTCTATCACTCTTGTCCGTAATACGGCACTCGACTCGCCCTCGCATTCAGATTCTGGGCAGACGGCCGCACACCAACCATTTCGAAAATGCAGAATCCCACCCCGATGATTTAGAATTTATCGAAGGGTGCCTGATTGTAAAGATTCCAGAGCCTCTTACGTTTGCCAATACAGGCGATTTGAAGAATCGCCTTAGGCGACTGGAGTTCTACGGGACTACGGCTGCACATCCCGCCCTCCCACGTGTTCGCCAGGAGTATCATAATAGGAACATTATCTTCGACATCCACGGTGTGACGGGCTTGGATGGGAGCGGGGCACAAGTTCTAGTGGAGATAGTGGAAGGCTACAGGCAGCGAGGTGTACGAGTGTGGTTTTCGAGGGGACCTACGGAGGGTGAGGTGTGGGATTTGCTTGTGCGGAGTCGCATTGTTGAGATGATCGGGGGTGGAACACACTATGTCAGTGATGTTGGAGACGCGCTAAGACTAACAGAGACTGTTGAAGGTTCATTGTCGAGTGACGAGCATGAGTCGAGAGTTGAGGGCTCTGGTTAGTTGGTTGGCTACTTGGATAGTGCGGGGTGTTGAAGAACTGGGATGGTAATGGTCTGATCGATTGGAGTTTGAGTTAAAGTAACATTCTCTATGTTGAATAGCGTTGATACCACTATATTAGACAAGCGGCAAGCAAATGATAAATAGACAAATTTTTTACATATAAATGGCCTTGAGGCAGGATATTTATTGATTAGTTGACGCTCCCAGGTATTCCCCGCATTGCGGAGTGCATTGTGGAGGAGGAGGCACGAGCTAGCTTACATAATTCACCCACTTCTCCAAATTTAGGCCACGATTAGTGGCGGAAAAGCCCGGTCGCAGAAGATGCCGAGGTCAAAAACACCGAGGCGGGCTCGGCCAAAACAGAATATAAGCAAGCCCATCCAACCCCAAGTTCCCAACTTCACTTCTTTTAACCTTCCAAAAGCGACTGTATTTAGTAAAGCATTATAATTATCCCGTCAAGATGACCGAACGCCTCACCACCATTCTCAAGCACATCACTCCAGGCTCTGGCCTCTCCACAATGTAAGTTTGGACCCCAACTTGATTACTGAACAATCCCCGCCTTGCCGCGAAGCAACAACCAGATGCTGATTAGAGCACTACAGCACATCCAAGAATGCCGACGATATTGTGATTACACTCGCTGCCCGCACAGCGCTTGGAAAGGCTGGCAAGGGAAGCTTCAAGGATACCGGCTTGGACTTCCTGGTGTACTCTCTGCTGAAGAAGGTGGTCGCTCAGAGCAACCTCGACCCAAGCTTGATTGAGGATGTCTGCCTCGGAAACGTAAGTTCACTTCTCCGATTATAGCTTGTGCAAGCGTGTCAGCTAGCTGAAGTGGCACCTATGTGAGCCTCGGTATCTAACATCCACTAGGTCAACAACGGTAGGGCCGCTTACATTGTCCGTGCTGCTGCCCTCGCTGCCGGAATCCCTAACACCGCTGGCGCTTACTCCCTAAACCGATTCTGCTCCTCTGGTCTCAAGGCCACCCAGGACATCGCCAATGCCATCGCCGAGGGCTCCATCGAAATCGGTGTTGCTATTGGTGCAGAGGTCATGTCTGAGGCCGTCCCCCAGGATAACAAACCTTTCCACGCTGATATTGTCGCGGCATCCCAGGATGCCGCCGACTGCATGCAGCCCATGGGTCAGACCTCGGAGAATGTAGGCAAGGACTTCAACATCACTCGTGAGAGGCAGGACAGGTATGCTGCGGAATCTTACCAGCGTGCTGAGAGGGCACAGAAGGCTGGATGGTTCGATGATGAGATCGTGCCTATTGAGACTACCATCAAGGATCCAAAGACTGGAGAGGAGAAGAAGATCCTTGTGACAAAGGATGAGGGTATCCGCTACGGCACCACCTTCGAGTCTCTGTCTAAGATCCGCCCTGCATTTAGCAAGTGGGGTGACAAGTCGACTGGTGGCAACTCCTCGCAGGTGACTGATGGTGCCGCCGCTGTTATTCTCATGAAGCGCTCAACCGCCATCAAGCTTGGCCAACCCATCCTGGCTAAGTTTGTCGGCGCCACTGTTGCAGGTCTCGCACCCCGCATTATGGGTATTGGCCCATCCATTGCCATCCCCAAGCTCTTGAAGCAGCACAAGCTCTCCATCGACGACATCGATGTCATCGAGGTCAACGAGGCGTTCGCGTCGATGGCGGAGTACTGCAAGGAGGTGCTTAACCTGCCGCATGAGAAGATGAACCCACGTGGTGGTGCTATTGCCCTCGGCCACCCGCTGGGTTGCACCGGAGCGAGACAGATTGTTACAGGACTGAGCGAGTGCAGGAGGCAGAACAAGAAGATTCTGTTGACCAGCATGTGTATCGGAACGGGACAGGGAATGGCTGGCCTGTTTGTTAACGAGCAGTAAGTGGTTGTGGCTGTTGGGGATGTGGAAAATGTAAAATGAACGAAGGCATATTTATACACGTTTAGCTGCTTTGGAATGTACAATGCAAACGATACCTCTATAATATTTTACCTGTTGAAGACCACAAGTAGCCGTAATGGAGACGAACACATAAGTTGCTATGGTGAGGTATGTGCTGGGAGCATGGGGCCATCATGAAGCAGGTTGCAGACTCCCGAGGTGAGGATAAGTCAAGAAGATTGCTCATCTGCACCCCAGGGAACAACGGAAACCAACTGAGCAAAACTTCTACTAGTACTGTTCCCTCCGCACTAAAGAAGCTAACATACCTAAATAAACTCTGTCTGTTAGGCTCGCTGGCGGCAGCAACAACAAGACGACAACAGGCAATTTTCACACTGACGTTCAATTCTTCTCACCGTTACAGCCTTACCACCATCGAATTGGGCAGTCCAACGGTAGCTGGTTTTTTGAGGGCATGGTGTTTTAAAATGCTGTGGGGTCTCATTTGGACGCCCACTAGAATCAAGTCTGGATGAGTATGCAAGGGTGATCTGTGGCAGACTTAGGAAAGAGTAAGGGAAGACATAAGCGGGATATTTATGGATTAGCTTTAGACGCATGGATTAGACTCGAGAGAGGGAACACAGACAATTGATAGCTGGCAAGTTTACAATTGACAATTGCGCTTTGGTATTGCTAGTCTACCATGAGATCCCACGCTGCGGATCTTTCGCTCATCCCCTGCAAACCATTCGATGGGAGGGGAACCAAGTCCGGTCGCGCGCATATCTTGACCTCCCTCGGCGTATTTGACATTACCCAACCTGCAGGCCAGCTCTCTCCTATATCCCATCACCCTATGTCCATCCCCTCGAGTATTCCTCGTCGCCGGGAAGTCGTATTCCACCCCGATGAAAGCCTGCTAGCCTAGTTCTCAGGCTTTGATGTCTTGTGAAGGGATGAATAGCGGCATAATTAACCTTTTCCTTTATATTACATATTTTGTTGAAAAAAAAAAGAAACGATGAGCTTGGATGCTATGTGTATTTTGCCGTAAGTCATAAGAGTGGTGAGTTGGGCCTTCATCTACGAGTGACGCCGTTGAAGCAGCTCAGTACCTAATCATATATTAGCACCAACTCCTAGACAAACATTGAACCAACATACCGTATCGGAAATCACGCCCTGGTTATGCAGATGTTTGCTGATCCCCTTGACCAGCTCCATCTGCTCCTCCGCTGTCAGTTGTATGGCGGTCTCAATAACATCTCCTAGGGTGACGTTGTTTAGTGCAATGAAACTGTGGTAGTACATATAGGCAAAGAATCCCATTATGAACTGGCAGTCCATACGATCAGTGATGCCACCATGCCCTGGAATCGAATCTCCAAAGTCCTTGATCTTGAAAGTCCTCTTCAATCCGGATGCGAAGAAGCCACCAAACGGCGCAATTAGAGAAGCAAAAGTCGCAAAGACCAGAATGTGGAACTGCATGGGCGCGATGCGTATCGACGAAGCAAAGGGGAACCAGATTGGGAGTGGGTACTCTTGTGTCAGGAATACTGGGTTCACTTTACAGTGGAGTCCAGTCCAGATGTTTGCCCCAAGGTCGTTCACAGGGCATATGAAGTAGTCATATCTCATGAGCACATTCGTGAGGAAGACACCGAAGACGACCGTGAGGACCCACGCACCAACAAAGCCCTCTACTGTCTTCTTCGGGGACAGCTTAATGAGCTGAGTGCGTCCGAAAGTTATACCGCAAAGGTATGCGAAGATGTCGTTGCAAATGACGAGAGAAACTGGCAAAAAGAACCAAACCATCCCTTCGAAGATGTTGTTCATAATAAAATGAGTCTGGACGACGATAAGGTAGAGTGCCATGTGTGTCCATGCAAACTGGGTGAACTGGAATCGGTAGTGGCCGGCTTGAAGGGATGCGACGAAGAAAACGAACCCTATATAGAACCGGTCAGCAGAGCACCACGACGGCTGGGATGAGACTATTCACCAATAACATAAAGAGTGAAGCTAATGAATCTGTGATGAGTGGCAAATGGCTGGAGAACCTTGTCCACAAGTACAATATGCTTGAAATAATATATGACGCTCTCGCCGTAAAGGAAGTACATTGTCGTCGCTAACCAATACCAATTCAGGGACTTTGTGAACCGCAACCGCCGAGCTCGACTAGGCACGTTGGCGATGGCAATAACCTCCTTGAATGACACGATTTGGATCGCTGTAACAATGGCGATGATGTAAAGATGCCCCATGCCCAAGGCTAGGAAGAAGAACGCAACCATGACAAGCGTCCATATCGTTCTGGTGATGAAGGTCTGCTTCTTCTTTTCGTACTCCTGCGCCTTCGACTCCTGCAGCTAGACGCATATATTAGCACAAGCGGAGAGCTTTATTTGTGGTTGATGGCCTCACGTCTTTGGGAGCATCTGCTCCACCTCCCGTCTTCTGCTCCAGGTTATGCTCTGAGGAACCCTCACTTATGTCCGAAAAACTGCTTCGACGTCCTCCATAAAGCCCAGTTGTGCTTCCATTTCTATGGTTAAATTTGACATTACGGCGCGTTTTTCCCATTTTGAGTATTTCCGCGCGTGCCGGCGCAAGAGTTCGGGGTCTTTTGGTCCGTTGTCGTGTTTTGCGATTCAGGGTTCAATAATGTAGTGATCGAAGAATTCCGAGAGTGCTCAACTTTCAAGTGGGCTTTTTGAAAGTTACTTGTCCAGGAATCAAATGGCCGAGGATCGCAAGGGGTTATGGTGAAAACTGCACGGTGGCTTGAAGATGCCCCTTTGACGTCTGTCCGATGCCCTTTTCGTAGCGTTGATCGTTAAATTGTAGGCGGCCGCTGACGCAGTTAGTTTTCTTAGCTTTGCCGCACAAGCTCCATACGTAATGGAGACAACCTAGCACGTGAAGCCTGTTGTGGAATATGTTTTTATAATCAGGAATGCAAGTACCATGAATTTAAATATCTGATAACAGTAAAAATATTGCCTTCTCTACTATATTAGACTATTCCTCTCGTTGTTCTTTGCCCATATCCACATAAGTTCCACGCTTTTGAACAACGGAGGCCCGGAATCCCGCGCGTCCAAATCCGTAAGCGGTGAGACAAGGCACAATATATGTATTTCCATCCCGCCTTGAGCGACAATCGCGACTTTCGATGTCCCTATGATTGCTCTTTATGATTTCTCAATGGCATGGCGGACTCAGTCGACGGAGACGACTTCTTCTCCGATGATGGGCTAGATGGGTTAGCACCAGATGCGTTAGATGAAATCGAGAATAATGCAATCCGATATACGCAATACCAAGCCACCCAGGCTCTTACACTGCCTCCATCCTCTGATTATGGAGACGACCTCGATGATGAGGACCTCGATGACACCGTAGTGTTTGATGGGGCACAGATTAATCCAACTAACCGGTTAACCCAATTCCAGTCGTCTGTTGGCGTTCAACAAGCCCGCCAGTTCCAAGCACAACGACCTAGTAGAAGTGAAACAGGACAACCTCTCTCAGATAGAAGCAAAAGACAATCTCAAAACAATCCTCATTTCAAAAACCCTCTCCCGACTTCTAGAAGTGTCACGGCTGGTCGAAGCACCCAACCATACCAGAATGCGACATCTGCTAATGCAGATATTGAAACTCTCCGCAAGCAAATTGAAGCGTTGCAGCAAGAAAAGGACCAACTTGGGCAAGACCTACTAGCCAGGGCAGGCGAAATAAGTATTGTTCGAAGTAAGCAAGAAAAACAACTCAAGGAGCACGAGCGCGAGTTGACAGCCCTTCGAAAATTGAATGCCGAGAACGCTACCAAAAACCAAAAGATTATTGAAGCAGCAAAAGAAGCGGAAAAGACCAAAGCCACCGAACTAGAATTTGCAAAGAGAGACCTCTTCGAAGAGTCCGAAAAGGTTCGGAGTTTGTTAAGACAGAAAGAGAAAGTAGCCCATGGGATAGAAGTTACAACACCGAAGAAGGACAAGACATCTGCCGTCAGAGATGGCTTCGATGATGATGAGATAAGATCGCCGTCAAAATTTAACGACAGAAAGTCAAATCAGAGTTCACCAAGAAAACTTGGCGTCAAAAGGAAGAGAAAGGGCCAGGAAAGTCCTGCTCCGCCGCTAGATGTTGCGCTGGGAGAGACATCCACAAACCGGAACGGTCAGGCTGACAGTTCGATACCTGGTGATACTATTTCTGAAAGGCTTGGTAAACCGGATGATAGCCTCGACTTCCTGAAAACAGTTTTGGATCACAAGATTGACCGGAGTCATCTGAAGACCATTGAAGAGCTTACGAAGTTTGCATTCCCGTCAGCCCCTGACGAGTCATTAACATCATTGATTTTGGGCAAGCTTCCAACTTTGAGCACCAACCAGCCCAGTACAGACTTTCCCATAGAACTCTGTGAGCTTATTATTTCCCTATGGTCTCGCTGTTTGGCCGAAAAGTATTACAAGCCCATCTTTCTCCTTCTCGACCTCCTTTCCTTCGCCCTAGAGCTCCGAACAGTGGCCATTGCTCCATTCATCCTTGACGCCCTCCTACCAACCGCTCAAGAAACAGCAGTTCTCATTGCTCTTCCCCGTTTCCGGCAGGAATCATACTCTAAATACGAACCCGATATTGACCTACACGCCTGTCTTGTAACGATACATCTGGCTGCACTTGGCTGTATATGCAATAAGGAATATACTACTCGGTTTTGGCGCCAAATGCGTCTCGACTTTGTCCTCATGACACTAAGCCAACACCAGCCCGTGGAAGACTTTGACATGATGCTGCAACTCCTCGCTATGAGCGTACTGAAAGACTCAATTGGTCCTATCTCCGTCGAGCCCGACTCGCAACCTGACCAAATGAAGTACATTCTCGATCGCGTCTGTTACCTCCTTGGAAGTAACCCTGTCTCGGCAGAAGGCAAGCCGAAGTGCGACGCAAAGACGCTGGCGAAGCTGCGCTCACAGATTCTAACGACGCTTATCTCATTCTCATGTTCAATCATTGGTTCTACCGCTCTCGCAGCCCATCATCAAGCGATCGGTCGTATTGTCAAAGCGTTATCGGGCTCAATGGACGCCTTATACTCTTATCCCTCGTTCCACGCCACCCTCTCTCAAATCATTACCAAGTCCATCCACCTCCTTTATTACCTGTACAAGATACATCCGGAGATCGACATGCAGCAGAAGCTATCGGTGGTGCATGGGGGTAGTCAGAAGTACCTTATAGCACTGGCAAGACTGAATTATACGGCTGGTGAGCATGGCGTCCTGGAATATGGAATAGGCGAAGACACAGCACAACAAGCGCATGAACTATTGGAGAACGCATTAACTCCCGAAGAGGGTGAGGCGGTTCATGATGCATTTGTAGATACATAGAGTGCGAAATATGGCATTCGGCATGGCGCTTTGGGGAGTGATTTTGAGGAGTTTAGGGGACTTGTGGTTTGGATATGGGCGAAATTTAGTAACATTCATCAGTGAGGCGCATAAATGAACGCTAGAAAGGATAATAAAGAAATTAAGACTCCATAAACGCCTTCCAGCCTCGCATCTCTTTGACCTATGCTCCAAACGCGTTCCTGCAACTCTGGCAGAGACAGAAATCCGGGGTTAAGTGTATCTTTGGAAAGTATCTATCACATCCATAACAGCCGTACAATTCCAAGTTATCAGCCCCCTCGCCGATATAGTATTCATCTGGTTCATTATACTCAGGAAGCTTATTATTGATTGCGCACGATATGCAAACTTGCCCCTGTTTGTATCTGATAGTGATATCCTTCATATTCTCTGGTATGTTTTGCCTTGTAGAGAAGTACCTCCGGAAAAGCCTAGAAAACCTATCGCGGCGCAGGAGCTTTAGACAGATTCTACAGGCTATGTGCTGGACCAGATATAGTTCAGATGCAGGATATGGACGATTGTACTCAGGCCACTCCTCTATTTCGAGAAGATCTTCCATAGTGTAGGCCTTGCCTTGAGCTAAGAAAGCAGACAATCGGCGACGGGTATTGAGTTTGACATACAGCTCCTGGCAGGTGAATGAGAGGGCAATATGTGACCCATAGCTTAACTGTCCCGATATTTTATAGAGCAGTTCGACTGGCAAGCTCGGCAAGGTGGCTGTTGTTGCCATGGCTTGTCAGATGTGAGGTTGGTGGATGTTTGGAAGTGCGGTGTCGTTGATAACAGGAGCTTTGTATCAAATTCATGCCAAGAACTATAGTCGGATTGGTTCAATAAGACAGGAAGCGTGACGGAGATGGTATTTTACATATAACTACATATTATACAATAACTTACGCTGTAGTGTACAAGAGATGTTTAAAGCCGTTAGACGCCATTTCACACAATGACGCCAATTAAACGTTTATCGTAACCTTCCAAATCTCTCTTGTAACAAAACCAAGCCACTAACAGTGGTGCAGATTCATGTCCACTGAAATGTCGATCACCAAGCCTCGGAAGCTCAGTTGCTGTCTTTGGGCTGAATGGCCACAGGCGAAAATGACGACGTCGTTGGAAATGGTGTTGCATATGCGTCATGAACCTTGACAACCGGCGACAGATCTTGCGGCTGGGTGTTGTCCACGGATCCTTCTGACGCCTCTACGAATCCATCTGCATCAACTTCCGCAACCAAGCCGGAAGTCTGTCTCCTAGCAATTCCACTCCACAGCCGCTCCAGGTCGAGCTCCGCACGCTTTTCTTCAACGAGCATCTGGACAACAATCTTGGTCCCCTCACTCTGGCGACCAAAGCCTACAAACCCTGTATCCAGCTGCGTCACCTCACTCTGTGCGCCCTCTGCGCTCTCCACGGTTCCAACATTGACGCAAACCCACCCCGTTCGAACACCATCATCTGCATCGTCCTCATGAGGCATGCCTGTCAGCTTCGCCTTCTTCGCCTTTCTTTTCAGCCTGAGCTTCAACTCGTTGCGGCCAAGCAGTCCATCTGCGTCGGGGCGCAGCTTGTACTCCGTGCGTAGCCAGCGACATAGCCTGTCAGCGGAGACATGAAGGTGCTTCTCACTGCGGGCGGTGCCGATGACCATGATGAGATTGGAGCCGAGAGCGGGAGGGGGGTCGAGTTTGCGGAGGTCGAGTAGGGAGAGATCATCGAGGCCCAGATCAACGGAGATGCGCTCGAGGAGAGGTTGTAAAATTGCAGGTGGTGAGGGGGGGAGGTCGGGGATCATTTGGCGTTCGGATAGGGTCGGTATATGGGTCGCGGGAGTGTCGACTTGGAGATACCATGGCGTTGAGGATGCCTGTGGCACGGCTTGAGTATCTTCCTGAAGTAATGCTTCCGCCTCTGGAGTCTCCTTCGGTTCAACTGCCTCTTCTGCCGCCAATTCCTGCGACAAAACGTTTTCTGTGGCTTCATTGTCTCTCAGCTGCGCGGTATCAGGCACCCCAGCCGCATGGTTGAATTTTGACAAAGTATCGCTTGCGTTGGACGAGTATCGAATCGAAGTCTGAGTTGCGCCTGGTGTCCTCCATAGCCGGGTTGCAGTGGCGGTGTTGGCATGCCACTGAACTCCAGCAATCGACGTAAAGGATCGTAATAGTGAGGTCCGACAGTTGCTACATGCCGTTGCCCTTATGGCTCTGCTCACAGTTTGAACCATGGCCAATGTTGTATAGCGGAATTTGGAGTTGTATAAAGTTCTACAGTATATGGAATCAAGAAAAGGATGAATCCTCGTGGATATGATTGGCTGAATTGGGACACCGCCTTTAGTCCATACCGTACAAGCATTGGACCCGTACATTAGTCAGGTCGCGAACCCAAGTGAGCGGAGTCTTGGCAAAAAAGAAAATCGCCGCCCATCCATACCCATCCCTATTTGGTCGCCAGGAACAATTTCTGACGACCACACGCGACACCCTTTCACCTCTCCACCACTTCAATTCTTCCATATTTTCATTTCAAGTTATTTGTCCGATTATTTAGTTCTCGTTTAATTTATTCGATCTTTAATGTCTCTCGAATTTGCCGCTCTCCGTTCGTAAATCATCATGTTGTCTCGAGCTGCACAGAGGCATACTCGATTACGGACAATCCGATCATACAATGCAGCACGAGAGCAACTATATCTCCCTTGGCTGTGCCCGACATATCCACGACTGCGACAGCCATGCTATCGAACTTTGACTACGTCGCCTGGGGAGAGCACGACGCCATTGAGGAAAAGGGGGAATTCAAAGGATGGCGCAAGCCCGACAGTCCGGCGGTCGTTGGCAACTGCTGCACATATGCCGTTGACAGACGAAATTCCATTCGTTGATAGTATAAACCAAGTTGCATCGAAATACCCTGGACATTCACAGGACCAGCCTCGTCTCTCGACTATCATGCCTTTCGACCCAACGAAGACAATTTCCCTGGAGAACACCCTGGCGCTACCGGCGGAACGAATGCGGATGAGAAATGGCGTTACCGGAGAACAGCGAGAAATTTTTGCGATATTGGAGGCATGCTTGAGGCTGGGGCGGATTGAGCGCGCATCCGCTATTATAAAACGATCGGTACCTTTCCTGAAGCTTTCCCCAGAGGAGCTCGGAAGACTTCACAACGAGTTTCTCAAGGCATCTTTGGAACGGATACTTAGAGAGCCGAACGCTGAGCATGCCCATGACATGCATAAATGGTTCGAAGTAATGGTGCGAAGCAGGGGCATCGAAGTTACAGCCTCGACAATCGCAATTATGCTTAAAACTTCGCTACAGTCTCCTCGAGGAGCCCGACAAGACAGGCTTGTTAAAAGATACATGGATATGGCTCGTGGAGACGTTGGACTGGAAGTTCTAAGCATGGTTGATATCATGTCTGCTGAAGATTTGGATATCATCAACCAGATCGCGCCTGACCACAACATACTTACCAAGCTGGACTCCATCGTTGATGAGGAACCTGGCCTGGAAGACGATATTGCAGCAGCCGACCTTGAGTCCTCAAAAACAACACCCGAGGTCATTACGGAAGTCCGAGCTGCTCCCCAGAGGGGTTTCGGATTAAAGGCACTCAAGCAGTCTCTCTCCCTATTTTCTCGGAAACCCGAAGGGTTCAATGCCGAAGTCCTCAGTTCTGAAGAGCAGCGCCTACGTCAAATGAAATTGGAGGAAGACTCAATCACCTCAGCAGTCGATAGGTGGAGGAAGGAGAGCGTCTCACTTTCCAAGATGGGGCTTGATACATCACTTCAAACCAAGTCTTTGGGTGCAAGAATGTGGAAATGGCAGGAACTTCTGGAAGAACGCCTAAACCAAGAACTTAAAAGTATTGACAAGTCGGAAGCAACACCGGAGAAGGAGAAGTCTCAGTTGGATGTTGAACGTTGCATATATGGCCCATTTCTAAGGTATCTACCTGCAGATAAGCTCGCAGCAGTGACGATTTTGACCTCTATGCAATGCTTAAGCTCGTACGGGACGGATAAGGGAATGCCACTGGCTTCTGTCATAATGGCTATCGGATCTAACCTTGAGGACGAAAGCATAACGGAGACTATTCGCAAGAACACTACCAAACAAGGATGGCAACAGTTGAATAAGACTGCCAGCGCCGGGAAAGGACTGGGCCTGGCTCGTGTCATAAGAAACAAGCGTACCCGCCAGCAATTGACAGATTCACTCGCAAAGCTGGTACGAGGAGATTCTGCAGCCGAGCACGATCTTTCCGACCAATGGAACACTGAATGGTCAGCGACGATCAAGGCCAAAGTCGGATCATACCTTCTCTCTGCGCTCATTGACACTGCGAAGGTACCAGTCACAATGGAAAATGCGAAAACCCAGGAACTCTTGACGCAAATACAACCTGCTTTCTCACACACTCACCAGTACAAAATTGGTAAAAAGACGGGAATGATTCTCGCCAATCGTGCTCTGGTAGCATCTCTCAAGCGTGAGCCCGTCCACAGTCTGTTGGCAAAGCATCTTCCTATGGTAGCTCAACCAGAGCCCTGGTCAGAATTTAACCAGGGTGGTTTTATTTCCCACCCAGCAAAGGCCGTGCGAATTAAGGGCGGCGATAAGAACCAGCGGCACTATCAAGAGGCTGCCATTGCAAGAGGCGATATGGAGCAAATGTTTAAGGGGTTGGATGTTCTCGGGAAAACCTCTTGGGTGATAAACCAACCTGTATTTGACACCATGTTGGAGGCATGGAATACTGGAGAAGCCATCGCAAACTTCCCTGCCGAGGATCCGAAGTTGGAGTATCCGCCAGAGCCCCCGGTTTCCAAAGACCCAACAGAAAGGCGAAAATGGATACGGAGTTTGAAGACTATAGAAAACACACGAAGTGGATTCCATTCTGCCCGCTGTTTCCAGAACTTCCAACTCGAGATCGCGCGGTCGCTGCGAGATGAAAAGTTCTACTTTCCTCACAATCTAGATTTCCGTGGACGGGCGTATCCTATACCCCCATACCTGAACCATATGGGAGCTGACCACTGCCGTGGCCTCCTCAAATTTGGCAAAGGGCGGGAACTGGGCGAAGCTGGCCTCAAGTGGCTGAGAGTCCATCTCGCTAACGTCCATGGATATGACAAAGCAAGCTTGAAGGAACGCGAACAGTACACTATCGACCACATTGAGGATATTTACGATTCCGCAATGAACCCGCTACAGGGAAGAAGGTGGTGGTTAGATGCAGAGGATCCATGGCAATGCCTCGCGGCTTGCCATGAATTAAAAAATGCTCTGGACTCTGGAGACCCAACTAAATTTGTATCGCATCTTCCGGTACACCAGGATGGTACCTGCAACGGACTTCAGCATTATGCGGCTCTTGGAGGCGACGAATGGGGTGCAAGACAAGTCAATTTGGAACCGGGCGATCGACCGGCTGATGTATACAGCGCCGTAGCTGAATTGGTCAAGGAGAAGATGGCCATTGACAGGAAGAATGGGAACAAGTGTGCCATCTGGCTCGAGGGTAAAATCAAGCGGAAGGTCGTGAAGCAAACGGTTATGACGAACGTTTATGGAGTCACCTATATTGGAGCCCAAGCCCAAGTCAGAAAGCAGCTTGTTGCTGCCCATTCCGACATTCCCAACGAAAGCACTTTCAATGTTAGTGTTCTATCTGGATATGTCGCCACGAAGATCTTCGAAGCCCTGGGAACTATGTTTAGAGGCGCACATGATATTCAGTACTGGCTTGGCGAGTGTGCTAGTCGAATCACGACATCTGTCACGCCCGAGCAACTAGACAGGCTTGAACAACTCCACGAAGAGACACTGGATGCAAGGGCGCCCCGGCTGAACCGCTTCCAGACTTCTATGGTAGATGCGGAGCAGCAGTTGCAGTTCAAGTCCAGTGTCGTCTGGACAACCCCACTACGAATGCCCATTGTGCAGCCATATCGCGCAACGAAGGCACGAACGGTCCAAACAAATCTCCAACAGATAACCATCTCAGAGCCTCACCGATCTGACCCGGTCAGCAAGCGGAAGCAACTCCAAGGCTTCCCGCCCAACTTTGTGCACTCTCTCGACGCCACACACATGATGCTCTCGGCCCTCAAATGCGACGAGGCTGGCCTCTCATTCGCTGCCGTCCACGACTCTTTCTGGACCCACGCGGCCGACATTGATACCATGAACGGTGTTCTCCGCGACGCCTTCATTCAGATGCACTCTGACAATGTCATTGTTCGCCTCGCCGCCGAATTCGACGCCAGATACAAAGGCAGCCTCTACCTCGCGCACGTCAAACCTGGCTCCGAGTTCTGCCGCCGTGTCCAGGAGTGGCGCGCGGACGTCAAGGCAGGTCGCATCGAAAACCCCTACCGAGGGCTCCCAGGGAAGAAGTCAAAGAAGAGCTCACAAAAGAACATGCAGCTCGTCGAGGTGCTACTCGAGCGAAAGCGCGCGCGCCTTCTTGCGTCGGATAACCCGGAGAAGGTTGCTGAGGGCAAGGCGATGGTGACGCCGGCGAGCATATTCGAGGAGCTACAGGCGCATAATGATATTAAGGGTGGCAACGACACACCTGTTGTAGGACTTGGGGAGAAGGGTTCCGCAGAGCCGAAGAAGCGCTCTAAATCCGCTAGTGCGGAACCTGTCGAGATGGAGAATGAGGATGCGGATGAGAACGAGGAGCAGGAGGAGCCAGAACAAGAGGATGATAGTGAGGGGGAGATGGAAGTTGAGCATGATGGCGAGGGACAGGACGCCTTTTCGAGGAGCGTCTCGAAGAAGCGGGTCCGGTCGAGGGGGACCGCGCTGTCGGTCTGGCTGCCAGTGTCGTTCCCCAAGGTTCCAGAGAAGGTATGCATCCCCACATTTGATTCTCCAAGTTTAAGTTTCTAATCATTCACAGGGCTCTTTCGATGTCAACCGACTCAAGGACAGCCAGTACTTCTTCTCTTAGACACGCGGCCGCCAAGATTCGTCTGGCTGGACTCGACTCCTGAACGGTATGGGAACAATAACCATTTCACTACCATGACCGCCTCATTCGACCTGTCTCCATCTTTCGGAGAGTTTTTGTATACATACATACCTATTTATCACCATAATTCCGGCGATCATTCATTCATGGGAATCATTTTTGCGTGTGGGCAACACACCACACCAGGCGTTTTTAATTTTGGGCAACGGAATTCGTTTGCAAGCATGTGGCGTTTGTGGGCTAGCATGCTTTTTTAGATCGAGAGAGGGAAGAAGAGGCCGGAGAAGGGGCCACTGCATTGGGGGCGTTGTACGATTATTGTATGTGTATAGGGATACGGAGGATGCTGAGGCGTTGGGCTGGCATTTTATATAAAAATCGGGAGGGCGGGCCTGTATTACAGTTTAGATATGTACACTACAGATATTTCATTTATCATACCGCGTAATGCGGGGTGCCGTTTATTGTTTGCTATCCCCCTGGCAGAATAAATGTCCTGAACTGGGTGGCTAAATGCGTGATAGTATTTGTAGCTTATATTATCATATATCAGAGTTCATCTGGGCGAACCATCTCTCATAGCTAGAAAATTAATTTACGGCCCTATAATATATAGCATAGTGGTGAAACAGGCATCTCCTATATCTCATTAGGGGTGTTTTAGAGGAAGGGTGTTAACGTATTTCACGGGCGAAGCGATCAGTGACGTTGTCACCTAAAATTGAGAAATTTAAAAGTTAATAACTCAATCATAGCCTCATAATATATTTTAAAAATATGCATGTAGCCTTATCTATATATATAGATCCTATTATTCTAGTTTTAGAGTAATCAGAATAGTTGATATTGAGATATAAAGACCTTATATAAATTTCAGTACTTACATTAGCACATACCCTTGATATCTTAAGAACTACTACATATATTATTCCTAAATGATTAAATGGGAATTTAACTAAATAGAAAAGGCTAGATATACATTTTTAAAATATATTATGAGGCTATGATTGAGTTATTATCTTTTAAATTTCTCAATTTCAGGTGACAACGTCACTGATCGCTTCGCCCGTGAAATACGTTACAAGGTAACACTATTTCCCCTAGATTATCTATCCCTACTTTCTTGCTTTACCTAGTAGCATATTATATAATTAAATACGCTTACAAATAAGAGACTAATATACAGCCTATAAAAACCTTGATATAACTCCAGATCCCTGCCACAATCTATTCCCAAAGCATAAACTCCTTGACTTGGGAAATTTAGGTGATGCAAACAGTAATCCAAGACCACGCATCAGCTTGCGTTTCTAGGGCGAGCAACTTGAAATCCTCGAACTTCAGGCTCCGTTTGCATGCAAATTCTCCAAAGTCTCGTGGCGTAGGAACGGATCAACGGAGCGGCTGGTGGTGCACTAGCAAGTGGGATAGGTTCTTGCAGGTCAAGCTGTGCCCGGCCGTAGTACAAGTCCGCTTCGCGAAACGAATAGTCAACTAGGGGAAGAATACGTTCGTTGTGAGGATTTGATTCTGATATCGTGAAATCGAGCTCAGGGATAGATTTGCCGAATTCTAAAGAGTCGGGTGAGGCAGGACATGCTTTGGTATCGGGAGACGCGTGTGATGGGATGGTCGAAGTCGTTATGCCACCTGGGCTGGATGTTCTGCGATTCCTTGGGTGGCGATAGAATTTGTTCGATCCGTCGAGATTTGTGCCGGACAACCTTGATGTTGAAGGTTGAGAATAGATCTGCGAATATGGAAGTGCTAGATCCATAGAAGATGTATGGTTGTATAATCCTGAATGAGGAGGGGAAGCCCCCATACCGGAAATTCCCCTGCTCTTACGATGAGACAAGTCACGTAGCCCATATATCTAGTCGTATGCCGTCAGTATCTTCCAGAGATTGGATCCCATATAGTGTATTGAAGAACAGGAACAGTGACGAAAAGTAGATGTGCCAGCGTACCTGAGGCTGCTCTATAGTTGATCTTCTTCTCCACCATTCGCGATTTCGCAAAAATCCTTTGTTTAACCCAAGTTGCGCTATTTGCCACAAAGAAGGAAGCAAGAAGCATGATACTAGCACGATAACATGCATTAGCAGAATAGCATAGCCGACCCACTCGACCCAGTTCTCCCCGGTAGCGACTAAACTCCCACCTGGGAGAAACGCGGAGCTGAGTAGTATTGTAATCATGCGAGCAACAGTAACACACGTTTGACTTGAAACCCTAGAAGTGTATGGTCGCAGAATTATCTCGCTGATCAGAACGGCAAGCTCACAGGCTGTCAAGATAGCAATCTGTGCCAGAGCAGAAAATTGGAAAGCGCCAATAGCTATGCCCCGAACAAATGTTAAGCAGTAAGTAATCAATGCGAAATTTCTGGCACCGACAGACTGTGATTGGAGCCACTTATAGCTATTTGAGTCTTCTAGAAGAATCCCCCCTAAGCGTCTGCTCGAAAGGTAACGTAGTAGCAAGGCCATCGATAAACCTAGAAACGCCACAAGTAACACAGCTATTGATGTGTGATAAATTGGGAAGAGAGTTGCTCGAACGACCTGAAAAGATGTGAACGAGATAACAGGAAGTAAGAAATAATTAAAAATTACTCGAAGCAGATGCCAGGACGTATATTTCATCCTGTTTGATCGTACAAGTTGATGGCGGCTGTAAGTGTCCCGGGTAGACGACGGAAACTGAATGATCCATCGAAGGAAATATCCGATTTGAATAAGCATTCCGGCCGCAAGTATGATAATCATGAGATTAATTACTACGCTTGCCCAAATATCCGTCGCCATAGGGCCTCCGATTACCTGAGTCATCTGCTCAAGCCCATACGTGTGATTGAACTCGTATATCCCATCCCTAGCACCTGTGTAGACCAGTCCGTGTGTGACCGGTCCTTGCGGAAACATTAAAGCTGACCAACTGATTTTGCTGACGATAGGCTGAAAAAAACCCGGATACTTAAGGGCAAGGCTGCCTGTTAGGATTGCGTATTGAATGTATTGCAGGCAATCCCCCGTTCGAGGAAAATATGCTCGATTTGTATCTTGATGGTCGAGGCTCAACCCATCTCCATTTGTTGGAGATTCCGAGCGCCCATAAATCCCATGTAATACCGAATTCAATCCCACGAGGAGAAAAATAGCTAAGGGTATGTATCTTAGAAAATCCGAGATCGTGCGGCTGAGTTCAGGTGTGACATCCGCGGAGAGGCAGCCAATATCAGTGCTGTTATTTAGCCTGAGATAAATGACTGTCGAAACAGTTTTAAAGTTGAGAGACATCCCAACCTCCTGAGAGACAGCGTAGGTTGCATACGTGCGAATATCAGTTCTGGAATCGAAATGATTAGCTGGCTACTAGGTGGAAGAGCAATCTGGCGCCGCTAGACTAGCAAGGGCGCACGGAGGAGCCATACCTCAAAGAGCCAATTTGATCATGGGTTGGGCATGTGCCATTCGACACATGCTGATAACCGACAGAAGATCCGAGGACCTTGAGATCAACAATAACCTCCACCGAAGATGCGTGGAGCTCTTGACACGACTCTGGCCCAATGTAGTCCCCCGAGAAGTGAAAGTGAAGCTGCGTGGAGGAAGAAGAGGGTTCTACCCGGGCACTTAAAGTCGCAGGGGCAAATCTAGATGTAGTGATGGCATTTTTTGGGGATGAGTAACAGTCCTCAAAGTATACGAAAGCCGCACTAGCGGATGAGATGTGAAATGTGAGGAAGGTGAGAAGCAGAAAATTTTGTAGGTGTGTCGTGATTCCCCATCTACGTCTACCCCAATGCTTCTTTTTAGAAAGCATCGCGCATGGCAGTGTCTACCGAGATGTATGAATTGCAATAAGGTTAAAAACAAAAACCATCTTCTCGGGAACGCTATGTGGATTATAGGACTAGACCGCTTTAAGAGGTAATCCACCAAGGTTTCTATTATAACCCCAGCCCCTAATCGGGCCACTGTAGTCACATGACCTAAACCATCATTTGGGTGATTGAGGTCGGAAATGCTTTCCCTTACCTGTTCACCCTGCTCAACATCCATTTCTCCATTCAATCCATTCAATCCACCCCCTTCCTCCTTTTCCAATCACCAACACTTCAGTCCTCTCACCAATCCATACCATCCGCTAAAACTCCATCACAAACGCCACTCCTGCATGCTGATGTCATGTTACTGCTAACCCCACTCGCTATAGCGGGGCGGTGCTAGGAGCGGGACCTTTTCACAGGAGTTTAGAAGCCTCATTTCCATGGGCATACTTATATAACTCATTTGACTTACATTATTTATTACTTATTTATATTAGGAATAAGATAGAATGTAAAAAAAAAAATTCATTCCCTATATGTTACAGCTGAAACTTGCATCTCAGGGGCCATAATGGGGAGTAATTAGTATAATTTAAGGATATTAAAATGCAATTACATATCTCTAGTCATATTATAAGTAGAGTATAACGTACATGTATAGCGAATGGTACAGACAAGCGAATGGTACACTCTGACGTGCACCCTGAAAAGAAACCAC